>PVLA01000285.1:117798-616604 GCA_004027455.1 Hydrochoerus hydrochaeris
TTAGAAGCTGGAATATATATTTGCTAACCTTGGCAGCAACCCCCAGCCCCAAGCAGGAAGCGCCCCAGGCTTAGGGCCAGGCAGGGACAATCCTAAACAATAGGTTTTAATTAACTCTTTTCACCTTTGTAACATCTCAATCTTGTTACTTAGTTAGCTTGGGAAATGTAAGCTGATGCACCTGGATGCCTGCAGGAGGGAGAGATGTGTGAGGCTATTGTGCCACTCCCTACATTGTTTCCCTTATCACTTATGGGAGCATGACAGTCCCTGTGAGGACAGCTCCTGTCTTAGGTCAAGGACTCTTCATATGAACCCAACCAGGCCTTACCCGTCATGGGCCTGCAGGACAGCAATTGGTCCTGTGCCTGTCTTAGGCGGCTGGTGGCATAACATATGTGTCCTAGTTGCCTGTCTTTGGCTGCCTGTAGGACAGCACCTGTCTTGGGTCAAGGACTTTTCATATGAACCCAACCAGGCCTTACCCGTCATGGGCCTGCAGGACAGCAATAGGTCCTGTGCCTGTCTTAGGTGGCCGGTGGTGTAACATATGTGTCCTAGTTGCCCGTCTCTGGCTGTCTGTCCAGTGTCTCAGGGCAGTTGTCTCACAGGAACCCCCCAAATCCTCCTCCATGAGCTCTCCCACCCAAAGCTCCCACATAAACTCTCTCACACTACTCACAGAAGGCAAAACCCCACAACCAGTCCTCACAAAGGGGTTATCTAGAGGGCCTCCAGCAACCCCCCTGGAGTCTCCACCCTCGACTACATATTGAGCATTACATAAAAACATACACATGTGAACTACACAAATTACAATTATCAGTACAAAACATTCCAAGATCCCCATGCCCAATTCCCACATGAGGTGTCCTTTTCCTGGAGAAGTGATTGTCACAAGGCGTGGATGGACTAGGACGCGGCATGGACAGAAAAGGGCACCGCAAGAAGTTATAAAATGTCAATTTTGAAAATATTTCTGAAGACTTCCGAATGTATATGATATGTTATGACACACTTTATGTCCATTATGATACACTTTATGTAATAAATATAATGATATATTTAATATAATAGCATATAATAGTATTATAAATATAAAACCTTTCAATTACTCCTATCTGGATCCTGTTGTCAAAAACAAGCTATTCTTGAGCTAGAAATCATTCTTATATTTATCAAGTATTTTGGACTAAAATGAATATAACATAATACATATCATTTAGAATTCATTATTCCCAGAATTAAATGATAATACTGCTCATTGCAAAGAAACATGTAGCATTTTTGGAAGGAAGGACTAGGTTTGAATGTCTGTGCTTTGTGTGCTTTGTGTTGCATGAAATCATAAAATTTTAACTTTAAATGTAAAAATGACAAAATTATTTTTAATATTCTCTAGTTGATTGCCTAGGAAATACATTCTTTTTAACTATTCTTATATTTAGCATGTATTTTGGCCTAAAAAGAATGTAATTCTTATCATTTGTTTTTGACACAATATATTTGCTAAACGGTTTATTTTTATACACAGTGGAGAGGTAAGTGACTTGTATGTTTAGGTTGGCTTATAAAGATTATCAAAATTTAAAATAGTCATATTATTTTATATAGTAATATAAAAATAACATTAATGTATAATTTGCTTGTGCCATTTAAAAGATTTATAAGCCACATTGTTTATAACAAAACAAAAACTGTGTTCCAAAACACTTTAATCTTCATTATAACTAGTAAGTGCAAGCCAGGAATTTAAAAATTCACTTAAATTCAGATATCATATACTTATTTTTATATTGTTTTATAACAGTTTCCCAGAAATGCAGTGACTTAAATTAATTTGGTTTGTCAATAGCCCAAATGGATTTAAATAGATGTATTTTAAGGTCTCAGAGAGCTAATATCAAGTTGTTGACTGAACTAAACTCTTACCTGGACAGTCTGAGGAAGAAGTACTTTCAAACTGATTTAGGCTTTTGGTATATTTAGTTCCTCATCGCGGAAAGTCTTATGTGCCTGAGGCTGGTCAGTTGTTCTTTGACATTCTTCTCAGCTACTACTGCAGATGTCATTCTACAAGTCCTGCATGCAGTAAAAGAAACATCATAGCTGACTGGTTAAGCATTCAAGGGATAATTTATTCGATACCAAAGGAAAGAAATTACTCCAAAATAGCAGAGAAACTGAGCTTAATTATAAGGGAAAAAGAGCAAGAAGAGTTTTAAATGTGAAGGCAAGCTAATGAAAAAAGACTAGCTGCTAATGGAGAGGAGTCATTATGAGTAGGCCTCTGTTTGTTAATTTGTACTCATTCAAGTGTGGTTTCTAGGCTTCCTTCCACAGATGCGTGTCAGAAAATGTGTCTCTTTGTCCCTTGGTGATTACATCTCAAAGTGATGATGCACAAGTCTTTAATAAGAGGTTTTGTGGTTATGGATGATTGGCACCTCAATGTGGCAAAGAAACAGTTTACACCTGCAATTTAACATATATGCCTTAGAAAATGGGAGTTAGAAAAAAAAATCCTTCTAAAATTTAGTTGCATGAAGTATTGATAGAGTTAAGATGGCTTTCCTTCATTTACAACAAGCCAGCTCTGGTACCTTGAATCATTCTCAGGTTATGAAATTCTCAGATTCTTTCCCTACCACCATCTGGAAAGAAACTGGTTTAAAGGGCCTATGATAAGATTAAGTTCAACTGGTGATCTCTTTTTTGCCATATATTGTACCAGATTCACAGAAATGACACCCATGATATTCAGAAGTTCTTCCCACTTTGGAAAAGACTGGGAACAAAACAAGGCTAAGGCTACTGGCAATCATTCTGAGAATTTTGTCTACAAAATGAGATATATGTTTTCTCCATTGTAATGCTTAGAAATTGTTTTCTCCATTACAATGTTTAGTAACTGCATATTTTGAAAAAGAAAATGAGAAAACAACTCCTCCATTCACCATTTATTTCTGCTTGAGAAGGTAAATACAGTGGATTCAGTATGTATCCTGTCATGAATAAAGATAAAGATGTCCCTGCTAATTTCCTTTTATTGGTATCATGTTTCATCTCTTTCTTTTCTGAACCACATGTTCTACATATTAATACAGAGGGAAATGTATAATCCTTGGATCCTATGTTCTTATCTGTGCTGCTTTAATGATAGTTTTACCAGGAACCATAAGCAATTTCACACTTGTTTGGGATATCATAGACACTCAATTCTTTCTGTAAAAATTCACATAATTTATTCCTGGTAGTGACAACAGAAATGATTGTGAAAGAAATGATTGGGATGTGTATATGTGAAGGAGCTTGTGGGTTATAAAATAGGGTATTGAAAAGAAAAATGCATATTCAGAAAACTATTTTTTCAACTTGCATTTGATACTTTTTACTGTTTTTATTTACCAAATAAGTTGGCATTGAGAGTGTTAGTGTTTTGTAATCAAAGTCTATAATGTGTACTAGTGTGCATGTCTGCATACTACTATAAGATATTTTTATCAGTATTATGAGCTATAGGTGACAACAGAGAATATTTGGCAGGGCTGCTACTGCAGTGATGTTCTTTGGGCATAAGGCTGCAGTATTGGATTGTGCTGAACATCTCCAGAGACTGTGTAATCTTCAGGGAATTAGCAACCAGAGAAATATTTTACTATCCGTGCATACTTCAAATACATCAGCTGGTATTGCTTTTTTGATATATGAAAAGTTGGCAGAGCAACAGCATAAGTGGTTCATAGCCTATGAGAACAAGTAGAAACATATTTTAACTATAGAGTTTATTATGCTTATTTTAGGTATTGTTAAATTCCTCAATATTCAGGCTAATATTAAATGATACTTCTCCTGTAACATCGTAAATTATAAATTATCAATGCATTGGTTTCCTGGAATTTTAGTAAGCCTAAATGAAAGAATACAACATAAACTCACAAACATTTCACACATTGAGTGCAGTATGTATTAATCAGTACAATCACAATTAGTCATGTAGTATTAAGTAGAAACCTCCTATTTTGTTCTTGAGGCTGTCAGAATCATTTTATTCAATTAACAAAGATTCATTTTTTAGGTATAGTATATATACAGAGAAAGAAGACAGGGAGAGGCACATTTTTAAAAGTGGAATATTTGGAACTATTTATTCTGTGCATATATTTTCACTTTCTTTCTTAATGTTAAAGAGAAAAAACAGAAAAATCAAAAGCAATCAAACAGAAAAAAACAACAAAGCCACATGACAGCATCAAAAAAAAATAGTAGTACAGGATTTCAAAACTAGATGATAGGAATTTAACAATGGTTGTTATATTGCATATTGTTATATTGAAAATAGTCACTCAGTTTACCAGCTAGAGGCATGCAGAATTGATCAAACAGTATAACTTCTTTTTGAGCAGATTCTTTCATTTCACTATATCTATTGTAACTTTTAGCTCTTATTTACTTTCAGTTTCTTATACCAATTAGACAATATGATGTTAGACATGTGAGCCTGATTTATTTCACTTATGAGTATGGTCTCTAGTTGAATCCATTTCCCTATAAAAACCTCTAGTTTATCCTTCTTTATGGCTGAATAGTAATCTATTGTATAAAAACATCACATTGTTTTTATCCAATCCACAGTTTATGGGATTTTGGTTGTTTCCAAGATCTGCCTATTACAAATTGTGCAGTTACAAACATGAGTGCACTATATTGCTGAGGTATGATGTTTTCAATTGTTCTGGGAAAATACCCAGAAGGAGAAAACCTGAATCAAATGAAAGTTCTAATTCTAGCTGTTTAAGGAATTTCCACACTGATTTGCATAGTGGTTTTACCAGTCTGAACTCACACTAACCATGTAAAAGAGATCCTTTTCCCCTCAACCCCTCCAACATTTATTTGTTCATTTATTCATGTTGGTCATTCTTTCTGGAATGAGATCATATCTCACTGTTGTTTTAATTCACATTTCTTGAATGACCAAGACTGCTGAACGTTTCTTCATATATCTATTTGCCATTTGAATTTCTTCATCTGAGAGTTGTGTATTCAACTCAGATACCAACTTTTAGATTGGATCTTTTAATTTGGGGGAGTCTAATTTTTTCCTTTCTTTATGTGTTCTAGATAGAAGACCTTTGTCAGAGTGACATCTGGCAAAAGTCTTTTCCCAATCTGTGTTTTCTTTTCACTCTGTTGGTGATTTCTTTGCATGTACAAAAACTTTTTAGTAAGATGAGATCCCATTTATTGATTCTTTGAAGTACTTCCCATGCAGTTTGGTTTTTTTTTCCATGAACTCTCTGCCTACTCCTATGTCCTCAAGATTTCTCCTTATATGGTCTTAAAGTAAATTTAGTGCTTGTCTTTTAATATTCAGGTCTCTGATCCATTTTGACTTTAGTTTAGTGCATGGTGATATTCATGGGGCTGGTTTAAGTCTTTGAAATGTAGAAAGCCACTTTTTCCAGCATCACTTACTAAAGAGGCTATCTTTGTTCCAGTGATCATGTTTCACCCCCTTGGCAATGATAAGGTAGCTGAGTGTGTTTGTAATTGTGTCTGTACCTTCTTTTCTGTTCCACTGATCCTCAAGTCTGTTTATCTGCCAGTGCCATGCTGATTTTATTATAGCAGCTTTGTAGTATAATTTCAAGCCAGATAATGTGATGTTTCTTGCTTTGCCTTTGTTGCCCACAATTGCCTTTGCTATTCTAGGTCTATTCTGATGCCAGATGAATTTTAGGAATTTTTTTTTTTGCTAGATCTGTGAGGTATGATAATCGTGTTTTGATTGGGTTGCATTAAATCTGTATAACAATACTGGCAGTATGGATGTTGAGTCTTCCTGTCCATGAATAAGGGATATCTTTCCATTTTCTGAATTCCTCTTCAATTTCTTTTTTCACAGTACTATAATTTTCAATTTATAAATCTTGCACTTCCTTTCTTAGATTGATTCCTGAATATTTCATGTTTTGATTGTTATTATGAAATGTGTGATTTCTCTAATTTCTTTCTCAGTGAGTTTGTTGTTTGTGTACAGGAATGGTATTGACTTCTAAGTGTTGATTTTTTACCCAGATATGCTGTGGAATTTGCTTATTAAGTCTTATAAATCTGTTGGTGGACTTTTCAGGGGTCATGTAGGTAGAGTATCACATCGTCTATGAATACCATTAATTTAATGTCTTCCTTTCCTATCCTTATTCCTTTTATTTCTCTCTCTTGTCTAATTACTATGGCTAACATATCCAGTACTATATTGAATAGGAGTAGTGCTAGTGGGAAATATTGTTTTATTCCTGATTTTAGACTGAAAGCTTTATTTTTTGTCCATTTAGTATGAGATTGGCCGTTGGTTTGTCATAAATGACTTTTATCAGATTGAGGGAAAGATCAACCATCTAGTCTTACTTTTTCTATGGTTGTTACCATGAAGGAATGTTGGATTTTATCAAAGGCTTTTTCTGCATCTATTGAGATGATCATGTGACTTTTGTCTTTGGCTCTGTTAACATGGTGTTAAATTTCTTCCCTTTCAATTTAATGAAAGAGTTTGAACGTTATTGGAGTTAAATCTTCTCTAAATTTCTTGTAGAATTCAGCTGTGAAATCATCAGGACCTGGACTTTTCTTTGCTGGTAAATTTTTTAATTATATTTTCAATTTTATTAACTGGTACTGGGTTATTCAGAATTTTTATATCTTCTTCATTCAATTTTGGTAAATCATATGTTTCTAGGAATCCTTCCATTTCTTCTGTGTTTTCTATACTATGAGAATATAGATTTTCAAAATAGGATTCATAAAATTCTGAATTTTCACAGTATCTGTAGTGATTCACCCTTTTTATTTCTTGCTGCATGGCTTTTATTTTTTCCTTCCCTCTTTTGATAAGGATGGTTAGGTGTATGTCAATTTTATTTATTCTTTCATACAAACAACTCTTCAATCCATTAATTCTTTGTATTGTTTTCTTAGTCTAAATTGCATTAAATTCTGCTTTGGTGTTTATAATTTCCTTCCTCCCTTGGATTTTGGGTTTGTCTTTCTCTCCCTTTCCAGAAGTTTGAGGTGCAATATTAGGTTGTTTATTTATCTTTGTCAAATTTTCCTGATGTGAGAACTCACTGCTATAAATTTACCTCTGAGGACTACTTTCATTGTGTCCCACAAGTTCCAGTAAGTTGCATTTGCATTTTTTGTTTGATTGTAGATATTTTATAATTTTTTCTTTAATTTCTTCTGTGACTCATTGATTGGTTAGGAGAGTGTAATTTAACTTCCATGTGTTTATGGAATTTTTGTGGTTTCTTTCATCATTAATTTCAAAATTTTATTTCAGCATGTTCAGATGATATTCATAAAACATTTTTGATTCTTTTGTATTTACTTAAGCATGTTCTGTGGACTACAGAATATTTCATGTAATCTGTGGTCTACTTTAGAGAACAAACCATGTACAGCTGAGAAGAATATGTTGTTGTGTAGAACACTGTACAAATTTACTAAGTTCATTTGTTCACAAGTTTGATTCAGTTCTGTTATTTCTTTGTTATTTTTTGTCTAGGTCATCTGTCTCTTTGTAACAATGGGGTGCTAAGGTTTCCTGTTATAATTATGTTATTATTTATTTGATTTTTCATATCTATTAAGATTTGTCCTACATAGTTGGGAGCTGCCATATTTGGTGCATACATACTTATGATTCTCATCTCTTCCTCTTGAAGTTTTCTCCTAACAAGTATGTAATGACCTTTATTCTGTTGCTTGTTCTTGGTTTGAAGTTTGCATTATCTGTAAATTAAATAGTCACCTCTGCTTTTTTCTGATTTCCTGTGGCATGAAGTATTGTTTTTGATCCTATGATGCTCAGTCTGTGAGTTGCCTTTTGAATTAACTGTGCTTTTGTGTACAGCATATTGTTGGACTTGTTCCTTCACCCACTCTGTCAGTATCTTCCTTTTGATTGGTGAAGTGAGGCCATTTACTTTGATGATTATAACTGATATGTACTGACTTACCTTTGTTGTCTTATTTTCCTCTTGTTGGTTCTCTCTTGTAAAGTGCTTGCCTCCCTGTTCTGCTTGGTTTCTTTCTGTTATTGTTCTTGGAATTGTAGTCATCTTTATCTCTCTCTACTGTATCTTTCAGTATTCTTTGTAGTGTTGATTCAGAGATCATGAATTTCTTCAGTCATTCATTTTCATGGAAGTATCTTATTTCTCCATCATTTTGAAAGATAGTTTTCCATCTGGTGTGGAAGTTGTTTTATTTCAGAACTTAAAATACTTCACTCCAAGCTCTTCTTTACTTTATGGTTTGTGTTGAGAAGTCTGCCAAGGCTCTTCTGGGATCTATTTCCTTCCTCTGGCAGGTTTTAGTATTCTATTCTTTTTTTGTACTTTTTTATTTAAAGAGAAAAAAACAGAAAAGGGGTAGAGATATTACAGAATTTCAAAAAAAACAGTAAGAAATAGTTGATAAATTATATATTGTCCATTTAGTTGATAAATTATATATTGATAAATTATATACTGTCCATTTAGAAATAGTTGTTCAAGTTACAAAATTAAAGCTTACAAAGTGGACATTCAAGTAGTGAGACTACAAACAGATCTATTCAACAATCCAACAAGAACTTAGAAATATGGTTATCAATCCTACACACTTAAATATACATGCAGTTATATCTTTTATAGCACTTTCTATTTCCTCTCTTTGTTACAATAGCAATTACACATTTTCATTTAAAGAGAAAAACAAAACAAAACAGAAAAAAGGTGATTAACAATACAGAATTCTAAAATAAAAAAAGAAAAAAAACACGAAGAAATCACTAGTTGATAAATTACATATTGTCATCTCTTTTATTGAATTTCTAGGATCTTAGTTATAACATATCTGGGTGGAGATGTATTTTCATATTGGCTAATTGGAGTTCTATATACCTCACTTATCTGTGTGTCAGATTCTTTTCCCATGTTTGGAAAACTTTATGCTATTATTTCTGTAGTCTTTTTATGTCATGTGTGTTGACTCCTGATATTTTTTGACACCTATCAGTCTGATATTTTTTTTGTCAGAACTTGAAACCATTGTTTCCTAGTTCCTTTTTATTTTTAAGAGATCTTTCCTTTTGTGACATTAGCTTCCACCCTCTCTCTAAAGTCTCAGAGTCTATCTTCAACTTCATTCAAACAGTTTTGCCAGCTTTCAATGGAATGTTTAATTTCCTGGATATCTCTTTCAATCTGTTTTATGAATTTTAATTCCTTCCTATATTTTTCATTCAAGTTTTTCCTACATTTTTCCTTCCTATATTTTTCATGCAAGCAGACAATGCACACTTCAAACCAAGAACAATCAAAAGAATAAAGGTCACTACATATTTGTTAGGAGAAAACTTCAAGAGGAAGAGATGAGAATCATAAGTATGTATGCACCAAATATGGCATCATTTTCTTATGTTCCTATATTTTTTAATCTATGTCTTCTTTAGATATTCAACATTTCTTCCATAATGTTTCTTATTTATTTTTCACTTGAGAGATTATTTCAAATCTAATTTCATCTATAGCCTCATGGAGTTGTTTCTTTACTTCTGTTTTTGTCATTAAAAAATTTCAGTTGTGCAGTTTGCAGTATGTTCCCTGTCCATGACTCCTGGGTATGTTCTTGGTAGACTGGAGGTCTGACACTGCATGTTGATCTTTCATTTTGTCATTTTCCTAATTCCCTCTAGACAAGATAATTAAGTCAAAGATGCTTACTGCACTGACTTTGACTGTTTTGTAAAGTGACGGGCCAGGCACCTGGTTTCCTCTGAACAAAGATTCTCCTAGAGACAGAAAAGTGATGGGCAGGAATTCTGTCCTACTTAGGCTCGTCAGTGAACCTGCTG
The DNA here is from genome assembly GCA_004027455.1 of Hydrochoerus hydrochaeris. Lineage (NCBI taxonomy): Eukaryota > Metazoa > Chordata > Mammalia > Rodentia > Hydrochaeridae > Hydrochoerus > Hydrochoerus hydrochaeris. The sequence continues at coordinate 127,703 of PVLA01000285.1, forward strand.
CCGAGAGTGAAGGGTCTGTGGTAGAAACTCTTTGGACCCGTGTTTCTCTCTGGGGCGCTCCACAGATGGTTCCTGGGCTCTATACAGGGCTGAGTGGGGCTCATCTTCTCTAAGACCTATGAGGTCGGCCAGGGAGCTTCCCTGATGAATGGTGCCAAGTGCTGCAATGGGTTGGGTAGAGGTCTGACACTCCAGGAACCATGCAGTTAGCCAAGGCACATCCCCAAATTATGGCACTGGGGCTGTATGCTGCCTGGGTAGAGCTTGGAACTTCTAGGTCCCACATGGCTAGTTGGGTGCTCCCTTGATGGATTTTGCCAGGATGCTGGATAGGGCAGAGCTCTTGACCCTCCAGGACCCATTCTGATAGCTGAGACACACCATGAAACTGATGCCAAGTCCTTGTACCTGGCTAGGTGTAGCTCAGAACTTCTGGACCCATGTTGTTAGCTGGGATAGCACTGGGTCCTTGACTGAGGTGGTTGGAATTCAGATCCTCTGAGACTCACACAGCTAGCCAGTGTGCTCCCTTGATTAATGACTCTGAGGCTTTGAACTGGGCTATGCAGGACTCAGTACCTCCAGGACCTGTTTAGGTGACCAGAGACTCCCCTGATGGATTCCACTGGGATGCTTGGCTGGGCAGAGATTGGATCCTTCAGGTCCCACATGGCTAGCTGGGGTGCACCCCCAAATTATGGCACCATGCTCTTGCAGTGAGTTGGGTAGAGCTTGGAACTTCCCAGATGTGCACAACTAGGTAGGGTGTATCCTCAAAATATGACACTGTGCTGGATGGGGCACAAAACCTTCAGGACCCACATGGCCAGCTGGGGCACATCACTGAACTATGACACTTGGGCTTTGCACTGGGCTGGGCAGATCTTTCTAATGTACTTTCTGATTCATTCCCACAGCGTCTAGTATTCCTTTTCAGGACTCCATACCCGACCTCTCAGGCCTGAGCTTGAAGTCTGGGTGGAAATCTTTCTGAGGACACAATGCTTGAATTCTTTAGGACAGTACAATAGACATCATGCAGCCAGTATCAGGGTCTCCAGTGAGTGGAGCACAAGCCATGCTACATTAAAACAAGATTGCAGTGGTTCCCAAGTAGCTGGTGGGTGAACATTGTGCAAGGAATCCCAGAGAAACAATCTCCATGGACATATTTTCCAAATGCTTTTTTCTTTATGAGCATGGGTTCAGGGTTTTCTTTATGTAAAAGAAAAGTTTAAGCATTTTTCCTGTGATTCTTAGGGCCTTACTGATTTCTGAGATAGTTCTCAAGACTTCTTTTTATTTATTATTATCTTATTTTCTTCTAATGGCACTAATTTCTTCAGCTACCATAACTCTTTGACCCCAAATCTACGGATGGTTCCTTCTTAGTTAAAATTAAAGCATTTGCATTTTTTCTCCTTTGCTTTTTCATTGTGAAAAAGGATTAAATGCAATCAGTGCTATTCATGAAGTAATATGAATGCCAGGCTTCACTGAAATATTCTCTCTGAGATCAAATACTCTACCATCCTTAATTGCAGGCTCTCACAAAATTTCTATACATGGGCAAAACATACATGATCTTTTGACAGAATGAAACACATGCCCGCAGTCCATTTGCCAATGGAGTCTTTGTTTTTAACTGAAACCTCTTGGAATCTTGCCTTATTATCCACATTCTTGCCATGTTTTTGTTTTGCTGGACTCCAGATAAAATTATCTGACAGAAATTCTTTACCTTGCTTCCCCAAATCTTTCCAGATTCCTCTTACAAATCAGAAACAGGCATAATACCCAAGACTAACAATTTAAAGGAGACATTTAATTTGATTTACCTTTCAAAAGTTTTTAATTCAGGAAAGGCTGGCTCCAAGGAAAGAACCACATGGTAAAAATGTAAAACCTAAGGCCATGCCACCATGGTCCACTGAAACAAACCCAGAAGTGTGCTGCATTAATCCTCCAGATAGATCACAATTAATGGAGGATCAGAGCACCAAAATGGCAAGAGTATGTGAAAAAGCTGGAATGCTTTCATGGAAAGACAGGAAGTCAGGAAGATGAAAGGGGCTATATATATATATATATATATATATATATATATATATATATTAAAGTATTAAAGTAAGAACCTGTCCCAAGAACTAACCAGAATCTGACAAAATTATATCACATCCTTTTGACAACAACACCTTTCAATAGCTCTATGACCTCCAGGTAAGATCTACTTTTTAAAGAACGCCTCACCAAACTGAGCAAGAGCCATTGAAAGTCATTCATATCAAAACCAAATTCCAGTTGGTAGTCTCCCACACAATACACTTTTAAAATTGGGTTATATATTTACTACAGAATTCTTTAGTAGTGCACATGTGATCCATAACAAAAATGTGAATGATATCAATGCTTTAAATTTTATATGGTTTTTCAATGATATGAAGAAAATTCTGTTAGATAAAAATGAGACAGCAAGATCTTTCTGATTTGCTTTTTAATGTCTGTATTATTATTAAAACTATTAAACAAGTTGATGTACATGTAGAATAATTTGATGCCTTAGAAAAATAATATAAAACAAAATGTGCAGAGATTTCAGATTAGAAACTGACAGTCTACATTTCATATATTATTTTTTGACTAAGATAAATATCCCATTTCATTTTTCAAATTTGCTTAGAAGAAGAAAAGCAATCTTGAAACCAATTGGATTAGCCATAGTGGAAGAAGCAGAGATAAATGCAAGTCTTATTTTGCCAAAAATGTAATTTATTTTCATTTATTGTACAGAAAAGAGCTATAGTGTCAAGTGCAGAACAACCTAAGAGAAATCATCTGCTCCTACAGGAACTGGGCCAGATTCTAACATAGAGCAGAATAAATCAATGTGGCATGATCAGATACTGAGCACTCTGTCAGTGCATGTGACTGTTGCTCAAATGGTACAGGCCTGCAAAGGAAAAGTGAGGCCATTTAAAGAAGAGGCAGTGTTTCAAAGACACTCTTTTTTCCAGAAATTGAAAACTGTATGAAGTTAAGAAAAAAGGGATAAAAACTCTCTTAGTTAATAAGAAACTCTTGATATTGCATAAAGGCAATGAAATAAAGAAAGAAGAAAAAAAATATCTACCAAGTGAACAGTGTTTCAGAGCAATAGTAAGCATTTTTGTGGCTGGAAACATTGCCTTTCTCCCATGATGTCAACCTTTGTAACGACACTGGGATGACATAGTACAAATCATATAGATATAAAGGTATTTCTTCTCTGCAAACATTAAATGCATAAGTAACACCTGGTAGAATGGTGGGCTCTCTCAGATTTCTAATTGTCACACAGTTCATGTTTCATTTGATAGGAGGAAACACAAAACCCTGGGTTGCCTGCCAATTATGAACAGACTGATCCTGGTTGGAAATACTAGTGGAATTTCAATATGCATATATGATTTTGGGGATAGTTTTAAGCTTAGTTGATTACAAAGTTGCCAAAATTTTAATTAATATGTCACAACCTTAAACTGCATTAATTCTCATATTTTATTACATAAATTTTCATAATTCATTAATATTTCCTTTAATTAGCACATTGATATATCATATTTCATCAAACATACTAAAATACTGGAAAATTTTTAAGAATGAAATGCATTTGGTTAAAGGTTTATTGTCAATGAATATGGACAGTGTCTACAACAGAAGTGCCACTAAAAGATTGAAAAGTGTTTCAATATAATTATAGCAAGCTATAAAATTTCCTTAAGAATGGAAGTAAAGACAAAAGAACTCTACAGGAAGATTTAACACTGAAGTATATACATGGCAATTGTAGAGATGGAAATATGGAAAAATGCTAGATTAACAATGTAGATGCACATGTTTTCATGTAGAAATATTTCTAAATCTAGTATATACACAATATATCATTACTATGTCAACTGAAAAGACTTAAAATATGTGAAACTCTAGTAGCAGAAATCAGAAACTTTGATACCCAGACCTTGGTTTCTAATACCATTTGCAGCAAAAGGTGTTAGATTCCTGGAAACATTGATTCTAGAGCAATAAAAATGCAAAATCAGCCTAGAAAACTTTATATAAAAAAGTAACAAAGTACTTGAAAATACACACTTATAAAGATTTATCATAGGGACAATTCATTAAGTTGAAGTTTGTGTCTTAAATTCTATTGTTATCTATAAATACGACTATTCACAAAAGGTTCTTTGTATATGTAATTAAATTAATATGAACTCAGTTTGGTAGACTGATCCATGAATCTACTTCTGGTTTAATTATAAGATGAGAAAATCTTGGGTATAAAGGTCTACAGAAAAAATCATAAGAAGATGCTTCTGGTGATGATTATGACAGAAAGGAGGAATGTGTTGTAAGATATCAGAGGAAAACCAATGCTTTTTATAAAGTGAGAGACTACTCACTTGAATTATAGTCTACATTTGAATGAAAAGTAGAATTTTTAAGCCACTTTTGTATATTTAGCTGAGAATATTTTCAAGAAACTCTGTGACAAGACACACAATTACTCTTTGTGAATTATAGTAAAATATGAAGGGAATTAAGTTAAATGAAGATGAAATTGTTAAGTAAAAATTAACTAGCACTTGTTGATTTGGAAGATGTTTGAGCAAGTCAGCTAATAGTAGTGAAAACAGGAGCAGCCCACTCTGGAGAGAACGTTTATCATACAAGTGGGTAAAAATTTGATGCTTCCAAAAGATACTGACTTGTTACTCTAATCAATAGCTCAATGGAAGCCAAGAATATATCTTGGGTTATCTGTGGAAGGATGTGTGAGGAGACTTATACCTAGGAAATTTATGTGCCATGGAATCACATGGAAAATCATTAAGAATTATGAGATTATTTTATAAGCAGACATTTTGAAGGTTCTTAGGAACAAAGTACAAAATGAATGAAAAATGATACTAACTTTAGAGGAATGGATGCAGAGGCCGGAGATCAGTGCTGTAATCTAGGTGGCCTCTGCAACCAGAATGAAAAGAACAAAAATCTTTCCTGATTGTCTGACTTACTTGGGGCCTGAGACACATTTTCTGCTTCCAGTTTTATCCTTTTGGAATGTGAATGTCTCCTATGTGTGACCAAAACACTATACACTTAAAATAAAGTCACATGAAGTATTATCAGAACATACTGGAATAAAATGGCAAATTGAACATAAAAGAAAAATTGTATGAATTTGCTTCCTTTATAAAGGCTGAATAATATGTCATCATATGGTCTTTTATATGTAAAATTTTCAGTACCCACTCATTCACCAACAGATACAGAATGATTCCATATCTTGAATATTAGAATAGTAAATGAACATGGGAAATCAATTTTCACAAATATTGATTTAATTTCCTTTGAGTATATATATAGTAATAGCATTGTTGTAAACTTGGGCTATTTTAAAAAATTTAAATCATACTGGCAATCATTGAAGAGAAACAAAAAATTCAGAAAATTTCCTTTCTATTTCCCAGCTATTTCTGCTTCTTTTGAAAGAAATTTTTTTGTACATCTTAGTAAGAGGATAAAATCGGATGAAAGACTTTGTTAGACATGTTATTGTGCATCAGTGTAGCTTTGCTTGCAAAATTCACCATTATACCCCTCTATTTTATTTTTTCCTCTATCTTCAATATTTTTCTATTTTTTTTCATAAAACGAGCCTCAAATATTGGCATTACCCTTAGAAAAAAGCACATCTAGTTTGAAATTAAAACTTTCCACCTGTAAGATTCTGTAAGATACTTAATTCAATTAATCTTTCTATTTTCAATTTGTTCAATGACTAAAAGAGCTAATGCATGGAAGTTTGGTTGTGAGGATGAAATTAAAAGGCAGTTTCTAAATAAATGTCACTGTGTCTTGTCATCTAAATGAATTTGGTATTTGTGCCTGGGTAGTATAGTTGCATATATTGTATTGAAAATTCTGATGTTTTCCGTTAATTTCTATTGAATATTTCCATTTACTTAGATACTTACTGCCAAAAATGGTACCACAAATTGAAATATTACCATGAAATTTGTTTATTTCTTGATATTTAGAAATTAAGGCCCACATTTATATTTTTATCATCTTAGGTGCTTTTTTCCTCTTATTTTTGGTTATTTATTGAGGTAATATATAGAGTAGGTACCTAGAAATGTTAGAGAATTTATTAGTTATTTTACACTTAAACAACCATGGATTTATTCATTTATCATCACAATTTAATTGAAAATAAAAGAGTTTTATCTTTCTTAAATATTTCTTATATGGGAAACTAGTTGATGCCAACAGCTGTTTAAATGTAGTAAAGTCATTTGCTTCTCAATGATTAACATTTATAATACTATACAGTTGAATTAAGTAATCTTAATTCATATGTAAAGTCATTATTCAAGCCCCTAGAATAATATCTTAACTTGTTGATCAGGAATCGTTTCTCCTTGAATTTTATAAAATAATACTTGTTGGTCTAAAGTGAATCTTTTGAAATGAATCAGCTCTGCTTCCCAAGAGACTGAATCACACAGCATTGGACCAAAGAGACAAAAAACTGAAAGTGTGTTTACCTTTGCCTTAGAGGAATTGATACTTCCAAATATTGTGACAATGTCCAACATTTTGAGAGAAAGTTGATATTTCTGACAGTTCTGATTCATCACTTAAAATGTAAAAAGAACTGTCTCATTTTTAGTAAGTCAGCATCTCCTACTGTTTAACATAAGAAAATCGCTATTAGTGTTTGATACTCAATGGAGTATCTTTGATGTTAACATTTTACAAACATTCCATTTTGGTAATATTGTTCAAAGGAAATCATCTAATCTTTATCCAGTAATGTCAGTTTGTCATTATTATGCATTTATTTTATCAATGATAGAGAAAGACTTTTATAATTACTTAAAACCCAAAGACATTTTATGCCAGGATATTTCCCATGTCTCAAAAAAACAAACCAAGTGTATTTCAAATTTCTTAGATTTTAAAGTTTATATATACATTTATTCTTATTTTAATAAAATTTGCAATAGTCCATGATCAAATATCAAATCAATGTCATTTCTGAAATACAGAATATCTCAAATATGCACATTCCATTTAATAAATCCTATTACTTTTGATTGTAAATTCCTTGATTTTATTCACTCAACACACAGAAGAAAAATATATTTTATAAGTTGACAGTCTATGGAAGAGAAAGATTTTAAAGGTAAATGATAAATCCCAGGTGTGTGAGAGAGAAATAAGTTGAAGTTTTCTGGCTAACACTTAAAATCATATAATCACTTTGAAAGACAGTGTAGCAATTACTTACAAATCTTAGTCTTGGTGTATAATCTAACATTTCCAGTTTAGATATTTACCCATGGATTTGAAGACTTACATCTTCCCAAATATATTCACACCAATGTTTGTAGTATCTTATTCAAAGTTACCAAAATTTAAAAAAAACTGAGATATTCCTCAAAAACTTGTATAGAGACAAGCTGGAGTATATCTATGTGATATAATATTGTCCAGAGATACAAAGGAATAAAATTTTGAGTCTTGGAAATATATGGAGGAAATTTGAATATATATTGGTATGCTAAAGAGGATAGTTTGTGTAAACTACTTATTGTATGATTCCAAGTTTATAATGTTTTTTTAAAAAAAGCAAATTCATCAGAAATATTGAGTTTTTAGCAGTTAACACGAGTAATGGAAAAATGAATGAGTGGATCAATGAAGATTTTAGGTCAGTGAAACTACTCTGTAAAATACTATAGTTGTAGATCTAAGACATTAGGCATTTTCTAGAAATATACCATTGTCCCACACAAATCATGAATCACATGAATACTATATATTTTAGGTAATATAATGTATCAATTTTAGCTCATCAACTATAATTGTTGTACTGTGTTAATTAAAATATTAATATTTTATTTTGATGAGGGTAGCACATGATCTCTCTCTTTATTTGAATTTAATATTTATTTAACTCTACAAAATAATTTTTTTTAGTTTAGAAGTCCACAAGCCACCTCTATAGAAAAGACACATTGTCTTGGTTACTTTTTACTCATTGCTGGGACAAAATACTGACATCCAAAATGAAGGAAAGAAAGGTTTATTTCTTACAGGTTGGAAATTTCAGTCCATACTCAGCTGGCTGCACGGCAGCATGTCTTTACAGGCCAGTCATTCATGACCACTGCAAACAGCAAACTGCAAACTGGCGAGAGAGAGGCACACCTTCTTCCTGCCATACATCATATCCTGGCTCCACTCCTGGGCAGGTCAAACACTCACACCACCAATCCAACCACTAGACAACAAACTAATCACAAACGTTAGATTTGGTCTCATCCATAATTGCATGAGATTTGGTGCCCTCTGACATAAACCACAACACATGTGTTATCATCTTTTTTACTATTAATCTACCAACCAAAGTAATGTGTATTGAAGGTGTGTTTTCTCTATGTGAAAACTCTTACCCTTGTAATGTAAAACAAAAAATTTTATGGAATTCATATTATATATCTGTACATTAAACATTAAAACTTCAATTGAACAAAAGTATTATTAATATTAATTTTTATTTTCTTGAATCTTCACACATTTCTTAAGCAAATTTACTCATGAGTAATATACTTCACTTATAAATAACTCATTTAAAAAATCTTAGAAACATAATTAAGTTGTGAAATTTCTTCCCAAACATTAAGTAACAAAGCATTACAAGATTTTAATATGCAGATGCATTTTTTCCCTTTTTTAAATGGAATTTCCAAGTTACAAGGCATTTTCGGCCTCTGCACCAAATTTTCTGCAGTTATTGTTTTCATAAAAACTGGACAGATCTATGTAATAATTGTAAGTGATTTTTGGTATTTTGAACCTTACTTTCCATGTCTTGATAGATCCTGGCAGATGCATTATTTCGGTTAAACTAATAACCTAGGTTTTATGCCAGTTGGATACATAGTCTTGACTTCACTTTTGCTGCAAAAGCAGTGCAATGAAGACAGATGGCTCAAACTATTTTGATTAAAAGTTCTGATCAGAGTTGCATAATGGTTTGGCCACTGTGAATGTGAAATAGGCTAAGTGAATTATAGCACATGAACTTAATCAGCTTCATCTTGTTTATATCCAGGCTCTTTTCCAACTCATCAAGGTCATTTTAAATTTCAATCCAGCTTTTAAATGTGCTAATTGTCCTATGAAATTGGTGTTATCAGCAAATTTAATAAAGATACACTGTGGTTCATCACCCCAATCATTAATTTTAAAAATGTTTAATAGTAGCAGGCTAAATAATGACCTCTAAAATATATATACTTAGCACTTAAAGTCTCAAAAACAATACTGTATTATCAATTCCCTGACAACTTGCTGTTTTCCTTTGGTCAAAAAAATGATATATTTTGTTTTATTAAATTATCAGATCTATGTAAAATTGATAGTGTCAGACATTTCACCACAGATCTTGAATGCAGCAAATATTACTATACCATTCCTTACTGACATTTTGACCCAATATGGCTTTTATTTGAAGTGCTCAAAACTAAGTCATGCCATCTGCTGTCTCTCTTTCTTTGTGTCTCATGTGATCTCACTTTTATAGCAACCAATACTCATTGAAATGCTAATCATCTTATATTTCACTTCAGTGCCTATTTCAATTGTCCATATCTTCTCATTTGACATTTCAAAAGTGTATAATTTTTCATGCCATCCTTCCACAAGTATTCATATCATAATATCTTATTAACTTTTCATTAGAATAACATTACATTTCTGAAATATACAATCCTGTCAGTGTCACCATCAGTTGCTCTACCATCCAAATTTCAACATTCTTCTTAAAAATGTTTTTAAATAACTTCAATACAGAATACATGAACCCTATCACCTCTCAACATATACACCTCCTTTAAATACACTCTTTTTGCCCACTCAGAATTCATGAAAGAGTATAGCTATTTTCTAACAAAAGTCACCAGGCACACTTCAGTTTCTTTTGTGTTCATGTATCTGGCTGATTGCATTCTTTTTCCTGTGCTGCTGTAACAGTATCACATACAGAAAAACAGAATTGCATTTTAAAGCAAGATGTTAGTAGGACCACACTCCTTCTAAAAGCTCAAGGGTAGAATTCTTCTTTGTCTATGCTTGGCTGCTGCTTTTTAATAGCACTGTGTGGATTGAAGCACCCTTCCTCTGATTTCTGCATCCATCATCATAGGACCATATCCCTTCTGAGTGTGTTTTATACCCAAATATCCCTCTCTATAAGAATAAGTCATTGTGTTAGAGTGCACTGTAATCAAATATGACTTCTTCTTGACCTCATTATAGTTACAAGTATACTACATATATACACATGCTATTTTCATAGAAAGTCATTCTGATGTTATATGTAGACACAACTTTAGGAAAAGCTACTTACAAAGTATGACAAGCTTTGACCTTATTGAACTCAATAAAATTTTAATTGACTATTTTACCCATGTTTAAGAATATCTCTGAAGGAAATGAGATTATTAAGCCAGCCAGTTAAAATCGTGGCAATAGTCATTAATCATGTTGTCATTCACAACTTTTACTATTGCTCCTTAGAAATTCAGGTTGTTCCTCTTATGGAGTTAATTCAATTTCATGAAAAACAACGTTTAGAAAGGAGATGATGCCAGGCTCAACGGTGCACTTCTGTAACCCCAGAACTTGGGAGCCTAAAGCAGGAGGATCACTGTGGGTTTGAGGCCAACCTGAGCTACATAGTGTGTTCAAAACCAACATGGACTATATAACAATAACCTATCTCAGAAAACAAAACAAAAACAAAGAAAACCAAGCCAACAAAAAAGGAGATGAGAGTATGTTTCTGTTTCCACTGCCAGTTCACCTTCATCAGCACCACTTTACATGGAATGTCATTCTATAAAAACGGAAAATACCGTGTATTGTTGCGTTCTCTTCTTTAGGGTCAGTTGCTGTTCTTGACGTTACCAGTTGTCACAGACTTAAGAAGTTCATTCCTGTGGGAAAACCTATGTCTTAAATTAACCTATCTCTTGTAACTCCAGGGACTTTGAACTTGCTAAGCCACATGATTGATGTTTGCATGGATGAAGTCTTGCTAAAGCATAGTGTAAAAGGAAATGAAAGCAGGACCTTAGTCCCAGAGGAATGCTGCTGGGACAGCACAAGATGTTTTGCTAAGATACGTCCAAAGGAACAGTAAACATGAAGGCCAGACATAGCCAAAGATGGAGTATAATACCCAAAATATCACTAAAATTATTTACAATTAATACAATTCATCTATATTATTAAGCTGTTTCTTTATCTAATGGCAAATCTTAACATTATGTAACTCTGATGACCATACACTTTCCTTAGTGTATTTTTCTGAGTTCCTGTACTGGGAATATTCTCTATCCTTATTCTACATTGTGACTGTCCTTTTTCTATCTGCTGCATTTTTCTAGGTTAACATTGCTTGGTGTTTTAGTGCTGTATAGAAGTAACTTAAGTCCTTTTTCCCCACTGTACTTCTGTTCTTAACAAAATGGCAACCTAAGAATATGATTTCTTCTCATGACTTCTAGATCTCCAAAATCATTATCTGCTCATAATCTGTAGGCTGGTATGTTCCACGTAGGTGCTATGAACAGAAAGTACAGTATCACATCATATTCTGGCCTTAAGCACCTTCTATCTCATTTCAGATATGCTTACTTTACAGTTAGGAAAAGACAATGTAGATAGTGTGTCAGAACAGGAAAAGAGTGGAGGTCAGGATTGATACATAAGTGGAGAATGTTGGACAGAGGCAGCATAAAATATGAAGTTTATACATTTTTTTAAAAACTTACAAACAAATAGACAAAAAAATGAAACAAAACATATCTCTATTTTAGGGAAGTTAGAATATTCCCTGTACTAATGTCAAGGAATAAAGGATAGATTATGCAGAGGAAAAGTCTGAGTGGTTTCAGATCTTATGGAATATTCCAACAACTAATGCATTTAAGATGAGCTTTAAGAAAAAATATTGACACTTTGTTTTCCCATTGAATTGTGAGTGACACTAAGAAATTAATAACAAACAGTGGTAAATTTAATAATAAATGATGATAAAAAGAAATTTGTAAACTATAAGTCACCGCTATTTTTTAGTATACATAGAATGACACAGATGATATAATTATAATATCAGAGAAATATATCTTATCTACTGAAGTCCTTTCTTTTTGAATCAGGAATCAAACCCACAGCCTTGTACTTGTGAAGCTGTGGCACTGTGCTATGTCCCCAGCCAGTTACTAGTAATCTTGCCAATGTTGAGAATGCAATTCACAAATCTAAAAGTAGAAAAATAATTGATAGCATCCAGCAATTGTATATACAAGATTGAGTCAAATTTTAGAAATGTAAACATATTAGAAAAGTATGTATTTATTGCAAATCAGTAAATTTTCTTAGCAAAAATTTTGATCATATGAAAAATTACTGAAGTTCTTAGTCAACTACAAATACCATTAAAGTAAGTGAATTTTAAATAAGATAACTTTTAACATTGCAAGAGATCTTAGTGTTCTTAAAAATTGCACAATATTGAAAAAATATAATGAGATATCATCTTCAAATCAATAAAACAAGCATAAATGCTGATGAAAATGTGAAAAAAGGAAACATTTCCTCTTGTTTGTAAGAGTGTAATTTAGTGCAGCCACTATGGGAAGTGGTAGGAGATGCCTCAAAACAGATCTAACATATGAAGGACTTCTGCACTGATATATACAAAGAAAACAAATCAGCATGCAAGTATGATAACTCCATGCCTGTTTTGATCATTTCACTATTCGTGATGGGTAACATGTAGTATCAACCTGGGCTTCTTCCAACAGATGACTAGGTAAACACAATGTGGTACATAAACCTGTAGAATGCAACTCAACTATGAAGCATAATGAATTCATCTCATAGGCAGTGAAATGGATGGATCTGGAGGAGAACATATTAAGTGAAATAAGCCAGATGAAAAAAAGAAAACAAATCCTATATTCTCTCACATGGGAAAACTAAAAGGAAAATAAGAGAATAAAACTACCCAAAAATTGAATGGTGATAAAAAAGGACTAGGAGGGGGCTAGGTGGTGACTATGAATGATCAGTGCACACTGTGTTCATGTGTGGAACCGTGGAGACAGTAAACAAAATCCACTAAATATGTACATTCAATATGTATAAATAAAATACTCAAATTTTTTTTGTCTTTTTGAGACAGGGTCTCGCTATGCAGTTCAGACTGGCCTTGAGCTCACTTTGTAGCCCAGGCTGGTCTCAAACTCACAACGATCCTTCTGCCTCAGTCTCCCAAGTGCTGGGATTACAGGCGTGAGCCACCATACCCGGCTAAAATACTCAATATTAAAAGTAAGGAACACAAAATTTGGCACTCAAATTAATCATCTTCTCTTTGAGAGGGTATAAAATCTGTGGAATAGATCATATCACATATTTCTCACTCCTGTACAAATAAGGATATTTTAATTTCTAATTTTTCTTCACTTTCTAGGAGCCATATTCCAAGTAAACCTCTTGGTAAAACTTGCAAAATCCCCTAAAATCTCTTTTAGATTACTTGAATAATATATATTTATGTATGTATACATAAATATACACATTCATATATATATATATATATAAAACAAGATAAAATAATTTCATAACATTAACTGTAGAATAACAATAGTTAACATTTTGCATACTGTTATCTTCAAAGTAGTTACTCAGTGTACAAGATATGACCAAAAAAATCTCCCAATAATATTAGCACAAACTTTTCTTTTTAATAAACTAAGAGAAACTAGTTATGTAACTATCTTGAATTATTTTTCCTTTTCTTTTCCTTCCCCCCACCCCGTTCTGCTTTCCTTTCGAGCATTTTCCCGTTTTACACACCCACAAGTTAAAGGAGGAAAATTCCATTGCAGCTCACAATTTGTAGAGCCTTCAGTCCACAGTTGGCTGGCTCTCACAAAGGCAGCTGGGCAGGAGGTTATGGCAGAGGGGAAACAGTCCTTGGCAGAGCAGGTAAGAAGGAGGAGGCAAGAAGAAGTCAGCGGGAAGCAGCTGCCTACCTTCCTTCCATCCCTTTATATTCTATACACATTACAAGCATATTGATTAATGCCACCCACAACCAGAGTAGGGCTTCCATTAACCATACTCACCCCTAATCGCAGCATCAAACACCCTCCATCCAGCCACCCCACAAAAGCCCTACCTTTCAGCCTGGGAGATTTTGGGGGTATATCTGTACAAAAATCATAAAACATTGGCTGATAAACATAATACTTTTTGTCCATCCTTCAAGTCTGTTAAACAGATTGACATGTAGCTTTTATGGTGACTTTGGGGGTCTTAGTAATGTGAAAAATAAACTGAGGAAAATCCATAAAATTCTACCTCTCTTTTATCCAGGCTTTATCCAGGCAAAATGAAACATCGACACACAACATTGACTGAATAAACTAATAAATGGTATGGCTTCCTAAGACTGTCTAAATGAGGATACCTTTTTATAAGGAGACTATTGGGTCTGTGTAGCATAGTTTTATTATGGATACTACCATAAATATTACTTATGACAATTCACAAAATTGCAAAATAAAACTGTAGCAAGTATCTCTAATGAATAAATGCAAAGTATCATTTTAACAGCTGTGGTTCACTCTGGGGAGTTACGGCCAAAAATCACTAAATTTGGGGATTTGATGACAATTTAATAAAGGAATATGTAAAAATATGAAATTATTGTATCAATCCCATAATAAAATATCTTGCATAAAGAATCAGACATATAACGGTTGTGAGTTGTATCTATGACAAAGCACGAGAGGTAAGAACATAGAGCAATTTCCAGAATCTAAAGACATGGAGAACTGTGTGGAGGGGGACCAGCATCTCTTAGTGGAGGAATATACCAGATTCCCTTGATCAAGGATGCCCATCTCCATTGCTCATCTGGGACAACACCCTAGAGATCAGAATGCACCAGAGGAAAAAAGGAAAGAGCAAATATAAGTGCCACTATTACAGAAAACTTCTTTGGAGAAATTAAATACATAAACACTCTTAGAAAAATATGAAATGATGATTGATTTAAAAATGTTGTCATTTGTATATGTTTGTATGATTGTGGTTCTATATATTACATTCTTTGGATTTTTTTTAAAGAAAATGTGATTATTCTTCATTTTCATGACTTTTTAATTAAAGAAACTACAGCTGTTCTAGAAATTATGACTTCAGTCTCAGTGGCCTGACTTGAATGTGTCCTCTAATAGTTGTGTGTGTGGTAGTGAAACTCCAATGTGCTGAGAGCAGCCACTGAAGAAGGTGATTTGCTCCTGAGGAATTCCTCCACATGTCTGGAGGGGCCCTAATGTTGCAGGAATGTATTGGTTATCATGGGAGTGAGTTCCCTATGAAAGGCTGATTTGTGATCTTTTTTTTTTTCTCAGTCATGCTCTTTTGTCATTTTGCCCTTTCTCCATAAGATGAGGTAGCACAAAAAACCTCATCTTAAGTGGTTATTCAGTCTTTGACTTTGTAACTTGTAGCATTGCAAGACCAAAGAACTAGTTTTTCATTGTCAATTAAATGAGCACAGATATTTCTTTTTAGAAATCAGACTAAAATCATCATACTCAACTGTTTTCTAATACTCATTTTAGCATGGATTTCAAATGTTTCTCCATTCTGATGGTTCATTTGAAGACTGAATCTTCCAAAGTTATGGTGACTAGCAAAACTCTGCACAAAAACAAACAAACAACAATAACAAAAAGCTTTGTGGATTATGAACCACACAATTATCAATATAAATGATACAGTGATGAGAAGCAGTAATGCTAGATTTGATGGCAGGAAGGAAAGGTCAAGATCTAACGTGGCCTTGTAGGAATGATTCTGAACATTATTCTGAGTATAACAAACAACTGGATGAATCTGACCCTGTGACTGTATGTTGTATATTCTGTAAGGTACCATCTGACTGATGTACAGAGAAGAGGTTTTTGGAGAAGAACTAAATTGTAAACCAAGGATTATATCAGAGAAGTTGACGAAGTCATGATAAATAATTGGCAGATTTAGTTAAAGATGGTGTGGTAGTAATGTCAAAAACTTATTATCACATATATTATGCTTGATGCTACTGAATGCATGTGAATATTGAATTAGAAAGTGGTAAATATGTGCCTGAGTTTCCTGCCAGACTCTCAATTACGAGCTCATCGCACTAATGAATGGGGTCAGTGAGCGAGCGCTGGAAGAAGATCCAAGAGGAGCCAGGATGAGCCCAAGGTTGTGCCCAAGGCATCAATATCAAAACGCCTGAAAATTAATAGGATGCAGCAATGATTTCAGAGGATTAAAAATAGTGAAATTAGTTAGAAATCAGAAAGTGCCATGATGGAGCTTTCCTCTAATCTCAGCCCTGTGGGAGGCTGACGCATGAGAATCACAAGTTTCAATACAGCCTGGGCAACATAGTCACTTAACAAGGTGAAATCTCAAAATTATAAAGAAAAAAAAAAAAGCTGGGATCTTAGCTCAGTGAAAAAGCCTTGAGTTCAATTCCCAGAACAGAAAAGAAAATTGAAAAGTAAATAATATTCTTAAAATTTTATGGAAAGGGCCTTTTCCCAGGAAGCGTGATGCAACCAAACATTTGAAAGGCAGGCAAGAGGTTGAGGACAGAGAAATTGCTCTTGGTTTTTGTATTATGAATAAGTGATGTTGTTAAATGTTTATGAGTATAGTAAGATCAAAATTTGAACCTACAGCATTTTTGAGGTTAGGGAGAAAAGAAGAAATGGAAATGGTACATGCTATTAAAGAAGCTGAGAGGTTTTTCCTGGGAAAACATTTAAAAGGTTATATTCAACAAATAAAGCTGCAGCCAGAAGAGCTTTCACTAGCACTGAAAGCTATATTCAAGCCAGAAAGACATGAATACAGAACCCAGACTTAGAATTACTCTGATGTTTTCTTAAGAAACTAATATAGGGGAACAGCTTCACTATAAAGAGAACAATTCATGAAAACTTTTAATGAATCTTTTAAAAATATCTTGGAAATTGTTCATGTTGACTTGTATTAATTAGATAGATTTTTTCATATGTAGAGTACTCCAAATCTCTTTCTTTCTTTCTTTCTTTCTTTCTTTCTTTCTTTCTTTCTTTCTTTCTTTCTTTCTTCTTTCTTCTTTCCTTCTTTTAGTTAAGAAAATCTGACCTCACCTCCACATATATTTTTACAGATCAGGCTCAATTGCTTTCTTGAGCACTAAGGGTAACATTATTATTGACATGTACAAAGAGTTTATATTTTATTTAAATACATTAATCATAATATTTCACATAAGAAAAACATGATTGCCTATAATCTGATTAACTACATTTTAGTTGATTTAGAACTGACTTCTCATTCTTATTTGGAAGTACTGAGAAAATACCAACAGGACAGACAGATAAATAGATGAAGAGTGAATCTGACAAGGTATTAAATCTTCATACATTTATTGAAGATATTATTTATTCCTTAACATTGATGGTATGTTGTAGTACAAAATTGTCTTATAATAATGATTATTTGTATCTATAGTAAGTTTTGAAGAAATTATTTGGATAAATTAAAAGTCAAAATCATTTGATGATAATGTTATTTTAATGTTCATATTTTCATGTAATATAGTTTCTATCTTAACATTTGATATTGTGTTAAATTTGAATTCTATGTGTAAAGTAACACTGAGCATGATACTAAGACATTTAGATTATTAAATTTGATATGTGGTTGTTATAGATATAGTTTTCTATTAACTGGCAGTTAGAAATAGTGAGGATGTATTTTGTCAGACACAATCTGTTAAAACTGAGGTAGAAGCCTTATGCAGGATAGGTGCATAGCATTTCTAAAAGGGTGCGCTGTCTCATTATTTTACTAAACAAGTGTTCACCTATCAGCCATTTCTGTGATTTGCTTTACATTTAATTGTACTCATGGGGATATATTAGTAGCTAAAGTGAAAATTCTAATCCCCATTAGGTGGATTTTCCAGTCTTATTTTCTCCCACAATCATATTCCATAAGTGTAAGTTAATTTAAAAAGTAAAATGTCTTCCATATTAGTTAAAGCCTACAATTGTAAAAAAAAAAATCATGAATTATTTCCACATGTAGTTCCTCACACATAAACAGAAATTTGCATAAATGCACAAATAACATAAATGAGTAGCTTTTTAAAACTGATATCTTATTTTTCAAATTTTATTCATGTTTATTGTCTTAATGCTTTAGAATTTAGGTGTAAAGAGGTATATTTCAATGATTTATGACAATTTCAGTAAAATCTAAATTGACATTCATATAAACACATCCATGATTTGGAATTATACTTGTATACATAAAACAGGACATTAATATATTAATAAAAATAATACCTAGTTGTTTTTACTAAAAATAAAACTCAAGATCATCTACAAAGAAACATTGAAAACACTAGAAAATAAATAAATATGGTTGAGATTCAAACTTTTTTTACACATTGGTGTAAAAAATTAATTACAAATATATATCTGCAATCAAATGTGATATTTCTAGATGCAAGAAAAGCAAATGGTCAATAAGTATATGAAAAATGCTTATCAATTATTAAGGAAATAAAAATCAAAAATCATAATGGCACATCATCTCACACATAGTAGTTTACCAGATATATAAAAACAAAAATTACCCAGGATGCAATAGTCGAGAGAAGTTTGAACCCTTGTGCACTTTGGCCAAACGTGAAGTAGTATACAAACTGTAGAAACAGAATGTGAGTTTCAGTAACTCTATACTGTGCAATATTCATAATAAACCAAAACTGGATCTCAAAGGTGTAATTTTTCTACTCATATTCATAACAACAATATTCACAATAGACAAATTTATAGTGTGTCCCATGTCCATAAAGGAATAGAGAAAGAAAGAAACATAATGTATATATAGTTATATATTTAGTCTGAGAAAAGATTATGACACATTCTAGAACATAGAGAACATTTGACAACATTTTGTAATAATGTAAACATTATTCTAGCTTAAAGAAATCCACTCACAAAAATGAATACAGTGAGTTTACATTAAGAGGTATCTAGAATAATCATTCTGGAAACAGGATAGAACAGCAGGGGAATCACAAGTTCAAGCAAGTTTTGGAAACTTTGTAACAAAATAAAATTTTTAAAATGAGTTTGCTCCATAGTTCCGTATAAAACACTTGCATGTATAAGGCCTTGTATTCAAACACTACAAATAAAATAAGACTGCAAAGTTTCCATTAAGTATATTTTGCCACAATTTTAAAATGAAGGAACTACATGAACAATCAAGACTGTGGCTATGAAGTAGATTTCTTGATTTAATTCATGGTTAAGAAAAAAGTTATGTAGAAACATTCATGCATATAGGAATGTTTCTTTTACATTAAGACAGTAGTCTAGAAGGCTTTACCTCTTTAGAGAAAAATAAACCAGACAGAAAGTTTAAGTGAAGTAAAATTTTAAAAATAATTCAATGTGCATTCTATGAATTTATAAGCATGTACTTTCAACTGCAAATTTATTTACAGGTGTTTTTGATTTTATAAAAATATTACAATGTATAAAATTTTAATCTTATATTCAGGGCTGAAATTGTTTTGTTTATATAATATATCTATGTACAAGCAAATATTTCATTAAAATACTGAATTTTATATAGACATGGACTAATAGTATTCCTTCAATTTGAAAACATGAAAGCAAGCTTCATGCAGTGGCAGTATCACAGCCTTGGAGGTTTATCCAAGGAGCGATAATTGCTAATTGAAAAACATGCCAGCAATAGGAAATCAACCACCTTTTTATTATTACTATTATTATGTACTATGTATAACTTACTCCAGGCAAGAGAAAATGTTGTTGCAAGACATTTATTAGAATTGACCTCTTGATGAAACATGAAATGTTATTTCATTGCTGGTGATCTAGTTTTTAATTTTAAAATTATTTGCTGTGAGAAAGTATATACAGCGAAATAAAATTCTAAAATTTTTAGAACTTTAAGAAGTAATTTGTAAGAGTAACATTGAGTCTTCTGTTTTTTGCTTTTTGTTTTTTAAGTACATTATTCATATTTTAGGAAAAAAAAATTTTTTTTTTCTGGTACTGGGGATTGAACTCATGACCTTGTGCTTACCAGGCAAGCGCTTGAGCCACTGAGCTAAATCCCCAGCCCTATTATTCATATTTAGTATAAAATTTCTGTGTTTTACAAAATATACATAGATATACAGTTCAAGCTTTTGAAGTTTAGAAATATTTCTATTTTATAAGTAGACATTTCAAAATATTAGGAAAATGAATAAAGTTAGATATGAGTTTCTTTAAAGAGAAATAGGATTTTTTTCTTGTCGAATATCACAGAGTGAAATTACCATGTCATAAAATTAAAAAAAAATCATGTCACATGTTCACTATATGTTTGAAGTTATATAAACAGCATCAAATGCCAAGCATGTCTTTCTTATTCTACTACTTTAGGCAATATGATTCTAATAGTTTTAAATGAGTACATTTTTATATAGCATGAGCTTAGAACATTTTATTAGTTACTAAAGCTCAAAACACAAAACAAAACAAACATTTTTTCTTGCTAACCCTCAACAGAACTTTTAAAATCGCAGCTCCTGTGTGTTTGGTTTCTGTTATAAAATGTTTTTCTTATTTGCAACTCATTTAGTAACATTTTTTCTTGGCCAGCCCATTTTAGTTACCTAAAAATAAAAATAATGACAAATTTTAGGTAAGGGAAGCACATTAATTTCTTAGGACTCCTATAAAAAAATCACAAGATGAATGGCTTACAGTAAGAGCTTATTTTCTCACAGCTCTAAAGGAAAGTAGTCTGAATTCAGGAAGACAAGTTTGATAATTCCTAAAGACTCTGAAGGAGTTTCTGTTCCATGCTTCTCTTCCTTGTGGAGCATGATGGCAGTCAGAGGCTTTTCATGGTATGTAGACACATCAGTCCAGTTTTTGCCTTCATCTCTCGATAGAATATTCTTTGCATGTCATTATTTCTTCCTTTAAGTGAGGTAGGGATTAGGATTGGGGCAAATTTGGTAACCAGCCAGTTGATATATGTCAACATCAGCACATGCTCAGAACACAAGATCCAGGATGACTGAAGCTCCTGAGCACTGTGCATGGAAGAGATTAGAAAAGTGCTATTTTCAATTCTTCATCTACATCTAGCTCAAAGCCAAGTACGTTTTTTGATAAGACAGTTTAAAAGTGGTGCCACACCAAATGAGTTTTTCGTGGACAACCATCCCAGTGTCATTTGTAAGCAGGAGAAGCCAGTGCAAGTGTTCCGAATGCGAGGACCCTTTTTCTGTTATCCTTTAGGTTGCTGTGAATCTGTTCACCAGCCCACTCTCACTTAGCAGAGTGTACTTCTTCAATCAAGGTGCGCGCCTGATATCTCTTTTATGTACCTTGTGCGATTCTTCATTTAGGCACCAAGAGCCTGGAAAGAATTCCCTGGGACCTACTATGCAGAGGACATCAGATACTGGATTTGGGTTCAGTGGTAAAATTTAAAACTTCTTCTAAACATGTATTTTATGACAGCTACAACGTTCTCAACTCCTAGAAAAGGTCACCAGGGTTAGGAATTAAATATATTTTGGAAAAACATTATGGTTTGGATCTAGATGCCTTGAGAGAGCCTCATGTGCTCAGAGGCAGGACTTTGGAAGGTGATTTAATCATGGGTGAGCTGTGATAGCTTCATGTTGGCTTGTGGAGCCTGGTCAGAGAAGTCAGGTGTGTGGGAATATCTTCCTTCCAGTTCCCCTTCATTTCCTGCTTCCAAATGCCGTGGTGTCAACAGACTTCCTCCACCGGACCCTTCTCCCAGGCCTTCTTGCCTTCTAGTCCAATACCTCCAGGAAATGTGAGCCAACTTCAGCCTCTTCTGTTTCATGTTGAGGGTGGCATGTATTCTGTTCCAGAGTCAGTATTTAATTCAACCTACAACAGGGTATGGTTTTTGTACTGAAGGTTGATCAAATCCAAGTAGCTGCTATGAATTTGAGAAAGAAATATAAATTTTAAAAATGAAAAATCTTCATAAATAAATTACATTCAGTAAAAACACTTTGAGGTTGGTTATGCATATGAAATTGAACAGCAGCTAAAAGAATAGAAGCCAACCAGGTTTTGTTTCTTTCTTTGAGAGAAATGTTATGTAAATTGCTAGTAAATATTTTTACCTTATTGTTATTGGCCTGAAAGGTGTAAGGCATGTAATCTTAGACATTTCCATTCAATATACCTATATTTAAGAATTCTTTTCCTTGAAATTGAAAGCAGTCACAACAGATGAGTCATAGCAATTTTGAGAATACTAAAAACATTTAAATGTGTTAAGGAAGTTTTAGGGATAGTGCTCACTTTATGCTGGCCAAACTTGTTACAGTGTATTTGTGATGTTATGGCTATCTTAATATGTACACATTCAGAAGGAAGAATAGAATAGATTCTGGTATGATAAATATATCTAAAATCTGAGAAACTTATCATAAATAGATGGGGTATTTCAAAAAATCTGCTTTCCATCTGAGGGGAATTGATGGGCACACTTTTTATAGGTGTTAGAAATATACAAAATTACACTCATTTCTCAGGTGTCTTGGAAACTTCAGTGCTAAAATCTCAAACAAAGGCATTTGGTTTTCATAGCTATACATGTTATCAGTTAGTTATTGATATACAACATTCACCATTGTTAGTGACTTAGAACAATACTTATTTGCCCAGAATTCTGTGTGTTGGGTTATATAACCTAGGAGTGATTGGAATTATTGCTTTAGCGATAGCTGATCTCTATGAAGTCTTTTCATACATTGACACACTTCTAGTTTGGTTGACTAGACATTAACTGGTATAATGGGGTTTTTTTTCCCCTTCACAGTCCTTTCAAGCTAAAAGCATATTTTCATGGCAAACACCAGGTTTGACTATATTCTCTCAGCTAAAGCAGTATTCATCTAGTGTGAAAGTAGGTGTCATGTCTTGTTAGGAAAACCTAGAAAGTCAAATTATAAATATTTTCACAATGTAATTTTAAAAATTATAAAAGTAGCTTTCTGTATTTTTCATGTCATTTTATTTACTTCTAAATTTTAAAAATGTTTTAATTAGGAAATGTAAAAACTTTCAAACTTCAGTTGACAAAATTTATATAACTTTACACTTTCTGTTTTGAGTTTACAGATGTCTGACATTAAAAATAAATCCCTAGCACTTTTCATATTTACAAACTTGATGCACAGTGTTGATATTTCACATCATCTGGAAGTTCACATATAGAGTGAGTCCCTGACTTCTGACATTTGAGTTGCAAACTTTGACAAATAGAAATCTGTCTCACATTAGGAACATTCATAGACTGGGAACAAATCGTGAAGTAGCTGACATATCTCCCAGACACTGTCACAGTTGTGCTGCTGTGTACTTACTCTACAGTGAGACAGTGTGCAGTGCAGTAGGGACTTACTGTAGTTTTGTGTTTTACAATGTATATTGTGTCAAAAGTGTACAAGACTTTGGTAGGCTTTGCAGGAATCTAGCTTAAGAAGTTCTCCTGGAACAGAACTCATTCACAAGTAAGGGAGTTACTGTTCTTATACTTGTAAGGCCAGTGATTCTCTCGGAGATATTTAAAAGTATGTATTGACTTTTGCACATCTTGATGTATAAGAATAATCTACATATTTTTTTGGTAACATAAACTATCATTAAGTAAAGGTAATACATTCAATATACAGTGATACATAAATTTATACTAATGACAACTCATGCTTATGTTAGCACTATTTTAGATAAAATGCTGACATGGAAACTATGGTACTTTCTTTACATTCTCACATATTGTCTCTTGGTCAACAATATTTCCTAAACTATGATGGTAAATCTTGATTGTCAATTCAATTGACTTTAGAAATGTCTAATGAATTAGTAAAGTGTTCTTTGAGGCATATTTGAGTGACACATGGATAGTTTATTGGACTCTGGCTGTCTCCTCTGCCTTGCTTTTCTCCTGTACCTGTTTCCTGGTTATCATACTAACATCTTTGCTCCTGATCACTCCCTATGACATTTATTATGATGTTTCATTGTGAAAATATAAATTGTTAAGAATCAACTGGTAAAATCACTTACTTACAATACAAATATTTATATAATTTTGGATGATATGGTTGAAATGAAACTAATAGTTCTCAACTATGGATAAATATCCAACGATGACAGTGAAATATGATGTGGAGTCAAATGGATTTTCTCTTTGGGGAAAAAGGAAATGAAAAAAAAAACACAATTATTTTTTTCCTTGAAGTATTAAATGTATTGTATTCTATATAGGACTCTAAATCACTGATTTTCATATGAATTGTTGTCTATCTGTTTTGGTTCCAAATCATAGGAAAACTGGAAAGTTCTTCCTTCTTTTTTGACTTCCAAAATAGTTCATTTATCTTCTTTTTATCATTGTGACAAATACTTTACACCTAATCTTAAAATAGGATACTTTGTATCAGAGAACTCAGGCCATAGAAGGCTGTCTCCAAGGCAGGAACATCATGGCAGAAATGTGTCATAGGGAAAAACTGATTAGTTTCTTGTAGCCAGGAAAAAGATCAGGATTAAGTGTGCCAGAGAAAAAGGTGTAAGGAACTAGATATAGTAGCTAAGGCCCTACTTCTATAGTTTACTGAGAAAGAACAAAACGACTTAACTAATCCCCTGAGATAGTGTCTCAGATACTTTTCTCATTTCAGAGTCAAAATATCCAACACCCAAAGTTAGAGAAGGAAAGCTGTATTTTGGCTCACAGTCCGTAGGAATTTCAGTTCACAGTTGGTTAGCTCCAAGGCAGGGTGGCATGGCAGAGAGGCAATGTAGAGGAGAAAAATTCATGCCAGGAAGAAAACAGCAAAGCAACAATGTAGCAAACTCCAATCAAATAACAGCCAGCCTTCTTTATGTCCCTTATGTTCTATTCATGTCACATATACTTAGGGCTGGTGGCCAGGGTGGGCTTCCTCAGTATGTACACCCATAACTATGCCAAACCAATTGGTAAGCTAATTTGATAATAACACACCCTCGATCCCAGCATCACATAACATGACACACTCAAGATCCAGCCACCTGTGAAAGGCCCCACCTATGACAGCATTAAACTTTGGGTGGACATCTAGATACAAGTAGTAACAGATAATGGCTTCAGACCAATCATCTGTTATTATGTTGACACCCAGACTACACCCAAACATATGCTTTACTCTCCAAATAAGGACAAGGTAATAACTCTACAAAAAATAAAAGTGTGCCATGTATAATTCAAACACACTTAAAGTCATAATCTCCTTTAAGAATCAAGTCTGACTCTGAGGTGTGAACTGTAAAATTCCATGTTGTTTGATATTAACACATAATAGTACAGGATAAGCAGTCTCATTTTAAAGAAAAAGGAGTGGAAAATAGAGACAAATAAGACCAAAATCAGACTAAAACCCAGGAGGGCAAACACTATGCCCTGTAGCTCAGTGTCCAGCATTCAGAGCACATGATGATGAGATATGAATTCCAGATGATTCGGGTGGCAGCGTCCCTATTGTCTTGCTGGTTGCAGTGCTTGTGGTTTCTTCCTTCAGCTGGCTCCACTAGCAGCTTGTGGCATTCCCCAGCAGACCTTCCAAAGTCCTGCATCTCCAGTTCTCTGCAGTCTCAACTACACCATCCCCTTTATTCCCACAGCTCTGCATTCTAGGTCTTCCTCTGAAATTTGGGTGGATGGTTCCTGGCCACACAACTATTGCTTTGTCCTGCCAGTAAAACCAAGATTACACAAATGGTATGAAGGTCTGTAATCAATTTAAGCAGTAACTAGATACTTCAGTCCTTGACTGCAAGAATCTTTGAGAGACTTCATGGCTTGCCATGTTCAAATAAATCCTGTGGAAGAAATGCACTAAGCAGCCCATCATGAGAAAGGCATCCAAGAGCTCTGATCTCACAAGAAATACTATATTTTTGCACATCTGCCTTTCGAATGCGTGGGGTGCTACCAATTCCTGAGAGCCTTCAAGACACCTTTCTTCATGCTCTGCCTCAAATTACTTGATTTTTTAATGATATAATCTCTGTAACAATCACATCATCTATTCCCCCCAATTTAAAGGTGGCTCCTTTTTTGCCAAAACTTAGTTTTTTAAACACATGCTTTTGTTCCTCTGTGTCACCATGAACAGGCTAAAGCAGTACCTACTCTGCTATCTGACCATTGGCTGCCTTGAAATTTTCTCCACCAAATCAATTATGCCGTCCTTAAACTCAAATTCCTGCAGTCTCAGAGCATAGAACACATGTAAACAAATCTTTTGTCAGAGTGTGACACACATGACCTGTATTCAATTCCAATAGAATCCTCTTTCCCAAATAAAACCCCACAAACCAGGCCCTTACCACCCACATTCCTGTCAGTATTCTGGTCCTCTGATCTGGGATCACATTCATCTTTCAGAATCTGTTTACAGTCTGCAGCCATATCACCCCAAATATGCCTAATCTCACCTGATCTTAGAAGCTAAGCATATTCAGACCTGGTTTGCACTTGGATGGAAGAATCTGTTTAAAACATTCTAGAGCTTCCTTAGGATTCATCTCCAAACCTTTCCAAAGTTCTCCCACAAACAAATTCAGAGGCTCCTTAATCATATTGTCAGGTACAGCAGAGCAATGCCATCAATTTCCTGCGCTGGTCATTTCTGCTGCCAGGACCAAATTCTTATATAACACTAAAAACCCAAAAAGTTATCTGACTCAGTTTTAGAGGTTTCAGTTCATGGTCACTTGGCTCCAAGGTTAGGATATCATAGTGGAATTGTGTGACATAGCAAAGCTGCTTAGTACCTGGGAGCTGGTAAGCAGAGCAGGGCTAGAATGGAAGAGACCACAGTCTCACAGAAAATCCCAGGAAGGTGCTTTTGTGATTCCCTGAGCTACATTAGTCATAATGACAATCAAGATTAGCTGCTATATTTACCATTTTTAGCATTTATAGGAGTAACACCAATGGATCTACACTTTTATTAAATAGTTCAGATAATCAATACACACACAAAGCTTTATAGAGGTTTTTACTTAATACTCTAATACATCAAAAGTAGTAAAACTTATGAGACTTTCTCTTCCTTCAAATGGTATTTTAATTTACACACCAGAAAAGACTCTCCCCCATTTACAGTACAGTTACATCCTGATAAATCTATTATACTGAAAATGGTACATGTCTGGATCACACTTAATTTACCCAGCCTTTCAAACTCAGCACTGTGTAGACTTGTCATGATCCATGGGTGATTTAGTGTTGCCATTTACTCTGTTCACAGAGAGAGTATCATTCCTCATTTGACTAAGGAAAAAATAAAAATTAAAGCTTTGATATATGTTTTCCACTGAAGGCAGAAAACTTTGGCACCAGTAAAAAAATCCTGGATCAGTCTGGACAAGGTAGCTCAGTGGTAAAGTGAGTGCTGAGTGTGCATGAGACCTTGGGTTTAATCTCCAGCATCAGCTAACAAAGAAAGAAACCATCATAAATTAGGACCACCTGTATTGGACATTATAAAATGCAGATTAACAGATTAGCACATGCTGGAAAAAAAATTACTAAATGATATTTAAACAGATTCTCCCAAAATACTAATCCATGCAGCAAGCTAAACAAGTTTATGATGCTCAATCTGATGATACAAGCAGTTTACATTTTCTAAATTACATCCTTTGGAAGGATTAATGCAGAGTAATATAAGCAAGAAATATAATTTTAAAAAGAAGAAATGTGAATATCGGATCCAGTGGTGCTCAGTTCTAATCCTATCACTTTAGGAGTCTAAGGTAGGAGGATCACAAGTTCAAACCCAGCCTAGACAACTTAATGACTTAGAAGATTCTGTCTCCAAATTTTAAAAAAAATGATTAAAATTTTTAAAAGGAATGGGCATTTTTTTCTGATTTTTTGCTTCCTTGGAATTATCTTAGTTTGAAATCAGTTAGTCAAGTTCCCTGGCAATACCAGAAATAGACTTAATCTTAAGTAGGTTTTGGAGCTATCATAGTGAAACTATTGCAATCTGAACATGAATAAAAAGGTCTATCTCAGTGACAACTAATCTTTTAAAACTGAGTGCCCAAACTCCAATCAAAACCTATTTATTTATCATAAACTATCAATGCTGCAACTTAACCTGAATTCTGATGTTTTAGTTTAGAAAAAAAGAAAACTCATGCACTGATGTCTTTTTATCTTTTTTCTTAAAAGAAAAAAAAAATAATATGTGTCCAAGTTTCACCACCACTGGTATCATATGTTACTATAAGATAAACTGTTTCCCATACTCACTAATACTTCCTATAAAATCATAAATTTTAAGCTGGTATTGTGCACACCTGTAGAACCAGGCACTAAAGCAGGCTGAAGCAAGAGAATCACCTGAGCCCAAATGTCTGGCTAGCCTGGGCAAAATAGAAAGACCCCATTAAAAAATAAATTTTAATGACTGAAGTATATTACCATAACATGTCATACTTTGCTTAGTGACTGGTGTGGCTTGTATCTAGATGTCACCCCTCCTGAGAGCCCCATGAACTCATGGGGGAGTGTTTTTAGAGGTGGGAGGACTTAGAATGTGTGATGTTGGCATCAAGGGTGTGTGATCGATAATGACTGGTTTGGCATAGTTCTAGCTAGGATTAAGGGTGTGAATGCTACATCTGCCCTAAAGTAGGTGGCCTGTATACAATATAAGGGACAGAAAGAGGGCTAATGAGCACTCACTTGCTGTTGTAGTCAGGGGTTGCAAGGAGAACAGTCACATACAGGACAGAATTTATAGTATTATTTATAATGGTCACCCAGAGTTAAACACAAGAAAGTGCAGGAAATCTGTTCACAACACCAAAAAACTAGAAAATCTAGTCAAGGGCCTGAATTCCACAGCAATATCCTGCATGAATCCAGTTGAAGATCTAGAGCCTACCACAACGATTCATGCAAGTTTGTTCTATGGATCCCCACTGGGAAGGCCCAAAGGTTAGCAGTGGAAGTCTATGTCAGCTGGGTGAGTTTCTGTACCAGTAGGCTGAGGATTCTGCACTGGAGCCAAGAACAAGTATTCAAAAAAGACCAAGGCTCCCCTGAAAAGTACCACTGCCATCATCAGTGAAAATGAGGTCTTAAGCTTCTCTAATAATGAGAACAGCCAAGTACATATCAGAAAGCCAAACTTCTCCTGGAGATTAAACATCACACATCTTCCCCTCTGGAGCCAGGAATTGATGCTCAAAGTAACAACTGATGCTCTCCCAAAGTGAACCACAGCCAGTCCCAGCAACACAGCCCTGAGCTCCGCTAATGATAATAGCTGAGTTCATATTAGGGAAGCCAGCCATGACAAACTCCTTTCCAGGAGAACCAATGACTCCAAACACAGTAACATTTAGGAGAACCCACAATGCAATGTTCTTCCTCACCGTGTTTCTTTCTCTTATTCTGGAAAATTTCCTCAGATGGGCCATCTACACTCAGTGCCATGCTAATTCAATTCAGCTGGTGTTAAACTGGCAACCAGCTTTTAATCCATAGCACTTGCCTGCTTGCAGTGTACTACTTCTCCTTGTCAATGCCCCTCTTCCATGTCACCCTGCCTTGCAGCCAGCCAGCTATGGACTGAAACTCTGGGGCAAATAAATCTTTCTTTCTTTCTTTCTTTCTTTCTTTCTTTCTTTCTTTCTTTCTTTCTTTTCTAAATTTTTTTATTTAAAGAAAAAAATTTGAAACAGAAAGAGGGTAGAAACAATGCAAAATCTCAAAAACAAAACAAAACAAAACAAAAAAACAGTAACCAGTAAGAAATCACTAGTTGATAATTACATACTTTCCTCTTAGATGCGGTTGTTCAAGTTACAAAACTAAAGCCCACAAAGTGGACATCCAAACAGTGAGACTGCAGTCAGTTTTGTTCATTCATCCAACTAAAACTTTAGCAAGATGGTTATTAATTCCACACACTCAAACATACATGCAGTTATATCCTTTTGAGTACTCTCTTTTGCTTTTTTTTCTTTACAATAACTATAATCCATTCTTGTAAACTGCTTAGAAGTTCTACACATGTATAAGTCTCTACACATATACCTAGCCTTTCTGTATTAGAGGGAGAAACAAATCAAAACAAGTCAGCAACACAAATTCCTAGAGAAACACGAAATGAAAAGTGCATACAAAAACACAGCACTAGGTGATCTCTGGTAGTCACTATGATGTCTCTTGTTATTTTCAATAAAATTGTCTGTATAGTCAAATATAGCATAAACTTAGCATTGAATTACACTATTAATAAAATCTAAACATTGGAGACATTATGGGACTTCAAAGGCAGTTAACAATCAAATCAGAATGAGTATCCTATTGAACCCTGTCATCTTCAGAATAGTTGCCCCTACTCTCAGACTCAACACTCTCAAGCATATCAAATTCAAATAAAATCAGTCAAGATAAAACAGTGATATAAGCAATCTTCTCTGTCTTATCTCTGCCATGCTATTTTTCTGTCATTATTTGTTTACTTTTCTCCTTCATCCCACTGTCTGACCCTTTCTTTGAGGCCTTTCTGCCATTATTCCTGGAACCCTGGTGATTTTCTTCTCTCTCTCTAGAATGTCCTTCAGTATTCTTTGCAGGGTCGGATTGGTGGTCACAAACTCCGCCAGTTCCTCTTTGTCATGGAAATATCTTATCTCTCCATTAATTTTGAGAGACAGTCTTGCAGGGTACATCATTTTGGGTTGGAGGTTATTTTTTTCAGGGCTTGGAATATTTCGCTCCAAGCTCTTCTTGATTTGATGGTTTGCATTGAGAAGTCTGCTGTGATTTTGATGAGTTTTCCTTTATAGGTGATCTGTTTCTTTTCTCTGACCACTTTTAATATTCTGTTCTTGTGATGGATTTCCAGAAATCCTGATTATTATATGTCTGGGTGTAGATCTGTTTTGGTTGTAGCTGGCTGGAGTTCTGTACACCTCATTTATCTGAACTTCACTTCCATTACCTATGTTTGGGAAGTTTTCCTTAATTATTTCTGTGAATAGACTTTTTATTTCATTTGTACTTGTTGTTGCATCTTCATTCACATATTATATTCTTAGGATATAAATCCTCTTGTCATCTTCTAGCCTTTGTATCATTGCTTCCTGGTTCCTTGTTATTTTTAAGAGATCCTTCCTTTCACGATCATACTTTGATATCTATCTTCAAGTTTTGAAAGTTTGTCTTTAGTTTCTGTTAAAAGGTTTTGCCAGGTTTCAATGGAGTTTTTAATTTCCTGATATTCTCTTTGGATCTATTTCATATATTCTGGATCTTGTTTATATTCTTCATCAAAGGCTTCTCTCTTTTCTTTGGGTTCCTCTATTCTTTCATTTGTGTCTACTTGAGGATTACCCAGGACTTCTTTTATTAATCTTCTTATATCTTGCTTTACCTGAGTTCGAATTTCAGATTTAAATTCGACAATGAGGTCACGGATGTATTTCTTTATTTCTGATGAGGCTGTGTCTGACATTACAGGTTTGCTGCTCTCAACCTCCTCTGAATTTACCTCTGTTGGACTCACTTTCTCTGGTTCCGCAGTTGGGGACCTTTTGCTCTTTCTCTGTCTTGTTCATGTTTCCGGCCCCCTTCAGACAGGTGGGTGGTGGAGGTCTCTGGGTCTTTCTTATTGCTTACAGTTTATCTGCAGCACTGATCTTTCTTTCTTTAACAATAGGTTTTGGGTGTTTCACCTCAGCATTGTGAAAAATCAAACTGAGACAGCTATTTCAGTATTACTTGAATTTAGGAGGTTTATAGCATTTTGAGTACCTAAGCAATATAATAATATACAGCTTATAAAAGCACATTTAGATTATTTCCTAAAGGAGGAGGACTAGCTATAGAATTATTGGCTTACAGAATAGGTAATATTTTTAAGGTCCTGGATATATGTTTCTAAAATTTATTTCTAAAATAATGGTATAGCTCAAAATACCATCAGAATACTGGTTCACATCATATTTACCATAATTTGTCTTAATTTTACCAATATAATAGGAACTATATTTAAGAATGAGGCACCTCTTGGGACCCAGGAAGTCTAGCTAACAGCACATCTGGGATCAGGCTACACCAAGGTCCCTCCCATGACCCCCTCCCAGTAAACCACCCCACAGGACCTGGGAACTCCAGACAGCAATACACACGGGGCCTGGCTATACTCAGGCTCCTCTTTCAACCCCTACCATCCTGGCAGGTCACCTCACTGGACGTGGGAACTCCAGCCAGTGATGCATGTGGGGCCAGGCTAGACTTGTGCCCCTCTCACGACCCCCACCTTTCCAGCAGACCACCTTGCAGGACCCAGGAACTCCAACCTGCAATGTGTGCCCCCACATTCCTACCTCTGACATTGGGGATACCCCACCTCCAGGGCCTAGTATTGCTGTTGATCTTCAGCTCCTATACCTACCCCCACAACCTTGGCTGCAGTGTACTAACCATACAGTATTGCAAGACTCAGTAACCCTCACCCAAACAGAGGAACTCAGCAGGCTTCCATCAGTGAGGTGAGTCTGCCCCTAAAATAGGAATAGTTTCTCACCTTCAGTGGGTAAACAAGAGCAATAGAGAAGCCCCTCCAGAAGTAGGCCATTGGAGAGCTTGACAAGTGGGTAGGTGAGTCTTTCCTCCACACAGAGAATATCAGGTATGTTGAAGAGGGTGTCAATAAGGCCTCCCCCAACCTGGAGAAATTTAAAGGACCTATGAGACACCCAGAGACATGGTAGGGCCCCAAAAGAGACAAACACTGTAAACAGGAAGATCTGGTGACTCTGAACAACCTGAAGACATAATAACAGCAGGAAATAAGGGTTGATTTCAATCAATACTCCAGGCTTGGCAGACTAGGAAGAATATAGGACTCACCCAAGAGGCCCTACAGGGGGAATTCAGGTGACTGGCCCACCTCTTCCTTATGGGATCCAGAAATTGGACAAACATCAACCTTGCAGTAGGACCCCAAGATACATATTACTAACAGTTGACACTAGTGGACTGAAAGACCAAATATTAACCCAAAAGGGGAAAATGGCAAAATGAAAAAGCAAAAAGCAATATAGCCTATCAGGAGCAAGTACAGGACATATTGAAATAGTGGACTTTAAATGTAACAAACCAGAAATCTGTGGAAAGATAACAAGTGAAATAAAAACAAAACACTCCATGAGGCTATAGAGGAAATCAAATTAAAAGAAGCACTATCCCATGTAAAGACAAATAAAACCTTAGCAATGGAATTGCTCAGTGCAGCTAGAGAAGAAATAGATTTTAAAAAGCAGAGGAGCATGGAAAACTAATTGAAACCTTGAATGAACAATATAGAAAATAAGCAGAAATCATGAAACAAACTCAAGGAGACATACAAGAAAAAGAAATTCTAATGAGAGCTGGCAAAACTGTTTAAATGAATATGAGGATAGAATGTTGGACCTTGAGGACAGGATCACAATTAGTGATCATGAAAGGATAGAAGTTTTAAAAATTACAAAGCAGCATGAAATGACAATCCAGAAGCTTCAAGATGATGCCCAGAGCAATAATAAGACTAATAGGCATCAGTGAAGATGCAAGAGTCAATGCAAATTGCATAAATAAACTATTCACAGACATAATAGCAGAAAATTTCCCAAACATGGGGGAAAAATTTGATATGCAGATAAGTGAGGTTTATAGAATGACAAACAATCACAACCAACATAAATCTATAGCTAGACATATAATAATTAATGTCCCAGACATGCAACATAAAAACAGAATACTAAAAGCTATTAGAGAAAAGACACTTTCTATACTTTAATTTTTGTAAGTTGAACAACTATTTCTAAGAGGACAATATGTAATTTATCAACTAGTGATTTCTTACTGTTTATTTTTTTTTTAATTCTGAATTACTTCTACGCTTTTTTTCTGTTTTGCTTTTTTCCCTTTAAATAAAATTTTAAAAAAAGAATGAGGTGATTAAAACAAAATTCTTGCCATCACAGAGCTCAGATTCCAGTACAAGAAAAAGATGGCATTCAACCAGGGGAGCCAGGTCAGCCAAAGGGGGAGCCAAGCCAGCCCTGCGCTGTGAGGCGAGTTGCAGCTTGCCAGGGCAGGCCCAGAAAAGTATGGGACCATCAATCCCAGAGGCGGGGTGCCTTCCCAGTCCCCTTAGGTCATTGGTTCTGCAGGCTTGAGTGGACTGTGTCCAGTGACCTTCATTCAACCAGGGGAGCCAGGCCTGTTGAAAGGGAGCCAAGCCGGCACCACACTGCAAGGGAAAGCTTTGGAAAATTGCTGGAAACACAGAAAAATAGGAAAATGACAAAACAAAGACCAAAATGCAATCTAAAACCTCCAGCCCATCCCAAGAAAACCAAGGAGCCATGTACATAGAAGAAAATACTACACATATACCTGAAATGCGTGAAATAATATCAACTGAAATAAAGAAGCAAGTATGGGAAGCTATGAGGGAACCCAAATCAGAAATATTTTCCCAGGTAAAAGAAGAAATGATAAAAGTAATGACAGAAATACTGAATGCATCCAACGAACACAGATATAAAAATAGAGGAACAAATCAAAATGATAGAATCCCTGAATGAACAGTTTAAGAGACAAACAGAAGGCATTAAGCAGATTCAAAGAGATATACAGGAAATCAAAAACTCTAATGAAAGTTGCAAAAACTGCCTCAAGGAAAGTGAAGATAGAATCTCCACACCTTGAAGATAAGATTTCAGCTAGTGAATAGGAAAGAAAAGATCTTCTAACAATAACAAGAAATCAGGAAATAACAATTCAACAGCTGCAAGATAATGCAAAGAAAAACAATATAAGACTAATAGGGATAAAAGAAAAAGAGGGGAAAACACAAATGATACCAAGAGGCTATTTACAGAAGTAATAGCTGAAAACTTCCCAAACATGAGAATGGAAACTGACATACATATTAGTGAAGCATATAGAACTCCAAACAGCCATGACCAAAAGAAAACTACATGCAGACATATAATAGTCACCATCCCAGAAATCCAACATAAGAACAGAATATTAAAAGCTGTTAGAGAGAAAAGACAGGTCACCTATAAAGGAAAACCTATCAGAATCACAGCAGACTTCTCAACACAAACAATGAAGTCAAGAAGAGTAGGGAGTGAAGTTTTTCAGATCCATAAATAAAACGACTTCCAACCCAGACTGCTGTACCCTGCAAAGCTGTCCTTCAAAATGGATGGAGAAATAAGATACTTCCATGACAAAGAACAGCTGAAGAACTTCATAATCACCAAACCAAACCTACAAAGAATACTGAAAGACATTCTAGATATACATAGGAAAAAACCACTAAGCAAGACAGACAATTAAACAGAATGGAAAGCTAAGATACAACATCAGAAAGATAACATGTCAACAATAAACCAATATATGACAGTTATAACCATTAATGTAAATGGCCTCAATTCGCCAATTAAAGAAACAGACTGGCAGAATGGATCAAGAAACAACATCCAACCATATGCTGTCTATAAGAAACACATCTAACCCAAAAAGAAACTCATAGACTGAAAGTCAAAGGATGGAAAAAAATACTCCATGCAAAAGGAACTCAAAAAAAAAGAGGGGGTAGCTATTCTGTTTGCAGATCATGTGAACTTCAAACCAAGAATGGTCCAAAGAGATAAAGGTCACTACATATTAGTTAGAGGAAAACTGCAAGAGGAAGAGATAACAATCTTAAATATATATGCACCAAATTTCAGACCACCCAACTACACAAAGCAAGTATGAACAGAAATAAAAAATCAAACAAGAAATAACACAATTATAACAGGGGTCTTTAACACACCATTGATGTAAAGGGATAGATCAACTAGACAGAAAATCAGCAAAGAAATAACAGGACTGAATCACACCTGTGAAAAAATGGATTTGATAGACTTATACATAGTGTTCCATCCAACAACATCAGGATATACATTCTTCTCACCAGTACATGGGACATTCTCTAAAATAGACCATATACTAACCCACAGAACATATTTAAGTAAATGCAAAAGAATTTAAATTATCCCATGCATGTTATCAGATCATAGCACCATGAAACTGGAAATTAATGATAAAAGTAACTGCAAAAACCATACAAACACATGGAAATTACATAATGCACTCTTGACCAAGCGTAGGTCACAGAGGAAATTAAAGAAGAAATTAAACAATATCTACAAGCAAATGAAAATACAAATACAACTTACCAGAACCTGTGGGATGCAATGAAAGCTGTCCTCAGAGGAAAATTTATTGCACTGAATTCCCACATTAGGAAAACACAATGAACACAAATAAGCAACCTGATATTACACCTGAAACATCTAAAAAAAGAAGAGCAAGCCAAGCCCAAAGCCAAAAGAAGGGAGGAAATTATAAAGATCAGAGCAGCAATTAATGCAATAGAGACTAAGAAAACAATTCAAAGGATCAATGAATCAAAGAGTTAGTTCTTTGAAAGAATACATAAAATTGACAAGCCCCTAGCCACCCTAATTTAAAAAAGGAAAGAAAAGTCTCAAATTCATGCAATACAGAATGAAAAAGGAGAAATTACTACCAACTCTGGAAATACAGAAGATCATCAACAATTATTTTGAAAACCTCTGCTCTCATAGGTTTGATAATACAGAAGAAATGGGCAGATTCCTGGAAACATATGAACCACCAAAGCTGGATCAAGAAGATGTAAAATGGCTGAATAACCCAATTTCTATGAATGGAATTGAAAATGTAATCAAGTCCCTACGAACAGTAAAGAGCCCAGGCCCAGAAGGATTCACTGTGGAAGTCTACAAGAAATACAAAGAAGACTTAATGCCAACACTCCTCAAACTCTTCAATGAAATTGAAAGGGAAGCAATTCTCCCTAAGTCATTCCTGGAAGCAAATATCACTCTATTACCAAAACCTGAGACAGACTCAACTAAAAAAGAGAACTACAGGCAAATCTCCCTAATGAAT
This sequence comes from Hydrochoerus hydrochaeris, assembly GCA_004027455.1. NCBI lineage: Eukaryota > Metazoa > Chordata > Mammalia > Rodentia > Hydrochaeridae > Hydrochoerus > Hydrochoerus hydrochaeris. The sequence continues at coordinate 165,044 of PVLA01000285.1, forward strand.
ATAGATGCAAAAATTCTCAATAAAATATTGGCAAACAGGATGCATAAAATCATCAAGAAGATTATACACTATGACCAAGTGGGATTCATCCCAGGCATGCAGGGATGGTTCAACATATGTAAATAAATAAAAGTAATCCACCATATCAATAGTGCCAAAAGCAAGAATCACACGATCATTTCTATAGATGCAGAGAAAGCTTTCGATAAGATCCAACACCCATTCATGATAAGAACCTTACAGAGAATTGGAACAGATGGTCTTTACCTCAATATGATAAAGGCCATCTACAACAAACCAACAGCCAGTGTCATATTAAATGGCCAAAAACTGAAAGCCTTTACCTTAAAATCAGGCACAAGACAAGGATGTCCCTTATTACCCCTCCTATTCAATATAGTACTGTAAATACTAGCCAGAGCAATTAGACAAGAGAAGTAAATAAAAGGAGTAAAGATAGGAAAAGAAGAAGTGAAATTATCATTATTTGCAGATGACATGATACTCTACACAGAAGACCCCCAAACCTTCATTGAAAGTCTCCTGGATATAATAAGTAAATTCAGCAAAGCAGCTGGATACAAAGTCAATACTCTAAAATCAACAGCATTCTTATACACTAACAACAAAATCACTGAGAGAAATAAGAGAAGCCACACCCTTCACACTAGTATCCAAAAAAATGTAATACTTAGGAATTAATCTAATGAAAGATGTAAAAGAGTTGTACAGGGAAAATTATAATACCCTGAAAAAAGAAATCAAAGAGAACCTCAGAAAGTGGAAAGACATCCCTTGTTCAAGGATAGGAAGAATAAATATTGTAAAAATGGCCATTCTCCCAAAATTGTTATATACATTCAATGCAATCCCAATGAAAATTCCACTAGCATACCTCATAGATCTAGATAAATCACTCCTAAAATTAATCTGGATCCAGAAGAGACCTAGAATAGCAAAGGCAATTTTAAGCAGCAAAGCCAAGGCAGGAGGCATCACAATCCCTGACTTGAAGTTATGCTACAAAGCTACTGTAATAAAAGAAACATGGTATTGGAATAAAAATAGACCTGAAGATCAATGGAATAGACTAGAAGATAAAACTACAAACACACTCAACCACCTTATCTTTGATAAACGGACCATGCATTTTCACTGGAAGAACAATAGTCTCTTTAATACATGGTGCTGGAAAAACTGGCTATCCATATGCCGAAAACTAAAATTAGACCTATACTTATCACCATGTACTAAAACTAAAATCCAAATGGATCAAAGATCTAAATATTAATACAGAAACACTAAATCTGTTGCAAGACAAAGTAGATAAAATTTTTGAAGATATAGGGGTATGTAGAGAAGTCATGAACTAGAACCAAACTGCACGGGAAATACTTCCCAGAATCAATAACTGGGATCACATCTTATTAAAGAGTTCCTGCATGTTGAAAGAAATCTCCAGCAGAGTGAAAAGAAAACCCACAAAGTGGGAAAAAAATCTTAGTGAACTATCCCTCAGACAAAGGACTTCTGTCTAGAACTTATAAAGAATTAAAAAAAAATCTGACCCCCAAAATTCAAAGACCCAATCCAAAAATGGGCTTCCAAGATGAACACACAGTTCTCAGATGAAGAAATATGAATGGAAAATAAATACATGAAAAAATGTTCATCATCATTGGTCATTAGAGAAATGCAAATTAAAACCACACTGAGATACCATCTCATTCCAGAAAGAATGACCAGAATCAACAAAACTACCAACAACAAATGCTGGAGAGGCTGTGGGGGAAAAGGAACTCTTCTGCCCTGTTGGTGGGAGTGTAGACTGGTGCAACCACTGTGGAGGTCAATCTGGAGATTCCTCAAAAAGCTGGGGTTGGAGATCCCATTTGACCCAGCTATTCCACTCTTAGGCATATTCCCAGAAGATCTGAAAACATCTTACCACAGTGATATATCTGCACCCTAGTTTATAGCAACACAATTTGTAACAGCCAGATCTTGGGAACAACCTAAGTGCCCATCAACCGAGTAATGGATAAAAAAAAATGGTGGTACTTTTATACAATGGAGTCCTACTCAGCTATAAAGAATGATCACATTGAGATATTTATAAATAAATGGATGCAACTTGAATCTATGCTCATAAGCGAAATAAATCAAACTCACATGTATAAATACTGTATAGTCTCCCTAGTGTAAGAAATGGTAAGAATACAGAAGATTTTATGGAAATCATGGTTCACCATTATACTGCTTTGACGTCTTATGTTTTCATTCATTGGTTGGAATGGTTTTATTCTGTTTTGTTTGATCTTAATATATGTGATCATATGAATAGTTACTTTGAAGACAAGACAGTATGGTAGCCAGTGTTGATTTAATATCATCTTGCTCTGAAGTCCTACCATGCTTTTGTTTTTTTATTACCATTGGTTCTATCACATTGTGTCTTATTGGATTTTAATATGTATGATATTAAAAACAAAAATTTTTATGGAAAATGAGATAATATAGCAACCATTGTTCATCTTTGGTTATTTGGTTCATAATGTCTTGGAATACTTCCATTCTCTTGATTTGTTTATTCTACTTTGTTATGTTTTGACATTATTGTGTGTAAAGCTAAGCTCAACTATTTCAAAGAAAGAGACGTTATAATAGCTACTGTTAATATCCAATTGTGTTGTTGTGAAGTGCTGTGTTACTTATATTGTTCTGTTCTGATCTGCTTAGATCTGTCCTCTTCTGTTTTATTCTCTTTAAAATAAAAAAAGAAAAAGACAGCGTAAATTCCTCTCCTGTCCTGTTTCCTTGTAATCAGTCATGGTATAAATTCCAATATGAATGTCAATGCTGCTCTAAAGTTTTGGTCATAATTAGGTATTCCCACTTGTTTCATGTAATATTTCATAATTATATGTTGAGCACCCCTTGTCTGAAATGCTCAGAACTATGTGTTTGAATTTTGATTTTTCATTTTTGAGTATTTGCATATATATAATGAGATAACCTGGGAATGGGACCAAATCTGAAAACAAAATTTACTTTTGTTTTATGTATAATTTATGTATGTGACTTGAAGACAATTTTAGACAATCTTTTTAGAGCTTTCTGTGTGAGATCAAGGATTAGTATGATTCACTTGTTATGTTGTATCAGGTGTCAAAGTGTTTTAGGTTTTGGAATATTTGGAGCTTCTTGATTTTCAGATCAGGGATGCTCAACCTGTTCTGATACTACACAAGTGCACACATATTTGAAGTTAGTTTTTAACTTCTTTTTTTATTTCTGGCTACTTCATGGGCTATGAATTGCCTTGCTATTACTGAAAATTAGAATTATTTTCACAGTGATATATGTGCATCCATGTTCATAGCAGCACAATTTGTAGTAGCTAAATCTTGGAAACAACCGAGAAGCCCATCAAATGCAGAGTGGAAGAAAAAGATGTGGTATTTTTACACAATGGAATATTATTCAACTATAAAAAGGATGATCTTGAGGTCTTCATAGGTAAATGGAGACAACTTGAGACTATCCTCATTAGTGAAATAAATAAGAAATAGATTTATAAATATCAGATTGTGTCCCTAGTGTAAAAACTAATAAGAACTATAAGAGTTACAAAACCCCAAACGTGTAATTGTTATTGTAAAAAAAGAGGAAAAGAAAGTGCTCTAAGATATAACTGCATATATGTTTGAGTGTGTAAAATAGATGACCATATTGCTGAATCTTTGTTGGATCTTTGAGCAGAACTGTTTGCAGTCTCACTGTTTGAATGCCTACTATGTATCCTTTAATTTTGTAGCATGAACAACTATAGCCAAGATGACAATATGTAATTTATCAACTAGTGATTTCTTAGTGCTTTTAATTGTTTTCCTTGTTTTTCCTTTTTTTCTTTGGAATTCTTTATTGTTGCTACCCTTTTCTCTGTTTTGTTTCTCTTTTCTCTTTAAATAAAAAAAAAAAGAATTATTTGCCTTGTCATATGTAAACAAGCCTTCCCAAAGTACTAAGTAATAGTTTATACCAGGATTTCATGTTTCTAACAATTAATAAAATATGCTTCTTTAGTAGGATACATTATTAGTTTATTTGGATGTTAACAAAAATATCATTAACTTAAAAAAATTAAACTTTTAAAATATTTAGATATTTATTAAATTGCAGTTATCAGTGAGGTAAGTAGTGAAATAAGAGAGATTTTTCTTTTCACTACCTATTCTGCTAAAGGAGCACAAGACTACAACTTCTATAAAGTTGTGAAAATTAAAGTACAAAGGTTGACTGAACTTCATACAAATATTAAGTGCCAAGTCAGTTTTACTTTATTCTATACCATGTGATGTGGAAAAGTACACATATAATAATTGCAATAAAAAGGACAAATCAACTAAGCTTTAAATAGTTAGACTAAAAAAAAGAAAATGCATTTACTACTGATAATCATTAAGGTTTTAATGCAAACTATCAGCAAACATTCAAATACATTAATTTAACTCCATTGTCTCTTGTACATAAAATAGCCTATTATAATTAGATGTTGATATTAACATAAGAACTAAATTATTAGTATTATTAGTATTACTAGTCTTTTTGAGACAGGGTCTCACTATGCAGTTCGGGTTGGCCTGGAGCTCACTTTGTAGTCCAGGAAGGTCTTGAACTCACAACAATCCTTCTACCTCGGCCTCCCACGTGCTGGGATTACAGATGGGCCCCACCACACCTGGCTTATAAGAGCTAATTTATATATTTAATTTCTCTGTCAAAGGTTAATCCATAGGGTTTAATATTTTAGTAGATACCTGCTGTTATCACACTTGAAAAAGAATTAATTTGTGCAATCAAAGCATTACATAAATCACCAAAAAAAGATTTTATACCTAAGAATTTGAAAACCATAACAAAGCATGTATACCAATATTATATAGTTAGGTATAAATGTATAAAATTGAATTAGGCAAAATCCAAAAGGATATTTTATTCTGTCAATGTAGTAAAAGCTCTGTTAGCAGTCCTAATTTACAAATGTGAATTATCTGTGCTAGTGTTTGCAAGAACATAATCAATATCAAAAAGGTTAGTCAGGGATAAGTTGTACCACTTCAATTTGATTACTGGGACTAAGAAAATTACTATAGAAATTGGCTTTCAAGAATGTTGAAATGAGAGGCTTATAAAAGATCTGATAAGATCATATGCTTTCCCTATTAATTTACTAGTGCAGCCTGACTGTGCAATATAATAGAATGATTGCCATTAGTTCAACTAATATTAGAATCTAATCCATGGAATATTATATTTGCTTCTTTCTAAGCTTGTATTACCATTCAGATATTTTTAAATGGAAAGAGAAAACAGGTACACCCCACTAGGGTCCCGAATTGAAAATAGAAAATAAGAGAATGTTGTACATCTAATCTGTGATTCTTGTAGACGAGATTGGATCATAGGACCATAACGGTGGAACAGCCATCGCTGTGGTCACCCACAGATCTTTACACTGCAGGGTGCCAGTGTAAGGTGGCTATCAACTGGAGACAGGTCACAAATGGGATCCTAGAGGGCTTATCTCTCAGGGATTCTCTTCGCCTGTATTTTGCTTCCCAGCACCATGAAATGAGAAATTTTCCTTCATAGAATCCTTTGAAACCACAAGAAAAATAAATACTTTCCTCTTTGAAGTTGTCAGTTTTGGGTATTTGGTTCTATTGATGTGAAACCAAACACACTCAACTATATAATGTTAAATTCATATTTATAATCCTTAAATTGCAATTCTTTTATAATTTTTGCAGTATCTACTTAAATCTGATTTGGTGTTTTGGTTGCAATATTTGAAAGTTTATTGAGATAGCCACATTATCTTTTAAATTAGTATTGTTTGATTTTGCTTTTTTAGTAAATGGAATGACTTTTTTTGTTATTCGTTTTTCTTCTTTTCCTGACATACACTAAAGTTACTGTAAGTAAAATTACCCTAATATATGTTATAAAGTGAATATTTCCATTTTCATGAAAATTTCTTCCTTCAACATCACTACTATGCTCACCTTTCAAGTGGAAATAGATAACAGGGTGGCATGGATGTGTGCATCCTCTAAAGAAGTTGTGAAGTGAATGTTGTGTCTTCAAACAACTTATATCTTGAAGTCTTAATCCTAACTCAATGAGGTTTAGAGTATGAATCTTTGGAAGTTAACCCAGTCTTGAGATCTGAAGCCTCAGAAGGGAATGAATGCACAGCTATAAAGAAACAAGACACATTTCTTTCTAAATTTTATGAAGGCACACAATTAAAAGGAACTAAATCACCCAGCACTTTGATCTTGGGATTCTCAGACTTCAGAACTTTAACTAGTAAACTTATGTTTCTTAAACTATATAAAATACTGTACTTTTTATAGTAGTCTATTTACCCTATGGGATGAGTTTTAAGCTATCTCATAAATGAAAAAATATATAATAAAGTTTAGCTGTTAAGATAATCTTATATGAAATAATCAGCAAATGCTTTGAAGAGTTTTCAAAAGAATAATTTTTTGATACTAAAATAAATATTTGCTAGTAGAAACTTCAACTGAAAATTTGCATATACAGAAAGATGATGCTACCTTTATATTTTTCAGCAGGATATTCAGGCATTTTCTGAACCACACTTTGTCATAGTTAATATTGCTAATGTTTGTAAGTACAAAATCTTTTTTAAAAAATTCCTTCTTACAACACAGGTATGTTCACCTGCTATCTACAGGTCCAACCTGTCCGTTGTAGTAGGGAATATTCTATAAGCAGAAGGTACTAGAAAGATAAAATAGAGGGAAAATGTTTGGAGGAGAAGTTGGATAACCTAAAAGAAATTAGTAAGAAAAAACAAAATGGAAAACTTGAAAGGACCATATTAAAGACTACCTTGAATTTTATGTGTCTTCATTAGTTGAATTTAATTGTCATCTACTCTTTACACTGTTATATAAATTCTCCAAAATATTCCCCTTGCAATTTTGCATTTTTAAAAATTCTTTGCTTCATAACATCTATATAGTCTCCATAGCAACAATCTCGGTTATATATCCAGAGTCGATTATTTTTATTTCCACTACATGTATGGAACTTCTCATAAAAAGACCTATCCTTTATCAAAAACTGAAAGAAAGAGTTACCCTTGTCCTAATACCACATAGAATTGTGAAGATAACCAAAACAATAATGTATACATTTAAATTTTTACATACTATATGAGTATGAACGATACTAGTATGAGTAGAAAAGATATTTAGATTTGGCAACTGGAATGCCACTTTGAAGCAAATACAGTCAAAAGACATTAATTCAAATTTAACTTAGATTTTTATTAGTAAAATAGCCACAATGATGAAAACTACATATATTTAAATATGCATGTAATTCTTAAGAGAGTGAAAAAAGATTCTATTAATGTATTTTTGTACATTCAATTGCACAATTTAGGTTTTCTTCCATTCTTAAGATAATATGCTCTTGTTTTAATTACTGGTTAGAGATTTGAGACTATTGTCTCAATAGAATCATCAGTTTTTCTGTCATTCAAAATTACTTGGTTTAACCTCTGTTAGTAGTGATCTGTTACTTGATGTTATTTTGCAAGAATATAAATGCTGGAAAACTACTTAAATGTAAAACTTTAAAAACTTTGTAAGATCAGGATAAAATAATTCCGTTATATGAAAAGTATTATTTTTGAATACAAAACAAATATTTTGAGAGAAAAAAATATTTTTCAGTGAAAATAATTAACATAGTCATTTGAATTGTACAAAATGAAAAAAAAATAAGACCATGCATATGTGGGTTATATATAGTTTTGTAAAACTAAATTACTAAAAGGCAATTATTCATATTATAGCAACTGGATTGCTTTGTTATTAAAATACACATACTTTTAAAAATTTCAATGTGTACAACGAAGTCTCATGGATAGAAAATAAATGGTCACTCAGGTAGTATAAATCCAACATACTTTCATTTAACTACATAAGATAATATAAATTGATTTCAATTGATTTTTAACTAGAAAGTTTAGTGAATATTTCTGGTGAATATTCTGGAAAAATAAAAGTAGGGTGGAGAGAGTGGGGTGAAAGTTTAAGAATTGAAACATGTTATGCACATGTACCAATCCCCTGCTGTGTATATAATCATTATATACTGTAAATACACATGAATAAGAGTAGGAAACACACAAACAAAATGACTATAGGGAGAAATTAAGTGAATATTTCAGAAACACATTTCAAAGTATAGTCATCCAAATATGAATAAAGCTGTTGAAAGCCAATATAAAGGGGAAATTTTTAAAATCTTCTGTACATAAAAACACATCACTGTGGTTAAAAGCTATCTGTCCTACATCCTGAAATGAGTCATGCTGAGCCCAAGTCTGGATGAGTGGGATCTGGTTCTTTCAGCTTACAGTCACTATAACACCCTAACATTTCCAGCAGCATGAAACATAAATGGAAATGAATATAGAGTAGGGAGAGACAGTGATGGAGATGGAGATAGAAATTGAGATAGAGAATTAAAACCACATAGAAATTATCTTGGCCTATTCTTGGGCCTGTTTCTAGAGCCAATCATATTTATTTATCCATGTTTTCTTTTCCTGTATAGATTCATCGAAGGCTCCCATAACAATTCACAATATGCTCAATTATCCACACATCATTTTCTTGTAATTCTGAAGAGGTACATTTAGGAGAGAAAGCTACCTGCTTGGTTCCTTTAGAGGGCTGCCAGGGAGGGATCTGTCCCAGACTCTTGGGTTGTACATGGCCATCTTCTCCCTATAGTCATTTTGTTTGTGTGTTTTCTACTCTTATTCATGCGTATTTACAGTATATAATGATCAGATACACTGTAGGGGATTGGTACATGTACATAACACATTTCAATTCTTAAACTTTCACCCCACTGTCTCCACCCTACTTTTATTTTTCCAGTATCAGATTCATTACTCATCATGCCTTATGAAGTTAATTATCATAATACACATTGAAAATCAGACTAACAGGACAAAGAATATATAAAACATGTAAGATAACTGTACTAGGTAAAGATACATTTTTTAATTTACTTATTTTATTTACTTTTTATTTTATGGGAAAAAAGCAAAACAAAATTTCCTGACAAAGTAATAGGAAAATAGCAATAGTAAGTACAGTGAGTATTTGTTATATTTAAAATAGTTAATGAGAATACAAGATATGGGTTTAAGAAATTATCCAGGTCATATTACACAACTTTTCAATGAACTAAGAGAAACTAGTAGCATAGATACCTTTTATTTTTTCCTTTTTTCTCTTCCTTCCTTTCCCTATCCCCTATCCTAGTTCCTTTTTCCTTTTGAACAGTTTTACCCATTTCACAGTATCTCTTGTCCATTTTGGAACTTACTTATTCCTTAAGCTCCTCACATTTACATATTTGAGTATGATTTATTTCACTTGTGAGTATAGTTTCTAGATGTACCCATTTACCTATAAAAGTCTCAAGTTTATCCTTTTTTATGAGTGAGAAGTATTCCATTGTATAAAAGGACCACATCTTTTTTTAGCAATTCCTTGGTTAATGGGTATTTGAGTTGTTTCCAAGAATTAGCTATTATGAATTGTGCATCTATAAACGTGAGTACACACACATTACTGTGGTATAATGTTTTTAATTCTTCTGGAAAGATATCCAGAAGAGGAATAGCTGGGTAAAATGGGACCTCTAATCCTAGTTTTTTGAGGAATATTCATACTTATTTCCACAGTGTTTTCACCAGTCTGTACTCCCACCAATAGTGGAGAAGAGTTCCTTTCCCCTACAGCCTCTCCAGTATTTGCTATTGGTTGGTTTCTTAATGATAGCCATTCTTTCTGAGGTCTTCATTTGTATCTCTTGAATGGTCATTGATGGTTAACATTTTTTCACATGTTTACTTGCCATTTGTATTTCTTTATCTGAGAAACACTCATTTCAGATGTCAGTTTCTGGATTGGGTCTTTGGATTTGGAGGGCTTAATATTTTCAGTCTTTATAGGTTCTAGATATAAGTTTTTTTGTCTGATGAACAGCTGGATAAAATATTTTCCCACTCTGAGAGTTGTCTTTTCATTCTATGGGTAATTACTTTTGCTGTGCAAAACTTTTAAATAGGATAACACATTTATTGATTTGTTGTATTCCCCATGCTATCAGGTTTCTTTCATGAAATCTTTGCTTACTCCTATGTCTTTGAGAGTTTTTACTATTCTCTTTTCCAGTAGATTAATATTTGTAATATTAACAATTTTTTAACATTTAGATGTTTCACTCATTTCAATTTTATTTTAGTGCAGTATGAGAGATAGAAAACACTGAAGAAATGGGCTGATTCCTAGATACACATGAATCATCAAAACTGAATAAAAAAAGATACAAAATTCTAAATAACCCAATATGGATCAGTGAAATTGAAAGTGTAATTAAATACTCACCAACAAAGAAAAGCCAAGATCCTGATGATTTCTCTACCAAATTCTATAAGAAACTTAGAAAATATCTAATGTCACTAACAACAAAGCTCTTTAGTGAAATTGATAAGGAGTGACTCCCAAATAAAATATTACCCTGATTCCAAAACTAGAGGAGAAACCAACCAACAGAGAGAACTAAAGGCCAATCTCCCTAATGAACATAGATACAAAAATCCTCAATAAGATACTGGCAAACAGAATGCAGCAAATCATCAAGAAAATTATTCATTATGACCCAGTAGAATTTTTGACAGGGATGCAGAGATGGTTCAACATATGCAAATCAATAAATGTGTACAACATATCAATAGAATCACAGGTAAAATCATATGATCTTCTCAATAGATACAGAGAAAGCTTTCAACAAAGTCTAATATCCATTCATGGTAAAGACTCTACAAAAAATTGGAATGTGTGATCTTTAACTCAATACCATAAAGGCCATCTATGACAAATCAATAGCCAACATAATAAATAGCTATGAACTGAAAGGTTTCACTTTATAAAGAAGAAGGCTGTTTACTATCACCATTCTTATTTCATACAGTTTTGGAAAAATTAGCAATTACACAGTAAAAAAATGAAAATAATAAGAATAGGAAAGGAAGAAGTTAAATTATCATTACTTCCAGGGGACATGATATGCTACATAGAAGACCCCAAAACTGCACCAAAAGACTTGATTTTAATAACCAAATTGTCATGTAACTAGATACAAAGTCAACATTTAAAATTCAATAGCAATGCTGTACACTACCAACAAAGCACTGAGAGAGAAATTAAGGAAATAAGTTTCAAGAACCATGGAAAAAATTGAAACACATAGGAATCAATCTAAGAAAGTGAAAGAGCTATACATTGAAAATTGCAGCACTCTGATAAAAGATCAGAGAGGACATCAGAAAATGGGAAGATATTGCCTGCTTTCAGGTAGGAAGAACCAACGTATTGAAAATGGCTATACGCCCAAAATTGTTATACAGTTTTAATGCAATCCCAATCAAAATATTCCTAAAATTAATCTGGAACAAGATGTGACCTAGAATAGCAAAGGCAGTCCTGGGCAACAAAGACAAGGCAGGGAGTATCACAATCCCTGCTTGAAATTATACTACAAACCTACTGTAATAAAAACAGTATGGTCCTAAAAAACAAAACAAAACTAACAAACAAACTAGACCTGAGGATCAGTGGAATAGTTTGGAAGATACAGGTACAAACCCAAATGTTATAGCAACAGAAACATCAAAAAGAAAAGAAAAGAAAAGAAAACAAAATAAGACAAAACAACCAAGATTTGGAGGCAAATTTATTTGACATTGGACAGGTACTGAGAAGGAAATGATCTGTCTAAAAATGTCAGGCTTGGGGAGGTAAGTTTCTACAGGATTTCAAGCAAGAAACAGAAAACGGGGCTGTTTTTAATTGGTTCTTACAATAAATAACATAGTGACCAATTACACATCACAATGACCAGCCATTTCCGAGAAACAGATGTAACAGGCACAGAAACTGTTATGTGGACAGTATGGGCTGAAAGGGGGTATTTTCTGCTACAGGAGCACACTCCATCACCTTATGTTTGACAAAGCAAGGTTTGTGGGAGAAAGATGTTCTATTCAGTAAATGGTGCTTGAAAACTGTGTTTCTACACGGTAAAGTCTAAAACAGGTACATTTTTGGTGACATTGTCTGCACTGAATAAAAAATTTTTTTGGATTATAAGCCTTTTTTTATTGTTTTCTTTTTTCTATTACTTGTCTTTTATTCCTGAGTCCAAATTTGTTTTCTTCTTACAAGAACTATTTTCATAGTGGGTTAGGTTCCATCCTAGGGACATGTTTAACTAAATATTTTTATAAAGACCCTCCACCCAAAATTGGTCACATTCTATGTTTATTGTAACTAAGACACTAACATGAGTTTTAGGAGACAAAATTTTATCCATAGCAAATTTACTTCCATAGTAATATTGAGAATTACTAACATAATTATAAAGCTTCCATTCTTTATCTAATTAATATATTTCTTTATTTAAAGCTAATTTAATGTAATTTTTTATTTTAAAGAGAAAAAATATAAAGCATCAATGAAACCAAGTTTCAAAACAGATTAGTAGGACATTGTTTTCTAGTCATCATCTGCCTTCCTCACCCCATATTTTCTAATTTTTAATTTATTCATCTGATTATAAAGAAGATTTTAGGGTTTAATTAATATTCTCTCACATGTATTTTATGTTCTTTATCATAATTTATTTCTTGCTCCTTTTGAGTTTTGTTTTCCTAGGAATTTCATTTTAATGAGTTATTTTTCTCAGAACTCTCACTTAAGTGTGGTTCTAAATAATTTTAATGTTCTTCACGTTCCTTTTGCTTACAGTGTGTTGATGTATTTGTCTATCATACAGATTTCTTGTTGCTGTTTTTCAGTGAATGTTTGATATTCCTGCTGTCCATTCAGATGCATAAGTAAATTCTATTTGATTGGGGAAACTGACATATTGTTTGTCTTCTGTTCTGTTGCTGTTACTTGACAAAGAATATTGATATGTGTCCTACCCAGGCAATACCATTTCGTAAGTGAGGTCAGAGTGTCCTATCAAACCTAATGGTTATTCTTGCTATTTAGATAAAAATGTTTAAATTGCAAACATTGAATTTAAATGTTTTAAATTACACTTGAGTTTCTGTACTCTCAAACCAATTATTTATTTTGAACAGATCTTTTGTTTTAAACTCAGTTGATTGCTTCCTTTATTAGTCACACCCAAAACATTGTTTCTTACCTCCTTGGAATAAAGATTAGGAGATACTGAAGTTTTTTTTTTTATCAGAAAAGTTATATTGCTGTCTTGTCTATACAGAACATGAGAGCTTTTCCATATTGTTTGTTTCTCAACAGAATTAAACTTGTGTAAAATAACACACAGATCCTTCAAAATCTCTATAACTACTATTATCTTCATAAGTTTATTTTAGTTTATACTATTTTACTCTTTCACCATAGTAAGAGATAATAACACACAATATGTACAACTATACAGAGATACAAATCTTGCTCAGAATTTTTGTTCTAGTTAAGTTTTCACTTTCTTGGTTGAGATCCACACACCTTGGAAAATGCAATTTGCTTTACTCAGTCTGCCAACTCAAATGTTAATTGCGTCTAGGGAAGTACTAACAGACATATCTGTAGTATTGCTGTATAGCTTCATTACTGAATGAGTGGATTCATTTTGACATGGGATAGTTACTGTGTCATGGAGCGAACACTTATATAAAGTTTATAACATGTTTGTTCTCTTTATTATTCTTGTTGTACAATGTAGCTGATTACTGTTAGCTGTAATGGCGATGTTCTATAGTGTAGCTGTCACCCTGCATAAGCAAGTGCTAAAATACTGGTCCTTGGTTAGTAATTGTTTTTTTTTTTAACTTTTAGCAATCATTTATTCCCCATAGTGTTGCACCATTCCTGTAGGACTAGGTCAATTTGCAAAGTGGATGAAACAAGCTACTATTCCATCTACTAACTCCAAAAATGGATTTAATATATCACACCACTAGAGAGGGCATTAGATATTAAACCAGGATGTTTAGAAACTACACTTGATCTTCACCAAAAGGCCAAGAATTGATTTGAATCATTTGTGAAACACCTTTTATTTAATGTAAATATTGTTGATTCATAAATGTAGAAATAAGCTGAAAGTGAAGAAATAAGACATTTTAAAAAATGCTGGAATTTTGTCTTACCTCCTCTTAGCAGGTAATATTTATGCAAGTGGCAGGAATTGTTCATCATTGTACATTCCTTAAGGTAGGACAAAAGTGCACAGAGTATTGATTTTGATGTTATAATTAGATGTTAACTAGTAGGCATATTTTCAAATACAGAATATATAAATAATATGCCTCCAGTACATATATTATTACTTCAAGTGTGCTACTATAAGCATATAGATTCTCTACTTTAAATATCCTAGGATCTAGGTATTACTGTTACATTTTTAATACAATGAACTTCAGTTCATTTAAGTAAGTTGTGGAAAATAACAAACCTAGTAAGTGCTGAAGTTAGAATGCAAATAAGATAGTACTTACGCCCCCTAGAATCTCTGATTATCTCTTTGATAATTCTTTATATAAGTCAGAAGTCTATTTCTTTTTATTTTAAAAAATATTGGTTTCCACATATTTCAGCCATATCTCTAGACAGGAACATTTTGGCATATATTTGATAATAGACAAATGTGAGGATCAGGATTTGTGTATAATTTGGCATTACATACAATTTGAAAGGAAGATCCTTACCATTTAGCTTACTTCCTCATAATGAGATCATTCAAAATAAATTAACTTGATTTCATTTCACTATTGATATCAAATAATCAAATATTCACAGTAATTGAAAAAATGAGTAATAAATGTGATTGTTTTCAAATTTCCTTGTAAATGTATTAATAATGATAACTATCTTATCTATTTTGGTTAAAGACATTGTCCATTTTTGTTGTAAGTTGAGGTCTAACGTAATTTGTGTGCTTGGATGCCTTTTATTAAACTGTTTGTACAAGGCAGGTAAGGAAACAAACCCAGGTTGCATTTCCAGAAAGTGTCCTCTAGCACAGAGCAGGTGCTTACCCTGCCTTTCTCCGTGTCTGGGAGAGTCCTTCCAGCTCTTAGGAGGTGGCAGTGCCCCTGACTGTCATCAGCAGCAGCTACAGTTCATGGCATGTTCCTCTTAAAATAGCAGCAAACATAAACCATCTGCAGCCAAGTGCTTGACATTTCGGTAAAACACAACAGCTCTACCAAAGAAACTCCAACTGTTTAACTTGAATTCATTTGATTTTTCTATTTTTTCTGTCTATTTTTATGGGGCGAAGGTTCACAGAAAGAACAGTTTCTGTTTAAGGAAAACAGCAGGCAATGTGTTGTGGAAACAGAAAATGTTCTCTTATTCCCTTTTGAGAGACCTGAATTTTAAAAACTCAATTCCTCTTTGAAAATCATCCCACTTTTCATTCAAATTGCAAGCATTCAGGTTACCAACTGTTTAAAGAATGGAAAAGGATTTTCAATTTAAAATTGACATAACAATTCTTTCTGTTCCAACTGGGAAATAAATTCAGCCTGGAGTTGACCAATATTATGTATGATACAATGGTTTCTGAACAAAAAAATGAATTTTGAAAAAAACCTTTCTTTCCTTTTTTTCTTTCTTGTCTGCCTCTCACCTCTTGCTTGGCTTCTTGTCTCTTCTGATCTCTACTTTTGTACAATATTCAATTAATTGAGCCATAAAGAGTTGATTACAGCATTCTTATTCATTTATTCTATATTTCCATTGTATTTAATTTAGTATTTAATTCTGTCCCTTTGCATGTGTTTTAAATTATATTCTAAAGTCTATATTTCACATTCAAGTGGAAGAAATGCATATGAAGGTAAGTCAAGCTTTCAAATATTTTTCTATTAATTAAAATATTTTGTTAAAATATCTGTAATTTTATTTGTGAATTTTTGAATATGACATGTATTTTCATCAGTCATTGCTTATTTTTATATTTTGAATTAAAAATACAGACTTCTGATTGTAAATACAACATGAAGTTAAAGACATTTAAAGACTATTGCTCGATTATTCTTATTGTAATTAAATTTGAAGATGATACATTTAATAGGATAAAGTAGCTAATTTTAATTCAGTTAGATTACAGAATATAAATCAATTATAATATGGAAATCATTGGTCATCTGGATAAACACCTCTCCTGTGGCGGGAACCTGAGATGATACACACACATGTTCATTTGGTGGACAGTCTATTGTCTTTATCATTTCCCCTCTCCATCTTTCTCTAAAAATACATGGATATGTGTAAAATAAACATATTTTATTCTCAACAAAATGTCAGAGACAACTCTTCATGCCATAGAATTTAAATTTAAAAGAGAATTATGGCATAGAATTACATACACGTTGTCAACATACACAAACATACCATATTTATTCACACAAGCCTGCAGTTTTTTAGTTCTTTTTCATATAGGTTTTCACTTGTTTATTTAATAAATATTAAAAAAACACAGCGAAGATAAGACAAGAATTTTAGACATCATAAGAATGAAATATACTAAGAATAATTGTAATAGAATAACACAAAGGAATTATAAATTTAAGAAAGAATACTTACAAGCAGAAATCTAATGCAGACAATATAAGACAAAACCACTTTGAATACTTTTTTTATAAAAATAAAGTTTCTTATTTAAAAACATATAAAAAAGTGGAACATGGAATATTAAAATAGTATCCATGGTGAAAATATGTAGTAAATTTCTAGTGATGTTCAAAATAGTTAATAATTGATATGTATAACATTCATCGAACTGAGCCTGGACTCTTAGATGTTGGCTGAATTTGCATTTTGTGAGAATGTACAGGTGAAGGTGAATAAATTTCTATTTTAAACATTCTAATTTCAATTCATTGTATTTAAAGGAAAGCCTTTCTTTTTAAAAATAAAAAAAGAAAGGAACAATAATTTTATAGTAGTCATCATACTATAAATATTTAAGGATTGAATTAAAAATCACTGCAACAAATAATCAAAAATAATAAAACAAAGGGTAAAAATTTAAAATTAAAATGGAAATAAGAAAATCTAAGTATAGGAGTCAAGAATTTGAAAATATTGTGGAAATATAAATTAATAATAAAAGTTAAATTGTTCTTTAATAAAAATGTTAAAAATTGCTCATTAATAGAAATGTTAAGTTTAATATTTGTTGAACATTTTTATTGTGCATGATTTATACTGAAAAGAAAACATTTTTATTTTGTCAAACTACATAAATTCTTTAGAAAAAAAAATCTATGTTAAAATGTGAACTGTTCTAAAATTGTTTAACAATTTTTCCAAATTGTTAAATAAATGTGCAATGTAATCAATATGTGGACCAAACATCAGTGAGCAACAATATTCAAGCAGGCATTTAGTTATAAAGTACAACTTAGGTGAATTTGAGCCTTACACAAGGAAAAGAGAGTGAGCTGGGAGAAAGAGAAAGAAAAAGAGAAAGAGAAAGAGAAAGAGAAAGAGAAAGAGAAAGAGAAAGAGAAAGAGAAAGAGAAAGAGAAAGAGAAGAGGAAGAGAAAGAGAAAGAGAAAGAGAAAGAGAAAGAGAAAGAAAAAGAGAAGAGAAAGAGAGAGGGAAAGAGAGAGACAGAGAGAAAGAGAATGACAGAGAAGAGAGATCCATGAACCTGCTTTCATTAGCACAATTTTTTTTAAAATTCGAGTGCCACATATGTAATTCCAATGTGAGTCAATCTTGGTCCAAGGTTTTTCTTAAAACAGCACATCAGTGAAAGATGATGTTTTCATTGGCTCTTTCCATTTGCAGATGGAAGACAACTGTAAGATTCACAATACCACACTCAAAAATCTGACAGATGGCAGCCGAATTGCTAGCTACCTTTTCTAAGATTTGGGCAATTGCAGGAGTTTTTCTCAAACCTCTTACTAAATATTTGCACATTTCAGTCTTCCCAGGGAACTGATAATGAGGGGTTATTTTTTCTGCATACCTTCTCTAGCACTCTTTGTTCTTAATTATATTTATAAAAACCTGGAAATCTAAGGTTCAAATTTCTATCATTCATACTGAATATATATATATATATATATATATATATATATATATATAAATATAACAAAATGTAACAATTTCTCACTAAATGTTAGTTTTATTTTAAATGTTAATTTAATTTTTTAAAATTATTTTTTCTTTGGTGTCATTGAAGGATGATTTTAGTTTCCATTTCATTTAATATATATTGGATACCAACCATCTGTGATTCACTGTGCTATTTGCATATATTATAATTTAATAACTTTATAATCTTAACTTCTTTGTAGGTATTGTAACATAATTCCAGATTTGCAAATGAATAAAAATGATCTTGTGAAATATATATATATATACTTTTATATATAACAAATTTTAAAATTGATAAATAGAACCATATCCTGAAAATAAATAAAAAATATATTATTAAAATTTTATTGCCTTTTGAGTTTGATTTTAATGGAACTTGAGACATTTCTAAGATATTAAGATGATTAAAAATTATTAAAATGATAATCTAGATCTTCTAATTTTTACTAATATACTCACACATCTGTAATCTTCTGATTTAATTTTTCTAATTTTGTTTTACAGTGAGTAAAACAAAAGAGGACAGAATAAAGCAGATCAGAAAAGCAATTCACAACAAGACAATTTTTAAAAAGTTTTATTTAAAGAGGGGGGGAAGCAAAACAGAAAAAAGGGTAGAAACAATACAGAATTTCAAAACAAAATAAACAGTAAGAAATCACTATTTGATACATTGCATATTGTCTTCCTGGATATAGTTGTTCAAGTTACAGAATTAAAGCATACAAAGTGGACATTCAAATAGTGAGGCTGCAAACATTTCTGTTCACCAATCCAACAAAAACTCAGCAACATGGTCATCAATTCTACACACTCAAGTATAAATACAGTTATCTCTTTTAGGGCACTTTCTTTTCCTCCTCTTGCTTTTTTTTTTAAATTTTTTTTATTGAAAGAAAAAAATTTTGAAACAGAAAGAGGGTAGAAACAATACAAAATCTCAAAAACAAAACAAAACAGAAAAAAATAGTAACCAGTAAAAAATCACTAGTTTATAATTACATACTTTCCTCTTAGATGCAGTTGTTCAAGTTACAAAAGTAAAGTCCACAAAGTGGACATCCACAGTGAGACTGCAGTCAGTTCTGCTCATCCATCCAACCAAACCTTTAGCAACATGGTTATTAATTCCACACACTCAAACATACATGCAGTTATATCCCTTAGAATACTCTTTTCCTTTTTTTTCTTTACAATAACTATAATCCATTCTAGTAAACTGCTTAGAAGTTCTACACATGTATAATTCTCTACACATACACCTAGCCTTTCTGTATTAGAGGGAGAAACAAATCAAAACAAGTCAGCAATACAAATTCCTAGAGAAACACAAAATGAAAAGAACATACAAAAGCACAAAACTAGGTAATCTACAGTAGTCACTATGATGTCTCTTGTTATTTTCAATAAAATTGTCTATATAGTCAAATATAATATAAACTTAGCATTGCGTTACACTATTAATAAAATCTAAACATTGGAGACATTATAGGACTTCAAAGGCAGTTAATAATCAAACCAGAATGGGTATCCTATTGAATCCTGTCATCTTCAGAGTAGTTGCCCCTACTCTCAGACTCCACACACTCAAGCATACCAGATTCAAATAAAATCAGTCAAGATAAAACAATGATATAACCAATTTTCTCTGTCTTATCTCTGCCATGCTATTTTTCTGTTATTATTTGATTACTTTTCTCCTTCATTCCACTGTCTGCCCCTTTCTTTGAGGCCCTGGTGATTCTCTTCTCTCTCTATAGAATGTCCTTCAGTATTCTTTGCAGGATTGGTATAGTGGTTACAAACTCCCCCAGTTCCTCTTTGTCGTGGAAATATCTTGTCTCCCCATTAATTTTGAGAGACAGTTTTGCAGGGTACATCATTCTGGTTGGAGGATATTTTCTTTCAGGGCTTGGAATATTTCACTCCAAGCTCTTCTTGATTTGATGGTTTGCACTGAGAAGTCTACTGTGATTTTGATGAGTTTTCCTTTATAGTTAATCTGTTTCTTTTCTCTGACCACTTTTAATATTCTGCTCTTGTGATGGATTTGTGGGATCCTGATTATTATATGCCTGGGTGTAGATCTGTTTTGGTTGTAGCTGGCTGGAGTTCTATATGCTTCATTTATCTGAACTTCACTTCCATTGCCTATGTTTGGGAAGTTTCCCTTAATTATTTTTGTGAATAGACTTTTTATTTCATTTGTTTTGTTGCTGCATCTTCATTCACATATTTTATTGTTAGGTTATAAATCCTCTTGTCATCTTCTAGCCTTTGTATCATTGCTTCCTGGTTCCTTGTTATTTTTAAGAGATCCTTCTTTTCATGATCATACTTTGCAAATTTATCTTCAAGTTTTGAAAGTTTGTCTTTAGTTTCTGTTAAAAGGTTTTGCCAGGTTTCAATGGAGTTTTTAATTTCCTGATATTCTCTTTGGATCTGTTTCATATATTCTAGATTTTGTTTATATTCTTCATCAAAGGCTTCTCTCCTTTCTCTGGGCTCCTCTATTCTTTCATTTGTGCCTACTTGAGGGTTACTCAGGACTTCTTTTAATAATCTTCTTATATCTTGCTTTACCTGAGTTAGAATTTCAGATTTAAATTCAATGATGAGGTCATGGATGTATTTCTTTATTTCCAGTGAGGCTGTGTCTGACATTACAGGTTTGCTGCTCTCAACCTCCTCTGCTTTACCTCTGTTAGACTCACTTTCCCTGGTTCCACTGTTGGGGACTTTTTGCTCTTTCTCTATCTTGGCATGTTTTCAGCCCCCTTCAGACAGGTGGGTGGTGGAGGTATCTGGGCTTTCCTATGGCTTACAGTTTTTCTGCAGCACACTTACTAGGGAAGTACCACCCCCCCCAAGTCAAGACAATCATATATCAACAGTAGCTACCATATTTCTTTCTGTGAAATAGTTGAGCATAGCTTCACACACAATAACATCAAACATAACAAAATAGAATAAAAACACTCAAGAGAATGAAATTATTACAAGACTTTCTGAATCAAATAACAGAAGATGAACAATGGCTACTAAAACATCTCATTTTTCATAAAAAATTGTTTATGCTATCATACATAATAAAATCCAATAAGACACAACATGATAGAACCAACGGTAGTAGAAAAACAAAAGCATGGTAGGACTTCAAAGAAAGATGATATTAAATCAGCAATGCCTGTCATAATGTCTTGTTTTCCTCAAAGTAGCTGTTCATACCATCACACATAAGATCAAACAAAACAAAATAAAACCATTTCAACCAATGGATGGAAACATTGAAAGCCTTCAAAGCAATATAATGGGGAAACCATGATTACCATAGAATCTTATGTATTCTTACCATTTCTTACACTAGGGAGACTATACAATATTTATACATGTGAGTTTGATTTATTTAGTTTATGAGTATGGTCTGAAGTTGCATCCATTTATTTAAAAATATCTCAATGTGATTATTCTTTATAGCTGAGTAGTACTCCATTGTATAAAAGTACCACCATTTTTTTATCCATTCTTCAGTTGATGGGCACTTAGGTTGTTTCCAAGATGGGGCTATTACAAATTGTGCTGATTTAAACATGGGGCACATATATCACTGTAGTATGATGTTTTCAGTTCTTCTGGGAATATGCCTAGGAGTGGAATAGCTGGGTCAAATGGGACTTCCAATCCCAGCTTTTTGAGGAATCTCCAGACTGAGCTCCACAGTGGTTGCACCAGTCTACACTCCCACCAACAGTGAAGAAGAGTCCTTTTCCCCCACAGCCTCACCAGCATTTGTTGTTAGTAGTTTTGTTGATCCTGGCCATTCTTTCTCGAGTGAGATTGAATCTCAGTGTCATTTTAATTTGCATTTCTGTAATGACCAATGATGATGAACATTTCTTCATGTATTTATTTGCCGTTCATATTTCTTCATCTGAGAACTGTTGTGTTCATATTGGATGCCCATTTTTGGACTGAGTCTTTGAATTTGTCTCTGCTTTTTTTAATTATTTATAAGTTCTATACAGAAGTCCTTTTTCTGAGGGATTAAGAATTTTTTCCCAGTTTGTGGGTTTTCTTTTCACTGTGCTGGAGATTTCTTTCAACATGCAGAAACTCCTTAATAAGAAATGATCCTAGTTATTGATTATGGAAAGTATTTTCCATGCATTTTGGTTCTTGTTCATGAATTCTTTACCTACCTCTATGTCTTCAAGATTTTTACCTATTTTGTTTTCCAACAGATATAATGTTTCTGTTTTAATATATAATCTTTGATTCATTTAGATTTTAGTTTACTACATGGTGATAAAAATGGGTCTACTTTTAGTTTTCAGCATATGGATAGCCAGTTTTTCAAGCACCATTTATTAAAGAGACTATCATTTTTCCAGTGAACATATTTGGCTCCTTTATCAAAGATAAGGTGGTTGAGTGTTTTCATAGTTGTGTTTATATCTTCTAGTCTATTCCATTGATTTTCAGATCTGCCTTTATTCCAGTACAATGTTGATTTTATTACAGTAGATTTGTAGTATAACTTCAAGTCAGGGATTGTGATGCCTCCTGCCTTGGCTTTGCTGCTTAGAATTGCCTTTGCTATTCTAGCACTCTTCTGGTTCCAGATGAATTTTAGGAGTGATTTCTCTAGAACTATGAGTTATGTTAGTGGTATTTTCATTGAGATTGCATTGAATCTGTATAACAATCTTGTGAGAAAGGTCATTTTCACAATGTTTATTTTTTATATCCATGAACAAGGGATGTCTTTCCATTTTCTGAGGTCCTCTACAATTTCTTTTTTCAGAGTATTATAATTTTCCCTGAATAGTTCTTTTACTTGTTTCGTTAGATTAATTCCTAAGTATTTATTTTTTTTGGATGCTAGTGTGAAGAGTGTGGCTTCTCTTATTTCTCTCTCAGTGATTTTGTTTTTAGTGTATAGGAACGCTGTTAATTTTTTGAGTTTGACTTTGTATTCAGCTACATTGCTGAATTTATTTATTATATCTAGGAGTCTTTCAATGGAGTTTTGGGGGTCTTCTATGTAGAGTATCATGTCATCTGCAAATAATGACAGTTTAACTTCCTCTTTTCCTCTCTTTATTCCTTTTATTTCTCTCTCTTGTCAAATTGCTCTGGCCAGTATTTCCAGTACTATGTTGAATAACAGTGGTGATAAGGGACACCCTTGTCTTGTGCCTGATTTTAAGGTAAAGACATTCAGTTTTGGCCATTTTATATGACACTGGCTGTTGGTTTGTCATAGATGGTCTTTGTCATATGGAGGTAGAGACCATCTATTCCAATTCTCTGTAAGGTTCTTATCATGAATGGTGTTGGATCTTATCAAAAGCTTTTTCTGCATCTATAGAAATGATCATGTAATTCTTACTTTTGGCTCTACTGATATGGTAGATTACATTTATTGATTTACATATGTTGAACCATCCCTGCATGCCTGGGATGAATCCCACTTGGTCATAGTGTATAATCTTTTTGATGATTGGCTGCGTCCTGTTTGCCAATATTTTATTGAGAATTTTTGCATCTATGTTCATTGGGGAGGTTGGCCTGTAGTTCTCTTTTTTTAGCTGGGTCTTTCTCAGATTTTGGTACTAGAATGATATTTGCTTCCAGGAATGACTTAGGGAGAATTGCTTCCCTTTTGATTTCATTGAACAGCTTGAGGAGTGGTGTCGGCATTAAGTCTTCTTTGTATTTCTTGTAGAATTCTGCAGTGAATCTGTCTGGGCCTGGGCTCTTCATTGTTGGTAAGGACTTAATTACATTTTCAATTTCATTCATATAAATTGGGTTATTCAGCAGTTTTACATCTTCTTGATCCAGCTTTGGTGGTTCATATGTTTCTAGGAATCTGTCTATTTCTTCTGTCATCGAATCTATGAGAGTAGAGGTTTTCTAAGTAGGTGTTGATGATCTTCTGCATTTCCACAGAGTCAGTAGTGATTTCACCTTTTTCACTCCATATTACATGAATTTCAGTCTTTTCTTTCCTTTTTTAAATTAGGTTGGCTAGGGGCTAATCAATTTTATTTATTCTTTCAACAAACCAATTCTTTGATTCATTGATTCTTTGTATTGTTTTCTTAGTCTCTATTGCATTAATTTCTGCTCTGATCCTTATAATTTCTTCCCTTCTTTTGGCTTTGGGCTTGGCTTGCTCTTCTTTTTCTAACTGTTTGAGGTGTAGTATCAGGTTGTTTATTTGTGTTTGTTCTGTTTTCCTAATGTGGGAACTCAGTGCAATAAATTTTCCTCTGAGGACCACTTTCTTTGCATCCCACAGATTCTGGTAATTTGCAGTTGTATTTTTGTTTGCTTGTAGATATTGTTTAATTTCTTTAATTTCCTCTGTGACCCATTGATTGCTCAAGAGTGTAGTATTCAATTTGCATGTGTTTGTGGGTTTTTTGCAGTTTTTTATTATTAATTTCTAGTTTGGGGGCTGGGGATTTAGCTCAGCAGCACAAGCACCTGCCTTGCAAGCACACAGTCATGAGTTCAAGCCCTGGTACCAATGAAAAAAAATCTAGTTTCATGGTGCTATGATCCAATAACATTCATAGGATTTCAATTCTTTTGCATTTACTTAAATATGTTCTGTGGGCTAGTATATGGTCTATTTTGGAGAATTCCCATGTACTGCTGAGAAGAATGTATATTCTGATGTTGTTGGATGGAACACTCTGTATCCATCTATCAAGTCCATTTGTTCACAGGTGTGATTCAGTTCTGTTATTTCTTTGCTGATTTTGTCTAGTTGATCTTTCCCTTTGTGTTAATGTTGTGTTAAGGTCCCATGTTATAATTGTGTTATTACTTATTCGGCTTTCATTTCTGTTAATACTTGCTTCATATAGCTGGGAACTCTGGAATTGTTATCTCTTCCTCTTGCATTTTTTTTTCCCTAACTAGTATCTAGTGACCTTCTTTATCTCTTTGGACCATTCTTAGTTTGAAGTTCACATTGTCTGCAAACAGAATAGCTACCCCCACTTTTTTTTTTGAGTTCCTATTGCATGAAGTATTGTTTTCCATCCTTGGACTTTCAGTCTATGAATTTCCTTTTGGGTTAGATGGGTTTCTTGTAGACAGCATATGGTTCAACATTGTTTCTTGTTCCATTCTGCCAGTCTGTTTCTTTTAATTGGTAAGTTGAGACCATTTACTGTAATGGTTATAACGGTTATATATCATTTTATTGTTGACATGTTATCTTTCTGCTGTTGTATCTTTACCTTCCCATTCTATTTAAGTGTCTGTCTTGCTTAGTGTTTTTTTCCTATGTGCATCTGGAATGTCTTTGAGTATTCTTTGCAGGGTTGGTTTAGTGATCATGAAATTCTTCAGCTGTTCTTTACCATGGAAGTATCTTATTTCTCCATCCATTTTGAAGGACAGTTTTGCAGGGTATAGCAGTCTGGGTTGGAAGTCATTTTCCTTTAGGGTCTGAAATATTTCACTCCATGCTCTTCTTGACTTCATTGTTTGTGTTGAGAAGTCTGCTGTGACTCTGATAGGTTTTCCTTTATAGATAATCTGTCTGTTCTATGTAACAGCTTTTAATGTTCTGGTCTTATGTTGGATTTCTGGTATGGTGATTATTATATGTCTGGGTGTTGTTTTATTTTGGTTATGGCTGTTTGGAGTTCTATATGCTTCACTAATCTGCATGTCAGTTTAAATTCTCATGATTGGGAAGTTTTCACCTATTACTTCTGGAAATAACTTCTTCAAATCATTTGTGCTGTCCCCTTCTTTTTCATTTATCCCTATTAATCTTATGTTGTTTTTCTTTGCATCATCTTGCAACTGTTGAATTGTTATTTCCTGATTCCTTGTTATTTTTAAAAGATCTTTCCTTTCCTGTTCACTAGCTTCAATTTTATGTTCAAGGTCTGAAATTTCATCTTCACTTTTGTTGAGGGGCTTTTGGCAACTTTCAATAGAACTTTTGATTTCCTGTATATCTCTTTAAATCACTTTCATGTATTCTGTTCATTTGTTATGCTGTTCATTCAGGAATTATGTTTGCTTTGTTTCTCTAATTTTTTAGCTGTGTCTCCTTTGATGCATTCACTATTTCTTTCACTACTTTTATCATTTCTTCTTTTACCTGGGTGATTATTTCTGATTTGAGTTCCTTTGTAGCCTCCTGTACTTGTTTCTTTATTTCAGTTGATATCATTTCAGGTATTTCAGTTTTATTCTATGCATTTGGCTCCCAGGCTTTCTTGGGAGGGGCTGGAGGTTTGAGATTGCATTTTGGTCTTTAGTTTTGTTGTTTCCTACATTTTCATGTTTTGAGCAATGTTCTAAAACTTTGCCTGGGAGTGTTTGAAATCACCTCCTGTACCCTTGGCTCCTGGGACTCAAGGGCCTTGGCTCCCCTTGTTGAATTAAGGTCACTGGGTGTGGTCCTAAAGCCAGAGAAACTTCTCCAGGCTAGTCCAGTGCCCTAGGGAGCTGGGTGGGCATGCAAGTACCAGGAATGATGTCCCAAACTCTCCCAGGCCAGCACCAGTGAGGTGATTTAAATTTTATGACTAAATTCATAACCTAGACTAGTCATAATCTGGACTCCAAAATCCTGAATTCTTGACCAGAACAAAATTGCCTTAAGACATTCAAATTTAGCTTTAGACTATTGTTAAATTCTATAATCTCAGCATTCTGGGAAGTTGGGGCAAGAAGAATGCAGTTTCCTGCTCAGTTGAATAAACTTCATTTTAGAATACTGAGTCAAATATATGTTTTCCTTATTTTTCTTTCTTCTTAAATGCATATTAAATGATTGATCATTTCTGAAGAAATGAAGAAAATAAAGAAATCATAGTTTTAAATGCATATAATACATATATTCAATATAAATTCAACAGTTACATATATTTTAATATATATATTAACATTTATATTTAACTATGCATTAGAATATATGTTTTGTACAAATAATCCATACATTAACATTTATATTTACCAATGAAAATCATATTTTCTTTAGGTGAATATAATATATAAATATTCAAACATACATTTAACATAGGTATACATATATTTAATAAGTATATTAAAATCATACACATAGACTTCTCTATGTATATGGAATAAATTCTGTGTGTTATTATAGATTTCTTTGATATGTTTTCCAATTCTAATCAAATCATGTAGAAAATAAATATTTTTGAAATTATACTTTAAATTAGCTATTTTGCATGGTATGTACAGTTTTGATAATCATGCCTTATATGTTAACTAGCATTGAGATTTTTAAATAATAATTTTGGGTCTACATAGAGATAAGTTGGATCAGCATTAAAAAGTCATGATTTTTATCCTTGCACTGTCCTTTAATTCTGAATGTAGTCATAGTCATCTAATTTTTGATTGACAGTTTAATTTTTAAAGGCAGAGTCTGATCTTCAGTCAAGACTGAGAGTTATATTATCTTCATTTAGTTATAATGTTTAATAAAAGAATATCTGTGTAATAGCAAAATAAATTTTAATGAACTTTTATCAAGAAGCTACTATAATCCATTTGAAGAAACTGACATGTATAATATTACTGCCATTTACTTTTTTACATATTACAGTGAAATCTAACTTATAAAATGCATTGATAAATTAAGGTACAAATAGATATAAATATGGTGCAAGAAAATTAAATCCAGAATTCTTGGATGAATATTAGAGGATTGAAATATCTGTAAACAACAAAATGATGTAGTTCTGATCAACCATGATAAAAACAGAAGTGTCAGCAGTGAATAATTAGAAGACTTTCACAGCTACAACAGAACAAGTTAGGGTATGTGTGAAACTTCTAAAATATAATTTCTAAATAACAGAATTCATTATGACATTTGTGTTAGACCTTACTTCAATATAAAACGTACACAGAAACAAAAGTATTTTTGAGGTCTTTCCACCTTAAATACAAGGCTTTACAGGAAGCACTGACCATGTGTTTAGATACTGTAACACGGGCATCCCCTACCCCTGGGCAGCAGACCAGTACTGCTCCATGGCCTTTAAGGGTCAGCAGCAAGAGCTGAACAGAAAAGGGACTGATCTAAGCCTCGCCTGTGTTTCCACCTGTTCTCCATCTTTCTACTGGCTGTGCTCTGCCTCCTCTCTGATTAGAGCGAGCATTCAATTTTCTTAGGAGGTATCTCCTGTGAGCTCTTCATGTGTGTAAAAGGGATCTAGGTTGCATGAGCCTTTGAATCCTCTCCAAACCATCAGCACCACTCTACACTGGGTTGGTAAAACTTGTCTTCCATGAAACAAGTCCTAAGACAAAAAGGTCAAAATACTTGAATTAATTCAAGCATAGTTTAGGAATCTTCCAAGAAGTTTTTTAAACTCTGTGCACTTACAAGTATGACTCGCATGGGTAAACATCATATTTTCTCCCTAGTGTAAAACACTGAAAGAGTAAACAAGATTTAAAATGTACAGTAGCCATTGTGAAAGGGAAAGGGAAAGAAACTGATCAAAAGGCAATAACAACTGGAATGGGCGAAAGGAGAGAAAAAAAAAGGGGAAACAATGTGCATTAGATTAATATATATTAAAAGATTGTATGATAGATAATTATACTACTAATCTCTGTTAGTTCACCAAAAAGAACGGTTTGTACTTTTATTGTTTCATCATTTTTTCATGCCCCCCCATATATAGTCTTGTTTTGGTTCTTGGTAATAGGGATTGGACTCACAATCTTGCACTTAACAGGTAAGTGCTTGAGCCACTGAGCTAAATGCCCAGCCTCATATTTTCTAATCTGAGCATCTACTTTGAAAATAACAATACACAATATACTAACCATTTTATTTTCTAATTGTTTTGTTTTTAAATACTGTATCATCAATTTTATTCTTTTTCATTTTAAAATAAAAAAATTCTGTGTAAATAAATAAAATTGTAGTTGGAAATACCCATTCTAGCACCTGACAACAAATCCTCTCTCCCTACACGCACACTTGCACACATAAACACATACATACCAATATTAGGAATATACAAATTAATCTCCCTCTTTCTGCCTCTCTCTCTCTCTCTCTCTATATATATATATATATATGCAGACAAGTAAAATTGAAGTTGGAAATACTCATTATAATACCTGACAATCAACAAACCCTCTTTCCTTCCACATACATTTTCACATACAAACATATGTACACACATACACATACAAATACTACGAATATATTGATAGTCTCACTCATTCTAGAGAGAGACAGAGATAGAGAGAAACAAGAATTTATATAATATTCACTTGCCTACCAAGCACATGTTGCAAAAATCATTGACAGAGATTAAATATTTTACAATTAATCTTCATGAGGTTAGAAAAACAAAAATTAGAAGCAAAATAGGTTATTGCTTATCTAATGAATTTTTTTCTTCTTTATTGCATAGCATTAATTAAAAAAACACTTTGGTTTATTTATAATGGCCAGTAATAATGCTATTAGACACAGAATGTTATCAGAAAAACTCAATTTCCTGTTGGCTTCCTATTGGCTTCCTATTTTGAAGATATAGTAGCATAAAATAAATAATGAATAGTGAGAGAGATACAAGCATGGATATCTTGCCCATTACTAAGTGATTTCACTGCATTATGTTAAAACTCATCTTTATTAAATAAAATAGCTAAATGAGAAGTTTAAAGCGTAAGTTTAATAAACTTTGAGAAAGTTACCTTATGTGACACTGATATTTTGTTTCCTTAATGTAGAACAATTTGAATTAGTGTTTTTAAAGTAAAAAAAAATTAATCATATATTTCCAGATTAAGTACTTTAGAAAAAATAAATTTACATTTCAAAATTACATCAATGATATTTTAGGATTTTATTGAAATTAATGTCACTAGTGAGGGTCAGTCACAATTCAGTATACTCTTTGAACTGAGCATTATTATTAATTTCATAACTGAACATACCATAAATACAAAGTAATAAATGATTTAACTGAGAGATCATTTTAAAATTTGATCATTTAATTATGCTACATTTCCATAATAAGATAATTTCTTCCATATTATCATAAATATTCACTAATAATAAAGCATACATACACATTTTATGATGGAAATAACATATTTTCATTACCAATATTCATTTAACATATTAATCAATTAACTACAATTTTCCAATCACTGAGAATAGTAACATGGTAGAAAATCACAGCATGCTGGGCATCTATTTAATATCAACATTAATAATAATTCATTTCTGCTTTTATTCCTGCATTTTTAATGTCACTACCAATGTATGATAACCTAGAGTGTATTTAATATTTTAATATGTAAATTATTTTATTTATATATACTGATAAAAATTTCTCTGAACATTATAGAAATGAAATCTAAATTTTAATTTAATTATTTGAGGAAAAATTCATGTTTTCATTTAAATTTTATTGAAAGATATGCATTCTCTGTTGTTTGGGCTGCCATGAAGAAAAGTTATAATGTTTATGCATAATCACAAGCAAGTATAAAATCCATAAACAGATATACAAATTTTTTCCTTTGGCATGAACATTTTCATGGAGAATTGAGAAAATTAAGAGAAAAATCTACAAAACAGTATTAAGTTGGCAAGAAAGAAAATTATAAAAATAAAGTTTGTTTCTCCTTTCTTGAATTTGCAGTATTTGTAGGAATCTTATTTTGTTCCATTATATCATAGAAAATCAAACCAACAATTTTAGGTCCTACAAAATGGTTAAGTTTTATATGAGAAGATTCATTCAAAACTCCTATGAGTAGGGCCACATCCCAGTGATTCCAAGAAAAGTGATTTTCTAAGCATGTTACTGCCATAATCTAAAAAATCTACCAGAAATTTAAGACTCATCTTTCCTAGTTTGTGTTCATCTAAATTCCATAAGGAAACAATTAATTTTTGGCATTCTTAGATACTTCATACTTCACTAATCAAATTACTTCCAGCCACTGAAATTTTTAATGTCAGTACCAATGTATGATAATCTGGATTACCAATGTATGATAATCTGAATAAATGCCTAAGTTTTCTGATGTTCAAATTTGCCCTGTTTCGTCTGATTAAACATAAAATGTATGTCATGATCTCCCTTCACACAATGTTCTAAATGAAGCCCTTAGGAAGATAACATAGTCATAGTAGGAATTCAGCCTGAAATGCTCTAAAAGTCATCTGTGTCTTCAGTGAATTTCACTAGTAAATCAGCTTTTCTCCTGCCACAGCCTAGTACAACTTTTCTCTCTACCTGAAGCAGTCCTACTAATGATGTGTCCAGCCATGAGATTGCTTTTAGAAAAAACAAAATAAAAAAAATTCCCAGATCATTTCCCTGCCCCCTTTCAGACTGATTAATTACACCCTCCTAGTGATTCTCTTAAAACATTATATTTTCTGCAGAACTGATAAAGATAATGTTTGTTAGGCACAGTATTTAAGAGGTTTGCTCTTTTAAACATTTTGTCAAAATTTTGCCTCTTGCTATTAATATTTGCTTTGTAAAAATTACTGACATCTGATGAAAACTTATAAATGAATAAAAAGTACATTTCCATGAACTTACATCATTTAAAATTTCACACTATTTATTTTTATTGTCATAATAATACAGTATTTATCCATTCATTCTACATGAAATTTGCCTGTATAAACTGCAGTCTTTTATGTTGTTTAATATCACCAATGTCACGAGACTCAGTTTAATAAATAATCAATGAAGAAACATCAGAATCAAATAGACCAGTAAGATATCTTAACACACTGGAAAACTGGATTTAAAATAGTATTGTAATAGAAGAAAAGAGATAAACATTACATTAAGTTGATGACGTGGGCTGAATTTGAGAAAAGGCAAAACAGGAAACTTGATTCACAATAATTTAGCTTTTAAGCCTGAGAAATAGGATTAGATTTCGCTTAACAAAGGACTACAAAGGAAGGAATATTTTATGTGAAGAGAAAATAAATTTGATTTTCAGATCCACTGAATACTAATATGGTAAGTGGGTATTTGTATCACGCATCCAGAAATTCTGAGAAGAGTGTATAAGAAATAGATACTATGGCTCATAAATTGTACAAAGTCTACCACACATGAACAAAAGTATTTTATATAACTTGGTACATAACTATCTTACATAGATTACATAACTTGGTACAAAACTGCCAATACTAAACTTACTCCCTAGAAAAACAACTATCATGAGACAATTCGCTAAGAATATCTTACATTTCTACGTTGTTCTGGATTTATTACCAGAGACATTTAAAGTCAAGTTAAAATGTTTGATTATGAAGACATTCCAAGAGAGGAAATAGAAACATCTCCCTTTCTTAGTAAAAACCATGGTAGAAAAATGCTGTCCCCTCAACGTAAGCCTGAGATAGTTTCGCTTTCACTCTCTCATTCTGTGTAAGCAGAGGTGAAAAAAATATGCAGCAGCCTCATATAAGCTCCGAATTGCCTAGACTTGTTTTTCTCACTAACCCACATACTGATACCAGTACGAAGGCAGCAATTCTTTAACTTCTAAGACCCAGTTGTACTACTCCATCTCTTAAAATCACAACTTTGTTTAAGCATCATCTCCTAGTCACAATATAACCTTAAAAGAGTATTTAAAAGAGAAAAATGATAATTTGTCTTTTACTATAATATTTTTCTAAATTTAAAAATTTACCATATATATTGATCACGTTATGTATAACTTTAACTCAATGCAGAAATATTCTAGTAGCCTTTATAGTTCTGGAGGTGATGAAGAAAATAATGGGGAAAATAGAGACTTTATGAACTCACAAAGCATAGACATGTCACAAATAGAAGCCAGGTATAACCCAGCAAATAAGAGGAGCAGTGATTGTGAAATACAGTCCTTTGCCTGAGATAGACAATAAGTTTCAAGATACCTATGTTTACCAGGTATTATTGGCAGAATTAGTCTTCACCAAATTTATATATTTAAGTCCTATAATACCACAATCATGAGTATATTTGGAAGTAAGTTCTTTAAAGAAGTATTGAAATACAAATTAGGTCATTACTCTTAACATTACTGACTTTTTAAAGCTTTCCCAACATTACTGGTGACTTTATGAGGATATTTATCCACAGACAGATATAGAGGAAGGATCACTTGAAGAAACTAGGATAAAACCACCTAGATAAAAGGCATCAGAAGAAACCAACACTGCTGTTATCTTGTTCTCCAATGTATAGTCACCAGGACTCTGAGAGGGGAATTTTTCTTGCTTAAGGCATGCAGTTTGTGGTACTGTTAGGGCTTCCCCAGTGAGCTTGTTCATGTAGTAAATGAAAATGTAGGAGAAGATAGTCTAGACTAGTGTGTGATTATTTGATTTCTCTCTCCCTCTCCCCCTCCCCCACTGCCATTCTAATTGAATGAAGTGAGTTGGAATCTCAGCATAGTTTTCTTTTATGTTTTCAGCAAAAAATTGATAGGTTATATAACATCCTCGTACAAGATTTTTTTTCTTATTAGTTCCTTTGAATAATATGAAAATATTTATATATGGTTTATCTAAAACTTAATTCACTTTTCAAGAAAATGTTACTATGTGTGATTGCTGCTTCAAGTAATTTGTCTAAGAAGTTAAAATTTAGTTCAAGTTTGAGATGACTAGATTATTATTCCTCTATTTTTCTGTTATGGTATCTTATCTGTATTTTGCCATAAATCCCCAAACTATAATATTTTCAGAACTCTTCTCTCATAAAAATTGTCATTTTTATATATTTATCTGTAACTACTAGCGTTAGACATTCAGTGATCTATCATTAAAGAAAGTCTGAATTATATATTACAACTTTTCTTTCTTAAATGTATCCAAAATTCTTAATTATCATTTATGGATAACAATATGATTACTAAGTTAATATGTATTTTATAACTAACAAGATTGCATATTCTGTCTCTTCTTATCCAACCACAATTCCAGGAAACAGGAACAATTACCAGTCTTATTTTACAAATAAGTAAGCTCAATGCCAGAGATATTAACAATATACCTAAGTTTCACAACTAGTCTGTTAGAAAGTAAATTTTGTCAGAGTACTGTACTCCAAAACCCATTCTATTGTACTATACTTCAATTTCTGGTACCAAAAAAAAAAAAAGAGAGGAAAAAAGTAACAAACTAATGTACATACTAAAAGCAATTTCTAGTACATCACATTTTACTTTCTTGATCACCCTATGAAAAAAAAGACAGATGAGTCTGAGGTAATTACAATATGTTTACTTAAGCTTAATGAAGTTAAGATTCTATCTGTAGCCATGATCTCCTTAATGGTGAAATCAATAATTCCCTGTGTATCTGTGGGCAGCTATTGACACAATGAATCTATTTTCTACATTGTTAAATAGAAAACAGATAAGTGGTACCCTTTAACCTAGCACAAAATAGCCATCTGTTATAGGAAAAAAATATTCATTTTTCCAAGGACAGAAATAAAATAAAAAATGTTTTTGTATTATATCTCCATATTTGAAGTCTTTTTGTGAGAGAATTTACTAATTAATCTTTACTATGAATTCCAGTTAATTACGACAGAAAGAAAATCTTAGTCATATGTGTTTTTCTGCAGATGTAAAACAGGTCAATGGAATAATCACAGAAAAACAAAACAAAATAAAGGCTACATTTTTAAAAAAAATATTTATTTTTTAATATAATAAACTCAGTGTTTTAAAACTTGGTTAATAAACATTATATAACCACAAAGTCTTTTTGAAATTATATAAAATATGACTCTCCTTTTTTAATGACCAAGGACTGCTCCTGGAACTAGGTGGTTAAATCAATTGGTTATTAAACAAGGAGTTGTATATAGTGTGTGCATAGCAATTTTCAGAACAAAGGAAAGATCAACAGAAACTCCAACTTGATAACTTTACTTTTATTTGCATAACTGTTACATACAGTATTGAACATAAAATGATAGTACTATACTATACAATAAAATTAGCAAAAACTACAATACCATATGAACAAGTGCACTGCACAAAAAAGACATTGAGACTCTAGAAATAAGACGTACAGATATGTTACGAAACAAAACAAAACAGAAAAGACAGGTCATAAATGCCTCATCCATGAGTCTGAACAGCTATTAATCAAGTAGATCATTAAAAAAGGAATAACTCTATAGTGGTTAAAAGAGTAATGATTCAGAAACTCTAACATGCAATGTGAATCTCTTTAACTAAAACCCATGCTGAAAATTTTCTCAGCAGGAGACCATTGCCAATTTGTTTCTTGAGGAGGTATTGTTGAATAATGTCTGAAAAATGTTCTCTTCAACAAAAGTCAGAGAATAAATGATGTGCAAAACTATTGTGATAGTTTAGAAAACCTTTTTAAAAAAAACTACTGAGTTTTGTAAGAGTAAACATGTAGCAAACAGGAAAAAGAGTGTTTCCAAGGTTTAGTCCACAATGACAGCAGAAAACAGGCAAAGTGGGTTTTGAAACATAGTTGAAAAACTTGTATTTCCTCAGGTAAAGTCCAGCAAAGAAGTATTGTGGGAAAAGCCAACTATATATACTTGCTGCCCTCATCCTTGATGAAGAAGAATCAAAACAACAAATGAATATTGAATTTTCAAATAAGTAGCAGAGGGTGAGGGGTGAATTTCAACAAGGGAAGGACAGAAAGGTTTAAATATAGAGACTGAGGATAACAGCACAGATAGAAGTACCAAGTGACCCGGCATCTACATCTGTGCTGCCTAGTTAGGATGACTCCCCACTTCAGAGCAAATGTTAAACAAGAAAACCCCAGCAGAACTCCTCACTGCCACAAATTTCTGCAGTGCTAGCTACAGGGGAGTTTCCTGGTTGTCACCATGGGGCAAAATTTGGAGTCTCACATGGAGATTTGCCTTCAGAAAAGGAACATACTCCATACCATGCAAACTCCAGAGCATAACTTGTTAGACAACAGCATAATCGCGAAACCAGAGTCACTGTTCAAGTGCATACTGTCACAGAGACAGGAGCCACTATCACCAACACTATCACTGAGATGTGAAAAAGAATATAAATGGACACTTAATGAAATTAGAAAACAAAATGAATTGATTAGGTAAAAGAAATGCTGAACATGAAGGCAAACATTTTGAAATGATCTCCCGAGGTCAAATTCTAAAAATTAAACGAAAAGAATTTCAAAATGAGCAAGTAAAACATGCTAGACTTATGAGACATTAAGGATAAATATTTGCCTTTGTAGATCTTCTTAAATGAGAAGAGAATAAATTCCCATAGAAATATATGTAACTATAATGACTGAAACTTTCCAAAATTTTGAGAAATAGATATCTATTAGAGATAGATTCAGAGTTCCAGTTTATCTAAAAAACCAATTAACTCCAACACATACTACATTAAACCACTGCAAAACTGAAGAATATTAAAGTATTTAGAAAACAACAGGAGAAAAAACTCATGTTACATTCATTACAACTTCCATTAAACAACTGAATTCTCAGTAGAAATTGTGTAAGTATTGAAAGAATGAGATAATATATTCAAAGCTCTGACATAAAAACCAGAAAAGAAACTATGCAAGATTATAGACAGTATTGCTTTCAGCAATGAAGAAATAAGGTCTTTCCTAGATGGCAAATCTGAAAGAATTCATAACTGCCAGAACTGATCTACTGGAAAACTTATTAAAGTTGACCTTTGTTTGGAAGCATAAAGATAATAAGTGCAGTGATAGAAAAGTTGAATAAAATAAAATTTACTTTAAAATAGATATCCTGATGAAAAGATGGAAAAATCAACCAAGTCACTGCAGAAGTCGACCAAACCATAAAATTCAACACCAACAGGTGTAAAACCTAAAAACGTAAAAATAAAAAAGCACAGTTAACAAAATTACAGAAGTAATTTTTATCAACAAGTTTGAATGTAAATGAAAGAAATTCCCCCAAAAGATATAAAGCCACTTAATTGATTTTAAAATGAAAATTAAATTCAGTGATATGTATGTTGCTTAACAGAAACTTATTTCACCAGTAAAGAAATGTATACATTAAAAGTAAAAAGATATAAATGGATATTTCATGAAAATGAAGAATAAATCTGGCATAGCTATTCCTACAACATAAAATAGATTTTAAATCAAAAATTTGAAAAGAGACAGAAAACATCACTAAATTGATAAATGGATCAATTCAGCAAGACGAAATAACAGTTATAAACATATAAATTGACTGACCACACAGTTAGGTAGGTCAAAGCAAACATTACTCAAAGTGAATAGAGAGATGCCAAACAAAAATTATTAGATGCTGCAAGTCACTTCCATTAATGAACAGTTCACTCATAAAAAATATTCATAAATATTTTATTTAAGCCATGAGATATATCAAATGTTCATAATATTTACAAACTATTCCATTGAATAAAGTCAGAATTCATTTTTTTTGTCACTACACAAAACATTTTTCAGGACAGGCTATATACTACACTACAAAACAAGTCACAACAAATAAAAATAAAGTCA
The DNA here is from genome assembly GCA_004027455.1 of Hydrochoerus hydrochaeris. NCBI lineage: Eukaryota > Metazoa > Chordata > Mammalia > Rodentia > Hydrochaeridae > Hydrochoerus > Hydrochoerus hydrochaeris. The sequence continues at coordinate 202,904 of PVLA01000285.1, forward strand.
GAATCACATCATATTTTCTCTTGGAGAACAGCAAAAAATCAAAAAGGAACAATACTTTAAAAATTTTACAAATTACTTAAAAATAAATGATTTGCCCATTAATAATTAGCTGATGAATAAAATATTGAAAAAATGAAAGTGTAAAAACTAAATAGAAAAATTTATGAAATATAGCAAAACCAATAATAAAAGAATTTTACAGCAGTATACACGTGTTAAAAAATAATACATTTTATACAGAGAATCTTACAACACAACACAAGACCTGGTATATAAGTATTAAACAAATAGCAAAATTTATAGCAAAAAAATTAAAATTCACAAAATATCAATAAAATGGTAGTTTGGCTCACTGAAAATATTTACCTGAAAAAACAAAATTCAGCATCAGAGAATACATTGTAATTCATACATCAGCAATATAAAAGAAGATAAAGGTAAATTTTGAACAACTATATGCCAGAAAACTGAAAAACATAGATGAAATGGAAAAGTTATCAGACATGTGATTTACCAAAACTAAATCTGAAGACAGAAAAGTCAATTAAATAATGAGCTCAAAAACCTGAATCACTTACACAGTATCTCAACAACGAAAAGCCAAGAATCTGGTGGGTTTACTACTGAATTGTTTCAAATGTTTATAGACCTAATACAAATTTTGTCAAGCTATTGAAATCAGTCAACCAACCAACCAATTAATGAAATAACTTTGACAAATTCATCCAATGATAACCAAATTCAGACAAAAACACAACACCAGAAAAGAAAACTGTGTATCGATAGCCCTGATAAGCACAGTTACAACAATTCACAATAAAATCCCAGCAAACTATGTAATATAACATATCCAGAAATGTATTCACCATGATCAAGTGTGATTTACATTAGAGAGTAAAGTATTTCAACACATACTGATTGACAAATGTATTAGAAAACATCAAAAGAGTGAAGCACGAAAAACATGAATATTTCAGCAGAGGTAGAAAAAGCATTCAACATCACTTTATGGTACAAACTGTCAAATAATTAGCTATAGAAGGAACATATCTGAATATAATGAAGGCAACAAAGCCTACAAATGACAAACTTACAGCCAATATCATGTGAAATTGAGAATATATGGAAGTGTTTTCTGTAAGATCAGAAACACTTCCACTTGTCTCTTCACAGTCCTCTTCAACATCTTACACAGAGAAAGTGGGAGAACACAGAAATAAAGGGCATGCAAACTGGAAAGAGAAAATCAAATTATTTCTATGGGAAATATATGACATTATATTTTATTTATTTATTTATTTTTCATTTTTGGTAACAGGAATTGAACTCAGGACCTCACAATTCCAGGGCAAGAATTGCATAGTGGAGCTACATCCCCAGAAGCATATTATATTTTTAAAACTCTAAAGATTCCATCAAAAAAGTTGAAACTGATAAATTCAATCACATCGCCAAACAAAATCATATTAATACATCCAAAACAAAATAACTAAAAATTAAATCTTAAAAATTTCCAATTACAACATTCCTTTAAAAATTCTGGAAATAATTTTGAACACGTGTAAAAAAGTCATTTAAATTAGCAGTATAATGTATAGATAAAGTAAATTAGAGCAGACATAAAAATGGAAAGATTTCTCATGTTCATAGGATGAAATAACTGTCAATATTAAAATGTGTATGCAACTCAAATCTATGTACAAATTCAATGCAATTTCCATCAGAATACCAAAGAGATTGTTCAGAAAACTAGAAAAAAATTACAAAACACATAAGGAATCATAAAGGTGAAGAATAACAAAAGCAATCCTGAGTAAAAACCGAACCTGTATGTGTCATAAAAACTACTCTCTTAAAATAGGGATGTAGTAACTAAGACAGCATGCTACTAGTGTAAAAACTGATATTTAGATTAATGAAACAGAGCAGAGGACTCAGAAATTAATCTACATATCTAGAACAAAATGAATTTATACACAGTTATCAACACCGTATAGTGCTGGGAAAACAAGATGTATATATGAAAAAAAAACTACCTCTTTCCACATATAAAATTCAACTCAGGTACCTAAGTAAGAAAAACCAAGAAACTGATAGAAGAAAATGGAAAAGTAAATTTTTATGGCATCTAGTTAAGGAAATACTTTTTAGATATGATGTCAAAATCACAAAATAACAAAAATACTATTAATGGCATTTATAAAAATAATTGTAATTCAAAGCATATGAAAAGACAGTTCAAAAATAAGAGAAATATTAGCTAATTAATATTTGATGAAGATCTACCTAGAATATACAAAATATGCTACAAATTAAATAAAAACATATTAATGGTCCAATTTAACAATGAACAAATCATTTGAATAGCCAATTTATCCATAAATACACAAAAAATCTAGAATAAACCCATGAAATAATGCTAAATAATACCACCCATTTAAAAATGCAAATTTAAACCAGAGAAATACAAGTACAAAATAGTAGAATGAATATAATAGAAAAGACAGAAAATAATAAAAGTTGACAATGTTGTAAAAAAAAAGTTGTAGTTCCAATTCTTTTTGGAAGGATTGTTGAAAGGTGCAACTCATTTTGAAAATAGTTTGCCAAGCCTTCAAAAATTTGAATATCTAAATTAGCATAGAAACCAAAAGTCTATTCCTAGGAGTATATCAAGGAAAAGAAAAATACACATGCACATAAAAATAGGTCCATAAATGTTCATAGCATTATTACCAATAATAAAAACTTGAAACAATCCAAATGACTGTCTTCTGGAGAATAGATAAATAATATGTAAGATATTCATTGAGTAGGATAACGATCTTCAATAAAAGGAGATCAAATACTTATATACAATACAAATATGTTTAAATATAAAAGCATAATGCTATGAGAAATAAGTCACAATATACCATAAATTAAATAACTATATCTGTATTAAATGTTAAGAATTAACAAATCCATCTATAGAGAAAATATCTAATATATTATTCATGACAGCTTGTGTAACATGGAGGGAACAATTACCCCTAAGGAGCACACAGAATATTTCTAGTGTGATAGAAATGTTCTAAAATCGATGTCGTGATTATTCCACAACTTTTAAAATACTAAAATAATCTAATTGTGTGCTTTAACTGGTATCAGATTCTGACCAAGGTCCCCAAACTCCCAAATGAGTGTACAGAGAAGGCTCAAATAAATGAGATAAGTGGTGTGATTTTAGGGTTCCAGGAGGTCAAAATAGTCTGCAGGGTTCTTGACTCTGTGGCTAACACAAGGGCTAAGACAAAGAGCTTCTCTTGACTGTCCCTTTTAATCACATCTCCAAATAAAGAAAGGGGATACTGAGGAAAGCGTGGGAAATGAGCAGGACCTTGAGAGTCACTTTAAAGACTTCTCCAAGTAGTAAATTATGCCAGTTTAGGAAAACCATCTTATCTCCATGATGACAGTTAAGATAGGAGTGAGACAGTAGGAGTAATTCCTGCAGCTCCAGTCTCTATCTACTTAATTGATGTTTGAGCCAAGTGTCCGAAGCTGTGGCCTTATCTTGCCCTTTGAGGTGTCTCTGGCCTCACAGGACAATACAGGCCTCAGCCAGGACCAGTGATTCATAGAGGTTCACTTACTATGAATCAGCTGCCATCGCCAGGCAAGGGGCCAAGGCCTAGGACAGACTCACAGATAATCCTAGAAAGCCATTAGTTAATTTTAGATCCTGCTCAGAGCCACTTCACAGTGGTCCTAAACAAACTGGAAAATTGTATGATAAGTAAATTTTACTTCAAAAGTTAAGAAAAATATTTAAATGGAACTTCCACAGCTTATGTCAGTATATTATAGTCAGGATAATGGTGATATCCATTATTATACTGTCTTTTTTGGATAAGGTTTCTCTTTAATAAACCCTTAGGTTCTAATAGTAGGTAATACTTTATAGTAATCTTTATGATAATGATGTGATGCCACATTTTTTGTAGTAGCATTCTTCTACACAACCTTATTTTTAACTTCAGTACATTAATAAGAAACTTGATGTTTATTTAACTTTTCATTGTTTTCAGGGGCATGAAATGCATGATATCACTCCTAGTAATACACTATATTCTACGTTTTAAATCAAAAAAACTTTTTCTAAACAACAGCAATTCCAAGATCTTATCCTTACCTGATTTGAACTATTTATTGTTGGTGCAAATAGAAAGGCAAGAAGTAATAAGTAGACACTAAAACACACAGTGTTTTCCATCTAAAGTAAACACAGATTCATAGAATATACATGCAGAACTCTTGTTATGCACCAGATCATATTTTCCATGGTAATTTTGCCCATGTTATATAGCTTAGTAGAATATATATCTGCACAATTGTGTTAAAAGAAAATTTAGACATACCTAACCTTAAAGTTTTATGTGTCCTCTTTACTAAAACCAATCCAAACACTAAAATAAATCCTGCCAATATTCTTTCAGTTCAAACAAAATTTTATATTATTATGTTATGTATTTCTTTCTTTCCCATTGTTATATTCATAATAAGCTTGTATTCTCAAGAATGGAAGTTACTGCTAATACTTTCTGTAACATAAATGGAACTTTTAGTATCATTAGTTTTGAAACAAATGACAAATAAAAATATCATAATGTTAAAATCAAATGAAAGAATAACTTACAACTACAGTTGTAAATGATGCTGCAGTGTTGCACAAGTGTCTGCAGTCCACCTTTCTAGACCCAACCCAAAATGGTGCAACTCCAAGCAGACAGTTTCCAATCTTCAATAATGAATAGATGTGTGATTTATCTAGTAATATAAGCAGATTTGTAGCCAGGAATAAGTACACGTATGTATGAATTCTGAAAATTCTTTCATGAAGTTTCTGTCTTTTCTGCCCATTGCTGAAAGTGAAATACTGAATTTTCTTGCTTTGTTACAGTTAATATCTTCCTGTATGACATGTGTATTCACAAAGATATGCTTATGTATATATGTGTTCCAGTGTTGGATGAATGTATATTTACAATGCTTATATGCTTAGATTATTTTAACACTATAAAATGATCTTTTTTGAATTGTTAGTTTTTCCCTTATACTTTATATTATATGATATAAATATAGTCAATGCTCTGTCCTGTGGCTTACATTTACATGGAAGATCTTTTTATAAGACTTAACTTTCAATCATGATATTTCTTACTACAAAATGTCTCTTTTAGGATGTATTTAAAAGGATGTTTTCATTCTGTTGTCATCCTATCTCTATGAAATGGTTTACAAATTTGACCCACTTATTTTCAATGTAATTACTGTTGAGAATGATAAATCAGTCATTTTTATTGGTTATTAGTTCATTTTATGAGATTATAGAAATACTTCATTTATCCCTGGGCTCACACATAATCAGCCTTGCCCAATACCCACGTGGCAGTATAGCACATTTGTTACTGATGATGAATGTATATTATTATATTTCATTCATCCAAAAATTCAGTTTATTCTATAGTTTACTCTTGGTATTACCCATTCTATGAATGAAGATAAAAGCATAATGACATACATCCTACATTATAATATATCAAATAATATTTTTACTATCACAAAACTCTTTTGAGGTTTGTCTAATCTTTACTATTTCTCTTAGTCCTTGGATACCACTGATATTTATATTGTCTTCTTTCTTTCTTTCTTTCTTTCTTTCTTTCTTTCTTTCTTTCTTTCTTTCTTTCTTTCCTTTTTTTTTTTTTCCCAGGATCAAACACACAACCTCGCGCTTGCCAGGCAGGCGCTTGTGTCGCTGAGCTAAATCCCCAGCCCTATTTCTACTGTCTTTACAGGTTTGCTGTCACTAGAAAGCCATAGACTTAAAACCATATAGTATGTTGTTATTATGGGTTGGATCTACACATCCTCCATGAGCCTCATGTGCTCATAAGTGGAGCTTTAAAATCATCTTGAACTATAGAGGTTCGACACAGTTAGAATGGGTCATGTGGGACATATCTTCCTCTCTGGCTCCTTTCTTCTTTATTTTTTTCCCGGAGGCAGAGACTTTGACAGCTCTCCTCTGCCCAAGCCTTCCTCCTGTCTTCCTGCTTTCCAGCTGAAAAACTAGGAGCTAAGGACGTGCGCCAAAGTAAACCACTTCTCCTTTAAGAGGAGGGTGGACTCTTGTCCTAGTGATGAAAAAAGTAACTTAATTTAACTTAATCAGATTGGCTTTTTTCACTTAGAAATATGCACTTCGGATTTTTCCATGTATTGCCATGGTTTTGTAGCACATTTCTTTTAGTGCTAAATATTATTTCAATATCTGGGTACTGATGTCTTTACTGTTTGAAAGACATATTTGCTACTTCTAACTTTTGACAACTGTAAGTAGTTACATCAGAATTTGGGGGAACGGCCTTAATTACTTTCACCGAACACAAAGGATGACAGTTGCTGAGTTATGTAAATCAAATCCACTCATGCTTCTGAGAACTAGTGAGTTGTCTTCCAATGTGACTCCACCATTTTGGCTTTGGATCAGTGATGAATGAATGTTCCTCATGCCCTACATTCTTTATGACTGTCATTGTCAGTGTTACAGATTTGGGGTATTTTTAATAGATGCATGATGTCATCTACATCTTCCTGGGTATCGTTAGTTTAGATATCATAACTGCCTTGATTTCTCAAGTCAGTTTAAAATATTTTCCTTTTATGATCAATTTTAGCTTTGCATAAGAGGTTCCATGGTGACAGATGCAGCCCCTAATGTGGATGAAGTCAACTGCAAAGTTTTCTCAAGCCCTCCTTTCCATTAGAAAGCACTGTGTGGCCTAATTCACCTTATTTTTAATAATGTCTCATAAAAACACTAACAAAAGAAGACCAGAAGTTTTTGAGATGGCAGGAATGATGGGATGTGTGTTTGAATTGTGTGGAAGTTATTCTAAAGGAGATTAAAGATAATGTGTCTGTACTTTAAATAATTGTGCTTTTATTTATTTTTTCAACTTGCTCATTATCATCTTTTTATTCAAACATGGATGCACAAAGAAAGATTTTCATCTTCTGACCTTTTAAATTAATACACAACCACAATACTATTTCAATTTCAACTAGTAGACATTCTCACATTCACATGCATGATTTTGACAAGTTGTTACAATACTGAGAAATTTCATGGAAAAAGTTATTTAACAATTTTTAAGCTAATTAAATATCTTTTTCCTACATGGGCCAATGCATTAATATTAAATTATTTTAAAATGCAGTTTTTTGGAGTTTATTAAAAAAGAACATAAGAGATTATATAGGCATACTTCTGAAAATCATTGCATTTTGAAAGCTAAAGATAAATGTTTATACATTAGGACATTTATCTTGAGCACCCTTATAATCTTAGTCACGAAGGTAAAAGTGTCAGCTTTAGTTTTTAATCACCTATTACATGCAAGGTAATATAAAGTATGCTTCCTGTATATACTTAATAACCTTCACTAATACCCTGGGCTTGAATATTATGAGATTTAGAAAGTTAAGTGATTTTATGAGAAGATAAATTGGATAACAAAGTCTCTTAGATGAAATGCTGGTGTCATTGAATGTAGAAATTCACATTCTGTTTCTATTTATCTATTCAGTTTTACAAAAAGTTATAGAAAACAAACTAAAATCAATAATAATGAAGCAGTAGTGGTTGCATTCTCAGTGAACAATCCTTCCTGTAGGCAGAAGCCCATAGCTTTGGCTTACATTACCTGACAGATTCTTACACACTACAGGAAAGGTGACATCAGTGATGGTGGTGGCTGGAGATGCTGACTGCAATCTAGTGGAGTGAACTAATATCATAATAACCCTATGCTTTTTCTTTATTTATACTCAACAATGAATCCACCTATGGTATATATGACATTATGCAAATTATAATTCCACTGATAAATATGAATGATATATATGATGAATACAAAAAGATTTAAAATCCTAGAACTACTTATCTTTGATTTTTCAAGTAAACTGGTAATGTAGTAAAATAATTTATTAAAGAAATTTCACCATTTCATAGCAAATTTTCTGTATGATCTAGTAAAAAACCAAAGTGGTTTAGAAAATAAAGAAAATGTTTATAAGAATTTGTGTTTAAATATTATATCAAAATGTATTTTATTTTAAAAGGACAATAGATGCAAATATAATAAAGTATTTGAATTGCAATAAGAAATATGAAGCAATTTTTTGAGGGTATAATGAACTTAAAGTGATATAAAATAGACATGATCTTTTCTACCTCCCTTATATATATATATCAAGCATAGCATTAATCCTTCATACATTTATTGTTAATATTCCAGAATAATCAATATAATTAAGGAAAACATTACTTCTTGTGTATCACTTCATTTATTGGTAGAAAAATGAATCCAAAGTAATTATGCTTTTAAAAATTGGCAAGGACAGTAATAGTTCTATTTGTACTGAAAATTTCAAGACTGTGATTAAGACTTTTTAAAACTCATACTATTTACGTACGTTAACAAATGTGTCCTGTCCAACACTTTCAAATCATTTCACTTACTGCTTTCTGTTCTAATGAGGTATCACCCATGGCTCCAGGCTTGACTTAAAATTCCTCTCTGTGTCTCACTTGACTTAATTTTTTTTATTATTATTCAGAGAATTCAATTAAATTAGATCTACGGCTTTTTGCTGTAGCAATCTGCCTCAGTTCACTTCTCTTTCCCTGTAATTACCTTAATGGTTTAGCTTCTGGGTGTTTTCCCTGGAAACCTGAGACACTAGTTAAATTTAGCCTGTAAGAGTCTCATTGTAGAAGCCTGTTAACCCAAGAATGTAGCAGAATTCTGTGAAAACCCCTAAGTCTGGCAGCAATATACTGAAAAAAGGAATTTATGGCTTTTTATAAATATCTGTAGTTATTAAATGTAGGTATTATTCAGTAACAAACACAAGTTTATCTTGAACAGAAGAACACACACTCTACTTGGCTGAACAGTAGAAACTGAAATCAAAACAATAGTCTCCTTTCCTTCAGACTGTGCTAATCAAGAGGGTATAACCACAAATGAATCACACACATTGAGAACTTGCTCTAAATATATGTGTCTTTATTCAGTCAATACGTACATATGCTACAAGCTTCAGATAGTTCATAGGATCTTGTCACCTTAAATCAATGTAAAATCAAAGATGAATTCAGGCTTGTACTCATTGAGCATCAAAATAATTTAAAAACCACGAATATACAAAGGACAAATGCAGGTTAATGTCATATTGTGAATTTATTATTTGTATTTGAGCTATGATATTTTCTCCTTTTCAAACAGAAAGAAAACAATTTTGGTCTTAGTATTTTAGTATGAAATTAATAGAGCTCTTTTTTAATAATTGTAGCACAGGTTAGGTTGACATCGTATTTGCTATGTAATCATTCTGCTCCTCTCCCAAAGATTTTGGTAGACTACTTTGGATTAATAGCTGAAGAAAGTAGCATACGTGTTGCAACGCCAGGAAATGACGAGCACATTATGATGAAAATTAGGGCAGGGCAAGAGTCATACGTGGTGGTTATTTTAGATTGGTCTGCAAAAAAAGATCTGTTTGTGGAAATGACATACTGAGACAAGAATGAATTTAGGGTGGATCTGGTAATGTTGAGTATGAAACAATGTTCAAATAAAACAAAATGCAAAATCGAAGCATTTTCTGCCCTTTGCCTCTGAAGATAGAGAGAAAATTAATGCCTTTCAGACACATCAGTGTCAATATTTACCCTATGACCATTTCTTTGCATTAAAGGATCTCTTTTTTAGGTTAAAGTGAAAATGTGATACATTGGTAAACTTAGTAGGTATAAATGAATTCTTATTGTCATTTCTGTACCATACTCTGTCCTATCCATATCTTTTTTTTTTTCCAAAACCTTTATCTGTTTTAATAGTATTACTTTACAGCTTTTGGACCTAGCAAGAAATTATCATATATATAGTTATTGATTATTTTTCCCTGGTATTCAGTGTGTATCTTTCTGTTCCTATGATGGATAACTTTCTCCCAATATTTTAGCATAAGAAGATATTTAACAAAATAACTCGAACCAATCACATCTTATTAAATCCCTGTTCCTTGAACCTGAGCTAAGTAAATGTTATTATTTATTAATTTACAAAGTTTGTATGTTTCTATTGAGGTGCTATAATGAAGCCTGGTTCTTTGGTGGCTTTGCACATCTTAAATCCATGTCTTTTATTGTCACACTTTTATTTCTGAGCTACCATAAGCCAGCTGATTCTAGATTCACTCTGAAAAGGAATGGGCTCCATTGAGTTACAGAACCACATGGAATGATACTTCACTCTTTTGGCAGACTTTTGTCATTTATACCAGTATTTGGACCTTTTCTTTACACATGAATGTAAAAATATTCCTGCTTCTTATCTTAGAAATAAGATTTAATTCCCTTTTTGCTTTTCTTATGCCTCAAGATACATTTGGCTGTAGTTATCAATACAACGCAGGCTAGAAGAAAATACAAAATCACTGATTGAATGAATGAGAGCCTACACTAGTTTTCCTTTGTGTATGTTGTTTTCCTCTGCTTGAACAATTCTCTTCCACATCATACTTCTGTCCGACACCTACTCATTTTTGTTTTGTATCAGAATCAAACTCACCACCTCATGCTTGCCAGGCAGGTGCTTATGTCACTGAGGTAAATCTTCAGCCCCAAATATATGAAGAACTTGGGTTATCAGTGATTTTGTGTGTGTGTGTGTGTGTGTGTGTGTGTGTGCATGCGCCAACCTCGCATTTGCCAAGCAGGCACTTAACGCCGCTGAGCTAAACCCCCAGCTCAATTTTTAAAAATTTTATTGCTTTTATTAGGACATGTTAGTGATACATCATAATTATATTCTGTGGCAGAAGTTGGTGCCTGTAAATCACACAAATTAATCCCTTCTCTTCCATCTTTGCCTACTTTCCTTCTGCAAAAGGTGTATCTATTTTCTATTATTTATCCTTTATTTTACTCACTTTTAAGGTTCTCTTAAAATAAGACAAACCACTTGAATTTTTAGCTTGTGTGTCTGATTTATTCCATTTTCCTTATTCCTGAAGCCCTGTATTCACTGCCATATACTCTGGAAAACTTTACCACATTTCTTAGCCTGATATCATTTTTCTCACTATCATCAAATAAGATTGTGTGCCTTGCTCTATTATATTCTGTACTGAACATATATACTAGTATATGTTCTCTCTCTAAGAATTTACTTACGTTGACAGATTCTTTTGTAATCACACAGCAAGACAAATTCCGTATGTGAGGAGCAGAGCTCATTTCTGTCCTTCCATCAGGACCCCCAATAAGTGTTTCAGGATATTTTTTCTATGTTAATGGAATTCTTATATAACAGGCTCTTGCATGAAAACCTGCATACATAGTTTTACTATCTTCTTTACTCCTTCCTTACAATTGTAGAAATTATTTTTGTCTCTATTTGTTTTTACTTTTCCATGTAGCAACTTCTTCATTTGACAATAAGTTCTGTTCATAAGGGGTCATGCTTCCTGACTTCTGCATATGCCTTGTCCTTGCAATACTGATGCCTAAATTATTAAATGTTTTAAGGGTTATCTATTAATAACTCCTCCACTTTTCATTCCCATCTGCCAACTGTTACTCTTGCAATATATCTAAAACCTCTTTTCTTTGTTCACTTCAGAGGTTTTGCAATTTTAATTCTCACTGCCTTAGTAAACACATGACAAACTAAAATTCAAATAGTTTCCTTTCTTATTAATTTTCTTATTTTGCTCATATTCTTTTGTGATCCTTCTACAATCAACCATTAGAAGATATATTTAAGTTTGGATTTTGCATTGTTGCTAGATATAGATTCCCTGTATTAGGTAAGTGCCGTAAAACTGGGTACTTTGTTTTTTTCTTTCAACGTTATAACCTCAAGGTTAAAATATCTCTTCCACACAGTTAAATATTATGGCTGATGTAATATAATTTTCAAATAAATTGATTAATTAATAAATACTTTCTTTTGATCTAATTGATTAGATTAGAATTTCCATACTCACATGCACTGCTTTGATGTTGAGATAGCCTTGCCTTCCCCAATAAAATCTTATTAGGTTTTATGTATTATCGTGAGAATTTGATATCAATGATTTCCAGAACAACTTGTTGCTCTTTCACATCACTGTGAGGCCTGGAGATTGATATGTTATCATGTGCATTAGTTAGCTTTGTCATGCTAAAAAGAAGTGCCTGACAAAGAATTTAAGAAAGAAAAGACTTATTTTAGGTCATGGATTCAGTTCCTGAGTGGCTGGCTCTAAGATGGAAATGTCATGAGATGAAGGTATGGTAGGGGAAAATTATTTGGCTTATGGTTTCCAGGAAACACTCCAAACAGAATTTTCCAGAAATCATATAGAATCTCTGAGATCACAACACTCTAACACTTTCTCTATATCCTACATTTTATCATCCCTTTCACTGGGCATAGTGGCACATGCCTGTAATCTCAACACTCACAAGGCTGAGACAGGAGGATCGTTGCTAGTTTGAGACCAGTTTGGGCTATAAAGTGAGCTCAAGACCAGCCTGAACTGCATGGTGAGACTCCATAACATCAATAACAAATGCAACATCTTAATATCCCTTTCAATTCTGGAGTCATCAATTTATTAGCTCATTCATGAGTTAGTAGATTCACAATCATGTCACATCTTTAGGAATATCTTAACCAGTCACATTGACAATTACAGTTAATTAGCACAGAATGTTATACTGAAGTATAATAACTCCTTCTTTGAATATTGTAAATGTTCTCTAACACCCATTGGATAAGTAAGGTGTTTCTTTTCAGGAATAAATTGCTTTCCTGAATAGCCTGTCTCACTTGGCAACTATGCTAATTCCAAGCATATTTTACCATATAATAGCATTGATATTCTGTTTCCTAAATATGTAGAATTTTTTATTGCTAGAAGATTTCTCACTATATATTACCTTTATCTAGTAACTCCACCTTGTTGGCACAATTGATTTGTTTAGTTCCACAATGTAATTTTTAAATTATGTTAAGTTTGTCATGTAGGATAAATATTAACATTAGGCATATTTTCATCATATTTTTAAAAGAGTGTAATAAGACTTTAGAGAACAGAATTCAGGCTTAGATAGGATCATGGGAATAGCAACTAAGGGAACTTAAATAATTATACCTTAAATAAGAAATGAAGTAGTAATATAAAACTTTTTTCAATCAGTTTTGTTTTTCATTTTATTATTTGTTTGTTTTATTTATCTGTATTTCTGAATGCATCATGGTTTTGAGGCACTGACAGAAAATCATTTCTTTCTTTAACTTAAGATAGCTACTGTTTTATACACCTTCATATTGATTTAATACATTTTAAAGTTAGGGGTCCAGAGACATCCTGGAGCACATATTCAAACTGCATAAAATAATTCTCCCATACTTAAGAAGAACAGTATATCTTACAAAAGCAAACTTGGAAGAACAATAAATTGAAAAATTTACATAGGCTAGTTTTATAATTTTTTATATTATTAAAATTGTTATTGTATTGAAGTTTTTGTTATTATTTTGTTAAAAGTCCACAAGAAGTTAATGTGTATTTGAAGGAGAAATACAACCTTACTACTGTAAGAAAAAACAGTTTAGTGGCATTAACATGCCATCTTGTGGTCTCATAGCTTACTCTCACTTTTCACACACATTCATTAGATTTTCAATATATATATTTAGACTTATAGAACACACATAAGGTCTTGCTTTATTTTGTATGTTTGGTTTTTTAAACACTAATTTTTGGGCATAACTTTTCAAAATACTGGTACACATTTTTCTTTAGGTAATGATGTGTGTTAGAAGTGTTAGTTCAGTTAATTTTTACCATGAATATGTACAAAATAAATTTTAAAATGAATATAAAGGGATATTTATGTAACCAGCTCACAATAAAAACATACAGCATTTCAAATTTCATGTTGCAGGGCTATGACTTAACACAGTTTTCTATGTATTCTTTTATATTAGAAAGGAAAATTTTTGTCACTAGGGCATACTAATTTCTATTTCAATAAGACTAGATAAAGAAAATATGTTGTAGTTTATAACTGCAGAGACACAATACCTGACAGCCCCCATTCCAAAGAGAGAAGGGTTTTTGGTGCAGGGTTATAGCCCGCAGTGGGCTTGCTGCAGGCAGGAAAGGTTGAAGGAAAGGAAAAGTCGGTGAAAGCTGCTTATACCATGGCATCAGTTAGCACAGAGAAAAAGACAAGCGATACTCACTCCCTCACTGATCTGCCTCTTCCAGTCAGGCCCCAACTTCCAATGGCACAATCTGCTCCCGAACTCCTCAGCAGCTCACTGCCCTGAGGAGCACCTGCATAACTCAGCCCCCTTCCAAAGGCCCTACCAAGAGCACAGGAGGCCTTCCGGAGGCAATCTTGACCTATGCCATAACATTTTATTCGAGAACACACGGGTTCAGATTTCAAATCACACTAACAAAGCCGGAAAAATGAGATTTTTGAGTGAGTCAATAATTCACAGGGGTAGAATTACACAGAACTGAGTTATCTTACTATCAATTATCAACCTATTATCATGAACATTAATAATACAGTCACATATTAGTGTATATGTAGTCGTGTTAAAATTTGAATATATAGTGGAATATTGTAGTTTTAGTATAACATTAACAAATAAAAACTGTATGTCATTTGAGGAGAAAACATTGACTCGATATGTTTAGAAAGTAAAATTGCAAAGCTTCATAGTTGCAGGAAAAATCATAAAATATAAATAGCAGAAACTTTAGTATTAAGTTCCTCAGAACTGATGAAAAGGGTCAAACACAGAAAAAAAAAAACGAATCCTAAATAAATCAAAGCGGACTTTAAAAATGTTCCTGGAATATAAGGAAATCACAATGAAAATTTTAGTGGAACATAAATTGAGCCTCCAAGAAACAAGACAGCAAACTTTGAAGCCTAATAAGATCTCATTTAGAGAGTAACTGTAGAGATTTCACAATTTCAAACTACAAAATATTAGAAGGCCATAGAATACAATCAGAAAGCATTTCCCATTCATAAGGCAGAGGGCAAATATGGTGCCAGGGAAACAAAGAAGGTAAACAGTAGAAAACTTTACCCTTGCTCTCTTACATGTGTGCAAAGAGCTTCAAAAGCTAAATGAAAAACGAATTAAGGCAGGAAAATGACTTACAAACTAAAATAATTATCAATGAGGAAATATATAAAAGGACCAAATGCATTCATATGCCATAAAATGGCACATCCATCAACCTAGGGTTGGATATACAAAGTCGGTCTTATGAGATGATATTTCCTAGTGACGTTGCACCCACCTTATTTTCTGTAAGTATATTCTCTGATGTTCTCATAGGAATAATGGCAAACAGAATTTCTCAGACTCTAAGTTTTTTTTTCTATTGACTAAATAAGTTTCTCTCATTACCTTCAGTTGCCATTTAGTTCTGAATTAAACCTATTTCAACTACACAAACCTCAGCATTTGTGCTAAATATTGTCATCTGTTCATTTAGCCTTCATTCTTCTTATGTCAGGAGACTATATGAATCCTGTCTCTTCTCTTTTTTTATTTTAAAAAGAAAAAATAGAAAAATAGAAAGTAAACAAAAAAAAACAACAAAAATAAAATGACAGTAACTACAAAAAACAAAACAATGGTAATAAAGTTTTTTAAAACGTGACAATAGGAATTTAACAACAGTTGTTTTATAGCTTGTTGGTTTCCAGTTGCATCCATTTACCTCTAAAATGGATGCAGGATGCAAACATACTCATAAGTGAAATGAATCAGACTTACATGTGTAACACTGGGTCATCTCACTAGTATATTAAAAAGTTGAAAGAGTAAATAAGATCCAAAAGTTACAATAGACACATTAAAGGGGAAAGAAACTGCTCAGAGGAAAATTTTACTGTTTGATCAATCATGCATGCTTATATCTGATAGCCTGAGCAATTACTTTGAGTATAACAATATTCTATCTCTTTTCTTTCCAATGAAATTTAATAAGAATTAAAGGCTCATAAATGTGACATAAATGATAATTTTCTTTGTAGTTTTCCATAAGTTTCCACCGAAGTTATGTTTTTCTTTTTCTTAATATTTTATTGTTACATTATTATTAGTTCCCATTTTTCAATGCTCTTATTGGTGTTTTTATTTACACCTTTTTATTCTTTTTAATTCACAAAAAAAACAGGTGAAAACTGGAAACAATGTACACTGGTAAAATATTTCATGTTTTCATTTGTGGTGTTCTATATTTTCTTATAAAAATTAGTAGTGATCAACCTTGTTTTACAAAAAAAGGATAGGGAAAGAGTATTCTGGGCTAAGGCAAATTATTTTAGCCTGCCTAGGGAAGAAGAAACCATAAAAATTATAATATCAAATTATTAAAATAATATTAAATACAAAGGATGAAGACCTTTCTCAACCTGGATTTACTTAGAGTTTTTCATGTTGTCATTATTTTTAAATGTTCTTGAAGGCAATCTTACTTCCACATTTAGTTGGGTTTGTCGTAAAGCTCAAATTGTTTTATATTTTTTCTGATCATTTCATTTGGCAGTAATTTCAAATATCACCAGTAGGTGCCATCTTCCAACACAAAATAAAGAAGAATCTAAATGTTTCTTAATTTGAAGGTATATGAGTTGATAGACAGATACGTAAATAGCTTAGAAGACCAGATGGATGAAACACGTAATTATAAAGGTTGAAAATTTTGCATATGTTTAAAAATTTAAAAATGATTAGAGTCCTGCAAATTAGTTTTAAAATGTAGAATAAAATTAATATCTCAAAGAATTATTTCTACATCTGCAGATGTTGCTGATAACATTAGAAAAATGTTTCATGACACAAGTAACAAAGTCATTCTGCCTTTTCTCAAGCAATAGGGATTTGTCAGAAGATAAAAATGCTATTCTCTACTGCTGCATTTCTGTTTGTCAAACACACACACACACACACACACACAAAACAAAAATCATTTCAGTTTTGTTACTATTGTTTCTTTTTGTTTATAAACAGCTTTCCAACAAAGATTTTTTGCTGAGATACTGCTTCTGAATTTTAAATATCAGTAAATCAAATATGTCTCTCCTTATTACTAAATTGAAAACAAAATAACCCTTAATCCTCTGTTGTACTTTTCTCTGTTTTTTCTTTTCATCCCTTACCACAATAGGACTATTTTATTTTGTGACGTTTCCCAAGTGATTTAAACTGACATCGAAGAGTCTGCTTTGTGTTTTTGTTGCACATTCACACAAAGCACGATGCTTGTCACGTAATAGGTCTTCAGGAATAATTTAATGGCAGGGGAGACTGACAAAGTAGATTGAATTTAGAATGTCAGAATTGGAAAATGGCCAAAACATAAGATAGTCTTAAGGGATAAGGTGAAAGGAAAAATATAACAGAACAAATGAAATATTATTTTAGAATCAATACTTGGATTAAAGGTTGCAGCCCTCATGGATACCAGCAACTCTGGATTACCTCATACTGAACTCATTTTTAAGATTTAACAGAACTATAAAGCTTGTTTCAAATGTCTTCTAACTTACAAAAAAAGAGAAAAGAAATAAAGATATCCAGGAATGGCGATGTATTATTAAAATTCCTTGAACTTTACTAGTTAGGAGACTGAGGCAGGAGGAAATCTTGAGCCCACAGTTAAAGGACAGCCTGGGAATAGCAGTGAGAACTTGTATCTAAATTGAATACATAAAAAGACAAAACAAACCTTTAAAGAACACTTTTAAGAAATTATCTGTAACTCCTAATAATTATAAGTTATATATAGAAAATACTAAGTGATGAAATGTTTTGCCCTTTGGAATTGTCCTGCCTGTCATTCTTGGGCATGAGTCAATATTATGGTGCAATTTCTCTTGCATCATGCTGGGAACCATGCTGATATAGCAACTATAAGAATTAAACAGTAGCAAACGTGATTTTGAAAATAGATGCTGAGGCCCAAGTGACATGACCTTCTCAAAACAGCTCAAATATATTTAGTCAATCATTTGGATTGACAAATGAGTCTTCCACAGATTTAGAATGTCTCCATAAAATATTCCTAATGAATATTAATTGCCAGTTCATCGAACTTAACTATTAGAAATATGCAAGAGTCACTATGTTCTTAAAGCATATATTAACATGATAATAGATTTTATAATGAGTATACACCAAAGAAAGTACATCTGGGTGAACTACTGGTGCTTTTACTGAGATAAAATTTATGTAATTTCATATGTTTGAAATCTTTGCTGAAATTGTCATTGTTAAGGTTCATATTTGATTTTATGTTTTCGTGTTTGCAGTAGTTAATAATCACACTCCTCATAGGAAGCTGGTCCCCGTGCAGAGTACGTCTTCATTTTCCGTCATCCACCCCTACCTTTCCCTCACTTTGCCCCCCCAACCCCGTGCAAAAGATCTATCTCCCTATGTCCTGTTACCGATCTTTTATTTGGCTCTTTAGTTATTTTGAGTGTAACTCAGTCTATCAGAATTTATTCTGCAGTTTACGGTAACTTAATTTTCTCTTCCACATTTAGAGATGTCAGTGTGATAATTGTGATTTTGTGGGATTTTTAATTATCAGATTTATATTGCACTTTGTTTTCAATGCTGCCTCCAAGGCAGGGCCTCACTGTATGCGCTGGAGAAACTGTGGTTCCTCTATGCTAGCAATGGTCAGTGTTACCTATTTAACACGTTACTTGTTTTGGTGCTGATTCTCCAACACCATTCTGTTTGTCAATAGATGAAACAATATTTTCTACTGTAGGACATGTGGACACTTTTCACTCTAAGGGGAAAGTAATGGCTTCCTGATTTTCAGAAACGTCTACATCTGTCTATCATCTGCTCATCCATTCAACCACATGTTTAGTCATCCATTCTTCCATTCATCTGTTTATCTATTCTATTCCACCTCTCTCTCCTAGAGTCTTTGAGTCTTTTCTCAGGGATTTATTGATTCTACTTATTTTTTTTTAAATATTTTTTACTACTTCACGTTAATACACAGTGTAAAATGTTATCTTTGAACTCACTATATAGCCCAGGCTAACCTCAAGCTCACACTTATCCTCTGGTCTCAATCTTCCAAATGCTGAGATTGTAAGCATAGGTCATGACATCTGGCAAGACTTCAAATGTAAAGTTCATTTGTATGTATAAAATAATAACATACTATTCACAATGTTACATGTAAAAATAGCATGATCCATTTGAAAATGTGTATTTCTAATACTAAATTTTGGGAATTGATTTTCTGAAAGATACTGGGTCAGGAACTGTACGACTTTCTAGTTTGGGAAAATGAAATGAATGGAATAAATTAGATATGTTAGATCCTTGATATATTTTTATTGTTTTTGGTCTCACATGTTTTGATATATAGAAATTTATTTCTGAAGAATGATGAAAGAAATATTATGGAAATGGGTAGTTTATGTACTTGTGTAACATTTTTGGTAACAATGTGTAATACATTCAATTTTCTATTGAATTACCTCCTTATTGAAGCAATGACCAAAATAGAAAAGCAATAATAGTTTAAATTGCAATATAATTTATTGTGATTCTTACTCTTTCTACTGTTTTTTCTCTAAAGATTTTCTGAAAGTAAAACACTTCATGAACCTGCATAATCATGCAAAAACTAAACAAATTAAAATCTTGTGTTATTGAAAAGGTGTTAGTCAGATTATAATCTGACTAAATGCAGATACTTTTTAAACTAGAAAAACAAAGGTTGACCTCAATGTAAGCACTACCTAAACTGTTAACAGATCTTTCTGGGAACACTGAGGACTTATTAAATCTTTATGGGTTGAATCCCAAAGACAGGCTATAGAAATAGAAATAATAAAAATCTGTACTATCTACAGATGAAGCACTGCCATCTTCTTGATGAATTACAAAAACACTACTTGACTTTTATTCATTAAATGTTTGTAAGAACATTGTTTTTCACAAAAAGGTAAAGGTTCTGTGAATGAAGATGAAATGGATGTTTTCCCAAAGTCTTCTCAATGAAATTCCTCCTAAGTATCACACTTTTCCTATTTTTTACAAATCTTACTCTACAATTTTATTAACAGTGTTAAATACATCTTATTAACTATCACTAAAATAGGATTTCATCAGTGAAAAACTAACAGTGTGTTCAAATTGTTTTTGAGACTGTTAATATCTTGAGTTTTTAAAAGCCATTAAAGAACCAAAGACATGATATAAGACTGCTGATATACAAATGAAAATAGCATTCACAATAGTTATTTTACAGAAAATCTGTTCTTGGTCTGCCAAAAAAATGAATCTTTGGATGTCACATTTTCATATATGCTTGAAATTCTACTTTGACAAATGAAACAGAAGAACCAATATTTCCTTGAAAAGTCTTTGCTTCACAAATATTTCCATTAAAGTGTAAGGATTGTGTTTAGATGTTGAAACAATGTGAATCATAATTTAGCTGAAAAGCTCACATTAAAGGATTGCTTGTAGCCTAAGCCATGTTTAGCTAATGTCAAGTTTATGCATGTTGTTTCTAAGGGAGTTTCTGCCAACCAGGAGAAGGATGCTACCAGTATCAGCCTTGTTCTGTCTTACTAATGTTTGCACCCCAGCACAGTGTCTGCTGCAGATTGTCTTCAGGGAGCAAGCTCTTCTACACGCATTCAGACATGAAATAGCTTGCAAATCGATTCATCTCGTGCTGTTTCAGCATGAGCCACGTGTCAGAAGAAGGGTCCTGCTTGTGCCCACAGTGGGTGTTTCTCTTATGATTTCTGCATTGCTATTTTGAGCCATATACTTTAAAACATTTTCTGGCTCCTAATTATTACTCTTGAGAAATTTTATTTCATCCATTGGGCTTTTTCTATTTACTTTTAGTCTTATTTATTTATCCACACAGTGCTTCACTATGCAGTTCAGGCTGACCTGAAATTCACAGTAGCCCAGAGTGGCCTAGAACTCACAGTGATCCAGCTGCCTCAGCCTCCTGGGTGCTGGGGTTATAGATGTGCACCGCCATGCCTGGTCATTAGGGTTTTATTAAAACTTGAATCACTGATTCAAGTAGGGTGGTTCTTCCACAAACTTGAAATATCAAGACAATGTTATGGTTGTAATGTAATAATTTAGAATCAAAAAGTTTGTTTCAAATATTAATATTGTCTGATACATTTTCTCCTGCTCTAGACATCTGCACAGAGGACAGGATGCCTCATAGCGTCACTGGGATGTTGCTCTGGAATAGCCCAATCACAGTGCTTATTAGAGTACTTTACATAAAGGTAACATAAACTATTATCATTTACTATATAGAGAAAAATCTCATACGATTTATGTAAGAGAAAAGCCTCTCAAGCCACCTTTGGCTTTATAGTTACCTCACAAATAAATATATCACTGAACAATAAAGGTCAGTTTCACACAAATTTAAACTCACAACATAAAATTAACTCTGTTTACCTAACAGATTGCAGTGTTCTACATTTATTGTGAATGCTTCTTAATAAATTTTCATACTGAATGACTTGAGAAAAGAACATCCTTTAAAAAATACTTTGCTTCGTTCAGACCCTGGCTTAGTTAGTATGCACCAATAGAGTGTTCTATAATAGTTCTGAGGTTAATTTTTTCAAGTTAAAGTTGAACCAAGGCAAAGGTCTATATAAAAAATTCTTGAGAATACGTGAATTTTTTTTCTCCAAACTGTTTCACTACACAGTGGATCCCACAATAAACTGAATTACCTTCTCAGAGCTTCTTGTTCTCTCTCTAGCAAGGTCCGGCATGGGGGGAGGAGAAGGTGTGTGTTTCTTATGAATTATTAATGGGAATGGTGTGTGGTATGAGTGGATGACATGAATTCAACAGCATTACATGGAAAAATATTTTTTGTATGTTGCGTTCACCATTTTATTCCTCAAAGGTCAAACGAGTTCAGATTGATACACTGCCTATGTTTTTGTTGTATATAATCCAGGATAATTACATTTTTTTATTTAACTTCTAAAATATTAAATAGTTATAACTGCAATTACATTTATCTAGCTCTCTCACACAATTGTTGGCTCTTACATGCTTGGGACACCTTAAGGGTCATTTGCTTTTCCTAATATTTGATAGTCATAGGAAAAACTATTAAAACAAAAGCTTATGCCTTTCATCAATTTGTATTCTTATTGTGTTCACAGTGCACAGTGATTTAGATTTGTTGTGTAGAGTTGGCTCACGTATATAGCACATCTTTGGTGTTTACATGTCCAATGTGATTTGAAAATGAAATGTTCTTTTATAAAAGAAAAGACTAATAGATCACCAATGATTAAAGTGCTTTACAGCTGTTTTCTGTAAATCTTCTAATTTAGTTAATGCTATCTAGCTATTTGGCATTTTTGGATATAGAACTAGCATGTTTTTGGTATTCCGTGCAGACTGAGTTTGCCATGTGAAATGCTGATTAAACACACCAACATCCCTCTACTCTGAAACACTGCTGGGCAGTTTGTTTTGGAGTTAGTTGTGAACACAAAAATTTTGCTTAATCCCGTGTATTTATAATATAGCACTGCACATTTTTCTGTTATTTTCTTCTTCCTTTCCTTGAATTTTGCTCTAATTTTTGACTAATTGTGCTATTTTCTTAGGGAACACTACATTATTTCAACCATTTAGTGGGTGGCTACACTGCTACATTTTATTTTAGTTTTTGTTTGTCTCTTCCCTTTGTGAATAATGGTCTAAAGTATTTGAGAAGCAAATATAATCTCTGTTGACTTCTAGGTCAAAAACAAAATGAAAAAACAAATTGAGAATACCCTGTCTGTTTTTAATTGAAGACAATTCTTTTTGAAGCACTTATGAAATATCATTTATTAATCGCTATTCACCAATGTGCCTTAGTCTTCCCCAAAGGTGTGACAGCCTCTCGAGATGATAGACAATACCAACTAGCTACATTCAACTGAAACTGCAAGCCCAATCCCTATTGCTCTTTCCTGAATGAGAGATAAGCTGGAACACCTGGCAGGGATTTATCCAGGTCCTTTAAAAATAAATTTTAGCAATCGTTTCTTGGAAAGAATTTACAGTGTGGTGTTTTGCCCTGCTTGTACTTTCTCTAAGGAGAAAGTAGACATAACATTAAGAAATGGTGAGTAGAGACAGGCTAAATATGCTGCTATATTCCCAGGCTAACAATAAATTCTAAGAATCTGGAAAAATTATGCCTGCTTTGCAAACCATTGTGTTTATTTTTCCCAACCTGCTGACATTTATTTCTAATAACAATATAGTTTTCCTCTAAATGGAGTAGCTCTGTGGATCCATGAATGATAGAAATATACATTGTGTTACCAGGAAGTGAGGAACATTTTAAAGAGATCACACTTTTCTCATGTCTATCAATGTAGAAGTTTTAATTTTTACCCTTTATAAATCCTGTACTTTTCCTGCTCATTCTAGTCATTATCCTAAGTTTTTAAATTATATTTTTTGCTTTTTGGTTACAGGAATTATGCAGATAAGTAGTCAGTGTAACAAAATGTTAATTTTGTTGTAAGTATAAGCTAGATAATTTTGGTCATGAGAAGAGCAAGCAAACTAGATTTGGCAGAAATTAAAGTAGTCCCGATTCAGCAGTAACCTTACACAAAATCTAGATTGTGTTGTAATCAAATCAGACAAACTAGATTTGGGTATAATTAGATCAGCATAATTAAATTGTCCATCTCTTAGGAAACATCAAAATGCACATATGCAGGATTCATTATCTTTTCCTATATCCCCAGTCACTGCAGTGAAAATCTAGACTCAAGAAAAATTCAACTGGATTTGTTACTTAAGATAAAGTGTTCTTATCGAGGAGAGTCTTGGAAATTAACTTTGCTAACAAACAAATAAAAAACAAAAAAAGCAAGAAAAGAGTCAACCTTAACTATATTCATATTTTTAAAATCTATAATTTTCTTCTAAGTCTAATTTGATTCTATGGCTATTCACAATTTTCTAAAAATTATTTATAAAATGATCAGTAATCAGTGATTAAGAATTTGCTAGTGCAGGTTTGGTGTAACAGAGCATATCTATAATCATGGGACTAAGGAGGCATGCTCAAGTCATCCTGGGCTACATATTGAGTTCAAAACTAGCATGAACTATGTAGCAAGACCTTGTCTCAAAGGAAGGGGAAACAATGAAAGTAAGAAGGAAAGATAAGGAAAGAAAAGGAGAGAGGGAAAAAAATAATGCATGTATGTTCTGGTACCATAATGGATTGACTTTTATACCAAAAGCTTGATATTGAACCTTATCAGTGCAAATTTTATGCTTTCACTACATAACTCAGCCATAAAAAATTAAAGAACATGCTTCATTAGACCATCTATTTAAAAATCCACTGAATGTTGTGTGATACATTGATTTTCCATGCTTCATGAAACTTTCATATGGATTGCCGTTAACATTTTGTTTAATAAACACATATTATTAGACAATATAAAAATAGCTGGACTTAAATTCATTACAAGAAGTGAACTTTTTACAGTTTAAAACTAAGATTCATAAATATATATAGTGGATCATACTATGACAGCAAAGCCTAGCGTGAAAAACAAATGATGCATTTTTTCTCTGAAAAAAAAAAAGTAGATATAAAGAAGAGTGCTTACATAATAGGAATTCTCTCTTTATTTATGTAATTTCATATGGCATGGAAGAGGGTGAGGTTCAGTGAACTCAGGAAAACTCCTGTTGATAAGTTTATATACTCTTTTTTATAGTGCTGCATTTTTTCTTGAAGGTCAATAATAATGTTTTTGACAATTTCAGATTAACCTGATGCAGAGTTTTTATGAAGCATGATTTCTCTTTTAAATCTCTCTCAGTCACAACCTCTTAAAAATCTGTTCTCCAACTCTGTAAGCCCTTTTTCCCCAAAGAGTGTTCCATTGATATTATATCCCAGATGAAAACATGCCATTTTTCATCACCTAAAAGGAACGCTCTGGTTGTTACCTTCCTAGATGTCAGTGAAAGCATAAGGATTGTGTTTATGTATGATTAAAAAGTAAGTTTCTCAACAGTTTCAGAGAATAAAAATTACAATGCACTTTTGATCTCTATAAATTTTAAATTCATAATGTTGGAAAGAAAATAATTAGAAGCTACTATTTTAGTTATCGAGGTTCTTTCAAAGGCATAGTATTTACAGAAAAGCTTTGACATATACTGACCTTCTGTTTGGAAGTTTCAATATTCCGTGTTTTCTCAACTCCATAACTCAGCCAATTTGTATTTCTTCTTCCATCATGAAATTTCAGCTTCTTACTATACAAAAGAGTCACATATTTATAAATATTTCCATATACCTTATGTTTCATATTCATGACAATTATAATTTAGATACACATTAGGCTTTGTCAGTATTTGTCAAATTATATATTGTGAAAAATCAGTCTCCTCAGCCCCTGTAATTTACAAAAAACACATATTGCATAAACCAAGCACAGTTAACATCACCTCAGCTTTCAAAGAGACCAATCTGCTGATCACATGCTTAGCTGCAGCGATAGTGACAAATTATTCTAAAGTCTTCTAAGCCCTGTTCTCCCAATTGCTATACTTAATTTAGTACTGATACTTAAGTATACTAAGAGTTTCACAAGTTGTACAACTATATAATGTAATTTGTGTATTGCCTGTGGAAAGAAGTCCATGCAAGTAAAAGCCTGTCAGCTGTATTGACTGCTTTACATTTACTAAGATGCATCAAGATTTTGCAGCTAGGAAATAAGGACTTACAACAAAAATATTTTAGAATCCATATACTAGGAGTAATGGTTCACCTAATTAGGTGGCAAACTTTTTCACAAGATTATGTAAAACATTATTTCCCTTATGCACAAAGATTCTTAACAAGTATTCACAATAAAAATATAAATATTATGAATATAATCAATAGATCAATGTTTCTTGTGTGGGGAATATGTATATGGGCATGGAGGGAGATAAGCCACAAATAGAGGCTAAAATGAATTGTGACTATCATGCAACTACTAAACAATATGAATTTATTTTAATAGTCCATGGAGTTCTGATGAAAGATTTCACAAAACAAAGTACGTTTTAGTAGTTTGTAGAAAATGTAGTGGGTGGCAGTAATAGGCCTTAAAAGAGACCAGTGCAGGAGCTATATTTATCAGTTCATTGGATAAATTTGATGTAGAGTATTATTGAGATAAAAATGTTATGAAAACTACTGTACAATCTCTTAAATTGCTTATTATTTTATTATAGAAAATTCTATTCTTGTTTTTGTAATTGATTCTGATTGGCATTAGTCATGAACTAATTGTTTCATTTTGCATACATATACATTTGTGTGTGTGTGTGTGTGACTCAGTAAAGAATGTGAATGACTCGGTAAAAAAAGAAGTAACAATTTCTGAAAATTAATTGATCAGCTGTATGGACACCAGAGTATATAATAATGCTGGCAGACATTATAGGTACAGATATGCTGCCGAGAATTTCCAATAGTCTTTATGATTTAAAGATATTTCATCCAAAATCAAAAGAATTTGTGATATTTTGCATTTCCCAGTTCTAATAGACAAGTAAAACTTCTTCATAATGCTACTGAGATTTTGAATCAAGATATAATGCATTGTGCTTTGTAGCCTAAGTCTATGTACTTATTTTGAGCACAGCCCATCACAGAAGAATCTACAAAGTTTTCAATCTGAGGGACAAAGTTTTCAGCATATTAGCTTTAATGCATCAGATCCAGAATTTTCCAAAATGTTTAGAAAATAGACAGTGTAGTCCATGGGAATTTCAATACAAGTGAAAAAGTGAAAAAGCTATCTGCATGTAACCATTACTGTTTTGAAATACAATTTTTTACAACTCATATTGGCCAATTATTTTTAAAATGGGAGGAAAAAGACATATTTTACATATTCAAAATGATATTTCTGTTACAAGATCCATCAAGACCTAAATTTCAACATATAAAATCTCATAATAAAGGCAAAGAATTAAATAAGTCATGGAACTTCAGCAACTCCAAAGACCAGGTAAATGTATATGGTGGTTTTGTGTTTTTGCTTTGCCAACTGAACTCACTGCATAAACTGGAAACTGCTGGAAATGCAGTGATAAATAAAGCACCAGTTTGTATATGGATGTACAAATTATAAATAAATATATCTTTCAAACTATATTGTTGCAGTGTTGCTTGCCTACTACAGTTATTAAAGTTGGGAAAAGCAATTTACATAGAACCTTCACTAGAACACTTGATTTTCAGTAGAATATCATATGATTGGTTCCTGAAGGGAAGTTTCTAGCAGTGTTTTACAAGATCAACACCACTGACATCTTGGCAGGTCATTGCTTGTGCAGTGTTGCCATGTGCACAGTTGAATGTTGAGAAGTACCCATTGCCTTTACTCACCGAAAAGCTGACAACGTCACCACAATTATGATAATGAACAAAATATGTGCAACATTGACATCTCTCACACCGAAAGCTAGTGGTTTACAGTAAATAAATAATCATTTAGTTGAATGATCATTTACTTGGAATGAGATTGACAAAGGATGATAAAAAATTAATAAGAAAGATTACATATATATACATATAGATATATATTTTTTTGCATTCCAAATATCTGGATAATTGAAAAAAAGAAGCTGCACTGCCTACCACTGTACACCTCCACCACCCCTGTTCCCGGAGAATTTCTGCATATATAGGGATCCTTTCACATTGCACCACTTTACCCCCAGAAACACAGTCGAAATTTCCAACTGCTGTGTCTCCTCCAGTTCTCACGGCAGCAGGAGAAGTCCCCACCCTCTTCCCCAGGTGAGACAGTACCTTAGAGGGCTCCTGTCTGAATCAGTAGGGCTCCAGCTTGACTCACCTGGGGAGTCACCAGCACCTCTGCATGTGTAGTCCGCCCTGGGTCCCTTTCCCTGCAGTCTGCGTGTTTCTGCCTGCACTCAGACTCCAGCTAAGACAAGAAGGAACTTGTGTGGACACTCAGGCTTTGTGGCAAAATGGTCATGAAGGAATTGCCTGTAGCTTCTTCTATGAGAGTGTTGGATCTGAGTAACTGAGAGATTTTTGCTGTTCTTTTGTTTTATTTTGGTTGTGGTGGTTTGATGTACTTGTTCTTTATTTTACCTACTCATCTCTCTGCGCATCTCTCTGTTCCTCAAATTAACTTTCTGTCCTATCCTACACTTTTCCTTTCCTCATCTTACTGAGTACTTTTTCATTCCTTGTCTCTTCTGTACCATATAGATACACAGATAAAGTTCTAAGCACCCCAAAGTTCTCCCAATTCCAAAATTACACCCCTCTCCTCCTACCTCCCACCCCTGTCCCTACATAAAGCTTCTTAAAACCCCTCGCACTAACACTTCATTCTATCTATTAAAGACCTCTACCAGAATCTGATCCCCAGTCTACTTATTTATGTAATTATTTCTCCTGCCTACCTTTCCCACTTACACTCATTTTTCAGTCATCACTGCATCTTTTCCCTTTGTTTCTCCTTCCACATCACAGACTAACTGCTAATAACAAAGCAGTACAGGCTGTGAAGGTTGTTTATGAAGGGGGAAAGTGTAAATGCAAATGTAGTTCTCATAAGTGATGCATAATCAGAGCCGTAGATGTCATTATGGCCAGTAGTAATTATTTCCTCACAACACAATGGCAGGGTCTAGACCATTCAAGTCAAATAGAGAGAGTGAGCCATATCTATAGACAAATAAGGTCATGGACATATTACTGGAAGGAAAAAATTCTGAAAAGATTTTAATATTAGATTATCAACTTCAGACTCTTCTCATTCTACTTGACCTTAACCCCAGTATACACACAGAAATAGGAATACAAGACAACTGAAAGCCTTGACGTTCTCCCAGCTATCCCAAGACAGACCTAGTGTCCACCTATAGAGAGGAAAGTAAACACCAAATTGAGTAAAGGAGAGGTGAACTTGGTGAGTTCAAAGAAAACATGGCCCTAAAGTTAATGGTATTATCATACAAAAGCAACAGTGTGGCTATGGCAGAGACAAAGCAAATTTGAAAAAGCTAACCAAAATGGTATAAATCAGGAATGGCAAATTCACTAAAGATATGGATTCCATGAAAATTATCAGAAAGAAATATGGTACTGGATGTAAACATAAAGTATAGAATTTAAAACTGCAGAACTGACCAAGGTAAAGGCAGAAGTTGTGAGATCAAGGACAAAATGGTAAATATTGATCCATTAATCAGAAAATCTGTAAAAATTAAAAGAGAACAAGATAAATTCACCCAACAGCTACTAGGCAACACTAAGAAGCCAAATTTAAGGTTAATTAGGAAATTAAGAGAAACTAGAAGACAACATACATGAAATAAAAAATTGTTTACAGCAATCATAAAAGGAAATTTCCCATGTATAAGGAAAGACTTTCACATGCATATAAGTGAGGCTTATAGAACAGCATCAGTTACAACGAGTAAAAAAGCTCCCCTTGACACAGTGTAGTCAAAATTTCAGATATCCAATAAAAATGTGAGAGAAAAATGAAAAAATCAGAAGTAAAGATAAACCTATTAGGATTACCATAGAACTCTCATCAAAAACTTTAACATGCAGGTCAAGTTGTAGTGTAGTATTTCAATCTAAAAAGAAAAGTGTTAACTCCAATTAGCATATCTGGCAAAACATTTTTTCAAAACAGTTGGAGAAATAAAGACTGACCTGCTATTAAAAACAACAATTCAAGAGATATATGAGAAACAAACTAGCAGTCCAGGAAGTACTGAAGAATATCCTAGGCAGAAAACAAATCTAAAGAAAGCAAAATCTAGATGGAATGAACACATCAAGCAAGGTGAACAGAAAAACTCAGCAAAAAAAAAAAAAGGAAAAAGAATGAAGGAATCAACAGAAAATGCAATGTACCACTGGGAATAAACCAACCTATTTCAGAAATAATTTTCAATGTTAGTGATCTCAACTCCACAACTAAAAGACACAGCTTGGCAGACTATTTCAAAACACAAAATCCATCTCTTTTGTAAAAAACAGTAATATAATCTCCTCTAATCCCAAAAGACATTTATAAACTAAAGTGCAAAATTGGAATACACTATTTAATGCACCAAGATCTGAAAAGAATCATTGGTATTAATTTTACACTCAGGAAAAGTAATCTTGAAGCATAAACTGATCAGAAGACAAGGAAGGTATTACTTAGTACTTAAAGTACAATCCAACAGGAAGAGATAACTCTTGTAAATATATAAGCACTGAATACTGGAGTACCTGTCTTCATAAAATAAATAATGCTGGACTTAACGGATCAAATAAACATCAACACAATTATGATGGATGGCCTCAATATTCACCTATCACAAAGAGAGCAACTAAATAACTAAATAAAAATTCAATGAAGAAATATCAAGTCCAAAACCAAATCTTAGAAAAAAGAGAGTGTCCTCCTCTACACACAAAATATGCATTCTTATCAGTAGCATATGGAACATGCTTAAAATAGACTATACAGTAATTGAAAGACCCTACTTAAATAAACAGAAAAGAGTTAAAATCACCCCATCTTTTTTATTGGCAGATAATTGCACATTGAAACTAGAATTCAGTCACACTAGAAACCATAGGAAATTATAATCACCTGTAAACACCATCTTGCACACCCAATGTGTCAAATAAGAAATCAAAGAAGAACTTACACAATTACTGGAATGAATGACAATACTGGTACAAGGCACAAGAATCTATAGGACACAATGAAAGCCGTGTTAAAAGGGAAGCTTATCACAATCAATGCTCACAGTAGAAAAACAGAACAAAAAACAATAAATAACCACATGATGAAACCGAGGATACTTGAAAAACTGTAAGAATCAAACCAAAACACATTTAAGGAGGGAAATCATAAACATCAGAATGGAAATTAATGAAGTGCCGACTAAAAATTTAATAGGAAGATTTGAATATCTGGCTCTGTTGGAGATTAAACAAAGTAGGTCAACCCTTCAAAATTTTTCCAAACAAAGGTGAAACAAGACCTCCGTCAATTCAATTAGGAGTTAAAAAGCAAAATCTTAAAAGACACTATTGAAACTCACAACATAGTAATTGTACTCAGCATATGAAAAATTGTACTCCAACAAACTGGAATATTGGGAAAAAGTGAACAGATTACTAGACTCACATGAATTATCAAAACTAAACCAACAAGACATAAAAATTCTGAATAAAATGCTTTGAGGAATGAATATACATCTTTTCAGGAATAAAGGCCAGTGTTGATTTGTTAATGAATCATACTTTTTTTTTTTTCCAGTACTGGGATTGAACTCACAACCTCACACTTGCCATGCAGGTGCCTGTGCCACTGAGTTAAATCCTAGGCCATGAATCACATTTTCTTAGAGATTCACACAAGCAACCTACGGCTGGGATACACTGGACCTTTTTAGTAACTAACGAAGCAGTTAAATAACACTTTGGTTCACAAACACTTCCGTTCACAAACAATTCACTTCACAAACAAAAATGTTTGGAAAAATTTTGCTTCCATTTGAAAATTTTACATCAGGTGACATGACCTTAGACAACTTTCCCAGAATCATGGAATGAATTAAATTCTTGAACTGAGGTATCACTACATTTACCCTGAAATAGAGCTGTAAAATAGATATAAATTTGCCTTACATTGTCCCTCATTCAAATTTCACTGTGTTTTCATAAGTATTGTTCAATTTTTATCTATTCTGTGAATGACATCTAATTATGCTTTAAATTTCTGATTGTTATTAGAGAATAAAATTTGCTGCAATTATTAACATAGTTTCCATGGGATCAATTGAACTTATAATGTATCTGACTCAGAACTTGCTGGCCTTAGTGAGTGCTGCAATAATGGAAAAACAATTTTATGACACTAACAGGAATTGCCTCAGAAATACAGTATTTATTTGGATTGAGGGGAAATTTTTATGTTGTCACTTTTCTGTTAACCAAATATCCCCAAAGTACTGCCATGTTATTTTCATAGTATTCTGAAATAATGAATTATCAAAATTTTGGCTTTCCTTCCTATAATCTTGGAGTCTGCTTAAGTAGAAGTTTTTTTTTTTTAAATAAAGTATTACAACTACCAGATTACCCAGTAGTGATTTTGAAACATCAGAAGTTGTGATTGTTATCTGTAATTGAAACTGCTAGTAAAGGGGAAAAATGAACACTATTTGACCAACTATGTGACTCTAAATATCACAGACATAAGCGTTTACCACCCCACCACGAGCTCAGAGAAGAAAGAGCATGGGGATTCTGGAAAATGATTTTCATTAAGGATTCGGTTATCAAGTAGAACACATTAAAGGTTGTAGCAGTATAATATACATAGATAATGTGGTAAATTTCAGATGTGATGAGTTAGGTCATTTGAATGGTAAAACAGATAACAAGAAGAGAAAAAGAACAAGTGGTAGATAAGTAATACTGGTGAGATATCTAGAACAGGTTAGATTATACCATATTAGTCAGATATTTTTTCCATTCTTTTTGGATCCTAGCAATTTTCTTTTCCCATAAATCCTCCTTTTTTATCCAATCTAACTTGAATATTAATTTCTATTTTAAATTACTTTTTATATAAAATTTTTGAAATTTTTATTTTGTTTTTGTATATCCATGAAATTATGTTAGTTTTATATTCAGAACATTTAATTTTAGAATAGCTCTAGAATTTGAGAGAGAAAATAATAGAGTGGTATATAGAACTCATTCTGATGAACTCTTGCATACAGTTTATGAATAATACCTCAGTGTTTTACCTCACATTTGACTCAATTAGTAAACCAGCATTGATATGAAGCATTATGATTAAAGTTCATTTGAGTTCATTAAAGTTCATTAAAATTTGTTTAAGTTGGTTTGTTTTCTTCTTTAAATATATTTTGCAGAGCACTTACTTTCTCATTCAATTTTTTTATTTTAATTGAGTCAAACTAACAATGTATGTATTAGATTAAGCTTTTTGTGTTTTTTTCTAATAATTTTTCACAAAATTTGCTTTTACCTAGATTTTCTATTGTTCTATCTTATAAAATCATTAAAGTTATATGTAGCTTCCTGATTCATTTTGTGTATGTGTTTTCATGAAAAGAGTAACTTATTTCTGTTTTTTCCTCTTAGTTGTTGTTTGTATAAGATTCTTTTTTCTAGCACAATTGTTTGTGAAAACCAAATCTATTGATATTTTTGTTCCTCAGTCAAAGATCCATCTTGCATATTTGTTTGTGTGTGTATTTCTGTTTTTTGTTCAGTTGTTCACTAATGTCTGTGTTTATGTTTAAACTAAACACCATATTTTTTGACAGGTGCAAAAATATAGAGAGCCACGAAGTTTTAAATCAGGAAGTGTATATTTTTTCACTCTGCCTTCTGCAGTATTGGCATGCACTATTTATTAGGTAATTTTAATTCCCATACAAACTTTTCAATTAACTTTGAAATGTCTCCAAAATTACATAGTTTAGTTCTGATTGTGTTGGTTTTAAATCTACAAATTTATGTGGGAACAATTACCATTTTAATACTCTTATACCTTCATATCTACAAACATGGAACATTTCTTCTTTTTATATTGTTCTTTATTTTTTCCTTGGAATTTTTTTGTTGCTGTATATGGTAATTTTGTTGATTTTAAATTTCAGTTTTCATTGAAGTTGTATTAGTGACTGCTCTTTGTAGAGTAACCGTGAATTTTGTAACTTTGAGGTAATTCAATATTAATATCTGTGGGTTTTTTTGAGTCTTGTTGCATCAGCCAGGTCTTCTGCCTAATGCTAGATAAGATTAAAGGAAACTCTCAGCACATATACATATGTGCTGAGAAAATATATTCCAAGCACGTAGCACTGAATATATTTTCTCACCATTATGTACGATGCTGTACACATGAAATCAACTCTATTGCATTGTTTTTTAATTTTAGTTATTACTTGGTGAATTTAGCTAGTCCTCCAAGTATGGGTTAATTTGGAAGGTAAAGTAGATCTTATGTATTTGTACGTATATATAATTCTTTATTCATCTTGGTGGATTTGATGTAATAATGATTATGCTAAATTTTTATATTAATTTGTTTGTTTGCTTCTTGAGTATATTTATACCTTCTGCAGTAAAGAAACTATTGTTATGTCATATCAGTATCTATGTGGCTTGTAACTTTTCTATTGATATACTTGTTTTCTTTTCTTATTTTTCTTTTTCTTTGTGTTTTGCTTTCTCTCATATGGATTGACTATAATTGTGATTTAATTTTCACTCTTCTCTTATCATATTGCTAATTCTCTTAAGATTCTTATATTAATTTCTCTTAAATGTTTTTTATTTGTCTTTTTTTCCAGTTTTTTTTGGTTTTTGCCATTATAATGTGATTTGTCTTTCAGGAATGTCCACAAGATTTGTCATGTCCCTAAAGTGCTTCTGCATTCCCATGTGTTGATCTGATTTGAATTGAATCATTGCGTCAATGTAGAAAAGTTGACAGCCTACTTAAATTCAATATTTGTATTCATGAGCAAAGAATGTCTGCTTTCCTTACTAAAGTTTTTCATATTGTTTTCTTTGGCAATGATTCTCTTTCACTATAAACATGTATCACTTTTTATTACTTATGTTTTGAAAGATTTATTTTTATAAGTTTTTTTTATTTTATTTTAAAGAGAATACAACTAAACATAACACAACAAAACAAAGCAGATTAGAAGAAAACAATGTAAGTAACACAGACTTCAAAGCAAGACAACAGGAGATCAAAATTGGCTATTATATTGTCTCTTGTTTTCTTCTAAATAATTGTCCATCTCTTCACACATAATGAATTCATACACAACAAAATAGTGTTAAACTGATCAGAAAGAATTATAAAGGCACTATAGGCCTTCAAAATCAGATGATAGGGAAATCAACAATGTCTGCCATAAAGTCTCTCTTTCTCTTCAAAATAACTGTCCATGCTGAAAGATTAATTTTTAAATCTATTTTACAAAGTTTTTTAAATGGATAACTGGAATGGATAAATTTACTGGAGAATTTCAAGTAGTTTAATTTAAAAATTTCTGGAGTGAAATAATTTTTCACTTGATTAATTTGCAAATCAATTAAAATATTTAGCTTTTATATCACTTTCAATCCTAAAGTCATAAGTTTCAATGAGTTTACTTTTATGTTACAGAAATATTTAAGGCATATATAATTGTTTTCTTTCTTTCAATTTGTGAATATAATATCTGAAGGGGATAAGTAACCAATAACACTTGTACACATTGTCTCAAAATGTAGCTACAAATTGGTTGAGTTAAGTTTAACTAGATGCTTTTAGAGTTCAACTATATCAATATTTTATTTACCTAGACCTGCCTGTTAGAATCAGGGATTATGGGATTCCATGGCTTCAGTCTTCATTATGGCAGAAAAGTACTGTTTTAGTAATACTCTTGCACAGGGGTTATATTCACTGCGACCATTTAAGGATGGATCATTTGAAAATCCAATTATTAAGGGGAAATTTTGCTACTAAAATAACAGGAATTTCACTTTTACTAACACAGGAAACAGGTATACTTTTTACTAAAAAAATGTTACCCAAAAATTTAAAAGTCAGAATGCTACAGCCTCACTACCAAATGACATTATTCCTTTAAACATTATATGTAAACTAGAATGGTTTAATTTTATTTCTTAAAATCATATATGCTCTTTGAAATTTGGAAAATTAGAAATAAATCAGTCTTAGCTAAAATTACACTAATAAAATTATTTTTCATGCCATTGGTTTGATTTTTTCCCCTTTGCAAATCTGAAGCAAATCACTCTGAAATGCCAATAGCATAGCTCTAAGGATAAATTACAACTAGGAATTAGAAGACCAACAAGTAGTTAATTCAAATATTTTTGGTTTTTATAATTAGATAAAACAAATTGTGGAAAGGAAAATGACAATGTGATTATTTTAACTTACTTCTTTGGCTTTGTCTTTGAAGCAAACAGTGCAAATCAATGTGGTTGGTAGTTCTTAGTAAACAAATTATTAAATACATGAAAAATAAAAGGGATGATATTGAATAACATGACAAGCAAAAGTCCACCCACTGTTCTTTCTGAATTCTGAAGTAAAAAACTACATAATTTAATTCCACTACAAGTCAATCAGAGAAAAATTTCAATAAGTACAATGAGATAAGTGAGTAAGTTGATTGTAAGTTTTAAAACGATACATTTATTGGAGGACTTTGCAGACACTGTTAGGTGTCTTTTCAGGAAGTAGCCCAGAAAATATAGTTGATCATGTATTGGGTTGATATTTCATCAAATTTGGCTATTCAATAATAAACCTGTTGCAAATCAGTACATAAAAATTTATATTTCTTTCTATTTTTTTCCCACAGTATTTCCAATTTTCCACTCTGCTTTTTAAATACCAGAATATTTCTTCAGGTTCTAGGAGCATCTATGAATGCCAAGGAATTTTTCAGAATATGAATATGTCCAAATCTTTTGTTATAATAGTTTTGTTTTATTTGTTTGGAATGAGTCAAGAAATATAATTCAGATTTAACTACTACTATGAGACTGTAGGGTTGGGAAGAGTTGATATGTAATCTCTCCAATCTCCAACAGGAACCTCCAGAAATCAAGTATATACAAATGTAAAAGAAATAGTTCCCAAATATATCAGCATTAGAAAGTTGAAAGAACAAGGATGCTTGTTGTCCCTGAAGTGGTCCAATATGATGTTGACAGGTTTTTAAAATTTTATTTATAGGTACAGTGTGCAAAAGAAACATTTGTAAAGTTAAAAAGAAGCCCCTGATTTAAGAAAAAGCACAATTCATCCAAAGAGAGTAATAAATTATTGGAAAACATTTATAAAATGTTAAAACTACCTTTGTGTACTTAACATATAGATCTCCAGAGCAAGATAATGCATCTGATAAACTAAAGGAACATTTGAGGACAGAGAAAACTATGATGCACAGTGAAACTAGAAATTTGTACTGCTAATAAGAAGTATGCCTTTGTAATTAAATGTTACATTTAATAAACTTCATAGGAAATTGTGTGTCAAATAA
The DNA here is from genome assembly GCA_004027455.1 of Hydrochoerus hydrochaeris. Classification (NCBI taxonomy): domain Eukaryota; kingdom Metazoa; phylum Chordata; class Mammalia; order Rodentia; family Hydrochaeridae; genus Hydrochoerus; species Hydrochoerus hydrochaeris. The sequence goes on from PVLA01000285.1 coordinate 240,253, forward strand.
ATATTTTTTCCATTTTCTAGTTACACATGCATTTAGATATCCTAAGAAACATTTTGTATTATCTCAGTTCATGAATGTTTTTGTTTGTGAACTATTTAATTTCTGAATAATTTAGTTAACAAACAGAAACATCTGGCAAAACTTCATTTTTGTTTGCAAATTCAGCATCAAATGAGGAACACAACCTTAGCCATTTTTCCTGCAAAAGAACTAGTGTGGTCATTTTCCTCATTGATAATTGTATGGTATGGATAAATGTATACTATGAAATTAGTCAATCAAGCTGGTTAGTAGATTTCTTATCTCATATACTGATCAATTTTTGACATGAGATACTTTGAGAATTACATTTTCAACTTGTGAATGAATATTAGTTATGCATTAGCATTGCAAACAGATTTCTACCCTTCTTAAATTGTCTGAAGGACAGCAGAGATCTCTTTGCATAGCATCAGTGGTCCTCTGAAAAGAACTAGAATAATATTTCCCCTGGAGGCACTCATTTCTTCTAGGGCTTTCATTCCACTTCAGCTGATGCAGCTTTTTCTCCCATTACTCATTGCTACCCAAAATCTTATACTTACCAAGTAGTCTTTTATCCCCTTTTACTTTTTGACAGGAACATACTGCTGCTAAAAGTAAGTATCACTGTGATAAAGCATCCCTGATTTCTCTGAATTTGCACTGTGAATAAATATGCTAGTAAACATTTTGCTATCAGTATCGAACCCTAGATCACAGCAATAATAATAATTTACAGGTTGATAGTTTACTGGTTCATTAATCATGAATAGTCTCAGGTTTTCAAAAGGAAGTATCTGTATGGCTTAATGTGCCTACAGAAAGAACAATGACATGTATTTTTTTATTGTTATAGGTACCCATCATTCTTTCTGTAGGGAGCTCAGATAATATTGTCCTCTTCCAGTTATATAGGTAGTGGTTTCTCAATAGATTTTCTAATCATTGACAAGTGGAAATTCATAGGCTTTCACAGATGCTGTTTTGTGTGATTCATCAGTTCATTCCTAACTCATGTATTATTTCTTGCGCAGGAAAATACTTCAACCAACCTTTTATGAAACATTGAGGAGTAATGCTACTATATTTTCTGAAATATAGCAAATCTGGAGGAGCTAAATAGTGGCACGTGGGGGTTCTGTGTTAGAGAAATGATTGGGCTTTATACTTATTGACAGCAGCTTTTCCCCCAGTGGTCATTAGTCCCTGAGGAATACTGATGCTGAAGAAGTGTCAAGTATCCTCCAAAAGTCATATTTTGAGTTGGTGAAGTTGAATTGCCATTGCTTATAGCTTCTTGCTTAAACAGGCATAATAATTTACAGTGCAAATATAGAGTAGTTCTAAAATCTGTGGTAATTCTTATGCCTTGCTATTCATGTATTACAATGAAATATAATCCAGTATGTGTATTCTGGGGTTATTTTATGAAAAATTTCAAGTATAGGTACACTGGTATTAAATAACTTTGCACAAGTTTTATGATTGTCCAGCTTTAGTAAAACTTAAAATATTCTCTATTATGCCACGTTGTCACAAAGTATACTGTTGCCATTTGTCTTTCAAAATACTACTATTACTAAATAAAACCCCTGAATTTATTATGAAAGTCTCAGAGGTTTACGTACATCCTCCCAGGAGCATCCTACCTGGTCTCTGGACCTTTGCTTGAAATCTGGTTGGGAAACTCCATGATGTGGAAACTCACGTTCTGCATACTTGCTGCACCACCATCACATGGATTAAGCTGCAAATTGCTGCCAGCGTGAGCAGTAGCCACCTGCATGGACTGCCACCAGGGGCCTCGCAGGGCCTGGAGGGCTGAACACAGGAAAATGAATCCTACCCAACAGTTGCCTCAGCAGCCCCTCTCAAGCAGTGGACACAGCGATTCTTTTCTCAAGTGAAATATTCAAGCTTTTGCATACTTGAGCCTATGATGTGTAGAGTCTTGCTTTTTTCTGAGATTTACTTAAAGTCTTCCTTGTCCTGCTCTAAAGTGATTCAGCACGAAGAATGTGTCTCAAAGTATACTTTGACTTAGTACAATTGTTTTACATGTTTCATATTATTTTTAGCCCATAAGTCTTGTTCTCAGTCTGTATATATTATATTTAACTTCATAAGGCATTAGAAAATAAATAAATGAAGCTGATGCTAGAAAAAACAAAAAGTGGAGTGAGCTGGACATGGAGGTCCACGCCAGTAATCCCGGCACTCAAAGGATGAGGCAAGAACATCACCGTGAGTTCCGGGCCAGCCTGGGCTGCAAAAAGATTTCAAGGCCAGCCTGAACACATAGTGAAACCCTGTCTCAAAAAGACAATCAACAATCAATCAATCAATCAAAATGGGGAGAAGGAAAAGGGAAAAAATGAAATGTGTCATGTACATGTACTTGTACTCTACAGTGAATATAATCATTATACACTAAAAATATGTACTAACAAAAGTCAAAGAAATGAAAAAAAAAATCACTTACTTTGAATTTAATGTTGCCAATTTTCTCTGCAGTTAGACCTTTTTAGATTCCAACTTTATGAGTAGTATTTTGGAGGTCAAAATTTAGGTTTTAACAATATCTCTATTTTTCTTTTTGCTCCTGTTTCTTATAAATATGAATAGAAAGAGTCAGCAGTACCCCTGCTACAGGATGACTTTCAGGGGCTTTGAATGTTCCTCTGCCATATCAATTAAACCACTGCCCTAAACTCAACCTCCTGTAAACTGTAAGAAGAGACGCAACAAGTAGACTTCTTAGCCAGAATGTTACATGCATGAGCCTGGCCTTTATCATCAAAATTACTACCAGCACCTGTTCTTCAGACAAGAACAACATATCAATTCCTGGTTATAATATTCTATGCTTCTATAGTGCATATCTGCATATCTTTTCAAATTTCTTCTCTAAACCAGCTCCAAAGTCTGAATTACAGGATCAGATATAATTATAGCTCTAATCTCTCTTCTCTGTTGCCTATTTTCTGATTAACCAACTGCCTCCTTTGTAACTGTCAATACATTGTGTCAACTTGAGAAGAAGCTTAAGTAATTCAGCTGTCCTATATCCTGGGGTGCCAAGGACATATCCAAGGGCAGCTGTTTAAGTCCAAGATGTTGTAATAGTTGATTTATTGTATCGTCTTGAGAAGTTTAAAACTTTGCCTAAGCAACTCAGCAGGGAGTCAGGGTCTTTGCTTTATAAACATCCTGATCCTGTGCAAGAAGAAAGCAGGGAGATGATATGAGTGCTAACCTGCCTCAGGACAGATGTCCTGCTTGCAATATAAAGTGGAGAAAGAGTTTTGATCTCACTCTTGCTGTCTTCTGCCTTCCTGAAATGTGGCCCCTCTGCCAAGCCACCCTGCCTTGGAGCCAGCTGATTGTGGACTGAAACCTCTATAAATTTTAACCAAATAAACTTTTCCATCCTTAATTATGGACATCAAGTATTTCATCTCAGCAACAAGAGAAAAATAAGTTACACACCATTGCTTTGACACAATTTTAAAAATAGAGTTGTGGCTCTTGGTTTTCGGTGATTCAATACGTGATCAGCTGGCTCCAAAGTAGGAAGATTGTGACAGCAGGGCCCAGTGAAGCTAATCAACGTGGCTTATGGTGGCTGAGAAACAGAGAAGGAAGCCATAGGTCAGTTGTAGACTCTGTTGATGCTTCCATGAGCCAGGCAGACACATCCAGAAGTTTGCCTTACTATTTCCTTGGGCAACTCTCAAGCCAAATTTAATTGATAATTAAGTGTAGAAATCACACAACAAAACTCACACATGCAAGGTATTGCAAAAATAAATCCACTAATTTAAAATTTCCCCATGGCATTTGTAAATTGTTTACAAACCAAAGAATGATATTAAGATATCCATTATCCCTAAATTCACTCATAGATGAAACTGTAACTAAAGAAGACTTTATGATACAAATGCACCAAGATCTACAAAAATACATTGATGGAACAGAATATATGCCACAAATAGTCCTAAGCAATTTTGACTATCAACTTTTCACAAATGTACAAGATTCAGTGGAGAAAATATGTTTCTAGCAAACGATGCTGGAATTTTTGGAAACCATTATGAAACGTACAAATCAGGACTTTATCAGTCTTTATAAAACAAACTGAAAATGAATTGTATATCTGTATATAAAATGCAAAACTAGCTTTTCAGAATAAAATAAAAAAATTCTTTAACATTCAGTCAATTTAAAAAGTCTTAGTTGGAACAATAACATTGATAAAATATTTAATAAAACACTATGTTTTCCTTTGGGTCATAACATAAGAATAGAAGTCAATGTGCATATTTAGAATAAAACCACAAATATAACAAGGAATGTATACACAAGGAATGCAAAAGCTTCTCAAAATAAAAAAATAAAACCATATATAAGCCAGTTTTAAAAACATAAAAATGCCTAAGTACATTTTACCAAAAAGGAACTACAGGTTCAGATAACTAATGACATTAAAAAAAAAGCTCAATATTTTTATCATTAAAAATGTACCTATAAGCTATATTATACCACTATAAGCTTAGTAGGATGGGTACAAAATAATGAAAAAATATAATGACAATTCTGATGTTGATAAAGACCAACAGGAACTCTCAAAAATCAAAGTGTATCATGGAAGAGTCTCTCTGAAAAGCAGTTTCACAGTTTCTTGCAGACTTCAACATACCCTTACCACATAATCCAGCAATCACTTTGTAGGATTTTTGCTGGAAAGATAAAAATCTATGATCACTCAAAACTGAGAATACAAATTTTAATAGCTATTTTGTTCATAATAGTCAAACAATGAAAAGAATCCAAATGTCCTTTAATGGATATATTGGCCTTAAGTGAATTGATTAGCAAATTGTGGCATATCAGCACCAGAGAATACTACAACAATTTCAACAATATGAAAGTAAACTACTGCTCATGCAGCAATATGAATTAATCTCAACATCATTGTGCTGGAAGAATCCAATCTCTTCAATGCTGCATGCTGTGTGATTATATTTTTAGGACATTCCAGCAAATTACAAAAACAAATGGTAAGAGAACTTAACCAAAACCACAAAACTGATCTTAAAATGTCAATCTCATTCTATGTAATTTTAAAAATAAAGATAAATATAAAAATATAAGATGAATAATTTTATGAAGAAAGACATGTTTTGGTGGTTAAGTCAAGTTGAGTTTTAAGGGAGACATCTAGCTGGATGTGGGTACAACACTCAGGAGGCTGAGGCAGGAGAGCTGTCACAATTTTGAGGTCATCTAGGGCTCCATTACAAGTTCAAAGCCACCCTGAATTACATAGTGAGACATAATTTAAAACAAACAAAGGAAGAAACAATGGTAGATTCATATTAAATAGAAATATTGCAAATCTAAAAAGAGAGGAATCAAATAAAATAGAGCACTGAGAAAAAAAATCAGGAAATACTTACAAATACAAATGAGTACTCAAGAAAAATAGATAACACCATTTAAAAAGTTAAAAAAATATGGAAACCATGAAATATCAGAGATAGGATTCAACAATGTGTAAAAGAATTAAGTCAGATTCAATCAAAAAACAGTGGAGGAAAAGTGCTTTGAATATAATTTGTAGTGTATTTACATCCATATAATCTATTCTATTTATTATACGTTAGTGTGTTTAATGGTGAATTTTAAAAGCTTTATGATCTCAAATGCAATTTTTAGACACTTCAGTTATTTTAAAGTTGCCTTTATAAGTAGTTTGGCTTCTAAATAAATTTCTACTGCTTCCTTAAGAAAGACTTGTCAGGGTTTTTTTGTTTTGTTTTGTTTTTTGCCTCCCACAACCAAACTGAGAGCATACTCAGTATTGTAAGAGGATATGTGATTAGTCTAGGACCGTGATCTAGAATATATATTATCTGAAAAAGTAGCTGCTGTTTGTGGTGGATTGAAACCTGATGGTCAGTTTAAACGCCACCTGAACCAATCGGTGTGGCGCCGAATGTGGATGCTCTGCCTGAGGAGTGTGGCCAGCATAAGCGGGAGAAGAGGGAAGGAAGAACAGCATTGTGGGTTTGCCTGTGCTGTTGTTCGGACCAGTTGGTTCTCCGGGAGGAGCGCGGCATGCTGGCTTCGCTGATATGAACTCGGCTGTTATCACTGGAGGTGCTTTGGACCTTGTCACTGAGGATGGCTGTGGTTCACTTTGGGGAGCTCTGGTCTTTACTTTGAGCATTGCTTCCTGACTCCAAAAGGGAAGATTTGTGCTGTTCAATCTCCAAAGGAAACTTATCACACTGGTTTCCTGGTATGAAGTCTGCTGTTACCGTCTGAAGAACTCGGGACCTCTTGGAAGGCTGTAGTACATTTTATAAGAGCCCTGGTTCTATTATTTTGAGTGTCACTTGTTGCCTCCAGTGCAGAATCTTCAGCCTACTGACACAGATCCTTCAAGCCATGAAACAGACGTGCTTGCATCATTGTCGTGGGCTCTAGGCCTCCAGCTGGACTCATGCAGGACATTACTGTGGGATTCAGGGCCTCAGTTGTATTCCTTGGGTCTTAATGAGTACACAGATTTCCTGCACTGCTTGTATTTAACTCTTGGGTGACTATTACAAAATAATACTATAAATTATGTGTCCTATATGTAGCTATTCTCCTTGCAATCTCTGACTACAACACTGTTATCACATTTAGATTAACAAATTCTTTTCAAGATATTACACATTTAGATAAACCTGACTTTTAAATAAAATGTTTGTAAAAGCAATAGCATAAGAATCTTGTAAATTCAAACATTAGCTTATTTAGCATATGTAGAATGGACATAAACAAATATTACTCTGTTTCTATGCAACCTAGTAAACATCAAAAGGCATCTTTCCTTAAAATATTTAAAATTTTAGCAGAAGAGAATCCATAAGAAAATATGTCACAACCGCCAAGTATCAAGTATATAAAAGTATAAAATTTGGTCATGAATGCATAACAGGATTAAACTTTCATTTGGCAATTCTTCTGCAGTGTGCTTATTGAGATGGTTTAGACATTATTGGGAAACTGAGGCAAGGAACAGGCGCTCATGCAGTAGGAGTGTAAGAGTTATACTTCTGTAGAACATTCTCTTGGGGAATAACAGAAGCCAAATACTAAATGGAATACACTCAGGCCCATGTGGTTATTTCATAAATATCACATTTTAGAAATGATTCTAACAGACTGAATGTTGGGAAGATGCATGCTTTTGCTTGAGTGGTTTAGAATTTTCACACATTTTTTACAATTTTATTTTATTTTGTTTTATGTTATGTTATTTTCTTTTATTTTTTGTACTGGGATGGAGACTCGGGTCCTTGTGCTTTCAAGGTTGTACTGCTGAGCTACATTCCTGGTCTTTGCAAGAAATTTCTTAAGTCATTCCTGTTAGGATGTCATTTTTTAATCTAGTAACTAGCTGACAGTTGTATATTTGTATTTTACAAAATATATAACTGTATTATATTATCTGAAAGTATACTATGCTTCATGTAGAATGTTTTTGTTCCATACCATGCCCATCACATGCACACATTGTGCAGTATTTTTTTGAAAAATGCCTTCAAGAAAGCAATGTGTCTCATCTCTTGTGCCATATATAAAAAATATCACACAAAATGATGGTAATGTGTGTATCAACACAGTTACTGTCATTTTGTGCAATTTAGTCACAGCTTTAATGTGTTTTTTATTTATCCTGCATAATATTAAACTGTGGCTATGACTGTGAGTTGTAGTGAATGAGGACATGAATGAGTGTATGAATAAATGAATTAATATGAATGAAAATTCAAAACTTTTTTTTTGGCAACCAAGAATTGAACTAAGGATCTTGCACTTTCCAGGCAGGCACTGTGCCACTGAGATATATCCCCAGCCCAAGATGAGCTCTTAATGACAGAGTGTTGAATCTTGAAACTGAACACTTTTTTTCTTTTAATCAGAGAATTTATATCAAAATGAAATTGAACTGATAATGCAGAGTTTTAGAAAAAATAATGTTCATATATATTGACAAATTAAATGTACTAGAATGTAACACTTTAGGTTACATTTTACTTCTCTTTCTCTCACCCCCATTCATAAGGTGCATATTTACAATATCTGTGCCTTACACATATTGCAAAAATGTATCATGTGTGTTTTACATCTACAAATGCATATACACATACATTTATATGTACATACATATGTACACACACAACTGCCTACATGTGTATATATGTGTGTGCATATACATTTTGTTTAAACTTTGTTGCATATCTAGCTTTTAACAAATTAGAGGCATACAGAATGGCATTATGCTTTTATAACTTTCAAATTTAGAAGATATCAGTCATTGTCATGCATCAATTATATATACATGTTCAAGTGATTGTTATATTGTACTCAAATATAGTATTTCAAAATAACTTATTGGGGCTTTCCCACTATTTATATATTATATGATGTATTATTCTGTCAATTTGAAAATGTATTTATTATAAAATGTTCTTCCATTCAGGTATATTTCTACAGTACAAAATTAAACTAGGAAGCTCTAATTTTGATATATGAAATTTAATTTTTGTTATATTTACTTCATGCTTTTAATATTAAAAATAAAATTAAACCACTTATTTTGTCTAATTTACTTTCACAATAAAAACTTCTAATACAGTAATAAATAATAAATAACATGAAAATAAAAATTCTAATGAGTTAGTCAATAAAATGTACAATCTTTTAATGGCTCTTTAGGAACTGTAACTATGCCTACATTACGCTCATGTCTCTTAAACTGTGATTTAACTCCCCACATCAGTTCTCTTGTTGACTCTCATTAAAGTGTTACATATAAAGTAAACACTTTTATAAATAATTGATAAACTGCCAACATATCCTACTTCTCGTATCTCTTTCTCTAGGTTAACCTCTGACATTCTTTTTCTTACTTCTCTCTCTTTCTGTCTTCTCCTTCTCTGACCACTGATTTGTAGTTATGTTAGCTATTACCCACCAGCAAACAGGATTTTACATTTTACAGTGAAGATTATGTTTAATCTCACAATACAGTGAGCTCTTCAAATTAATAGCTGTCTTCCAATAAAATAAGATATGCAATTATCAGAAATAATAGTAACTATAATATTGCAAGACTCAACCTTTTATAAAATATTGAATATTTATAGAGCAGTACCGAGGTTCACAAACTTAATCCATTCCACTATTCTGGGGAAGACAATTGTCTGCATATACATCACCCAATGTGGAGCTCATGGATAATGAGGGATTTTGTGCAAAGCTTCTTTTTGAGAATCTGTGTTCAGAACAGAAATATTTGTAAACTGAGATATTACTGTACTTAATTTTACTGAAACTGAGCATAAGTAAAAAAATAGAACTAGTATTAAATTAAAAGCTTTCCATATATACACTTTTTCAAATATTAATGTAAATAAACAATAATATATATACAACTTTGTATCTCAGTTTGTGAACAAGAAGAGGAAAGGATATGTGCCATTACTTAATTATACTTTTATGTTATAAGAAATAAAATGGAAGACAAGTTTATTTGAACAAATTAAAATGTAATGTGTCATTTTGCAAACTTTCTTTGAAGTAGGTGATGAAGAGACAAAACGTATGAAGTATGTTTTTACCTCTAAGTTACACTGTTTAAAGAGGGAAAACTAGAACAGAGTTTCTCAGATACACATAAGAGTTACATATGTACTGTCCACAACTGATTGGAATTTCTATAGGACAGAGCTCAGAAACTGGATTTAGCCCAGCAATAAATAACTTTTGAACTGTTTTTAGTATATATTTGAAATATATTATTGGATTCATTGTGGGGAATTGCTACATGTAGATAACAGACTTCAATTCATTTTACCCCTTTTACACTGCCCTCCTATTTTCTAGCATTAGATTCATTTATTTAACATGTAAATCCTTTTAAACTTAATCATCATACATACAGATGAAGATCCTGACAAACAGCCCGAAATGAATATGAAATTCATAGGACATTTGTACTAAATCAAGGTACAGTTTTAGATACATTGCACACCAAAGTTTTTTCTTCATTACTTTTAAGAATTAATATATAGGTTGTCCTCCCTAAAGAGTACTATAAAATCATGTTAATGTGTGCAAATAAATATACTTTTCCTAAATTTTATATTTTCCTTTGAAAACAATATTGAGTTGAGATTTATTATTCTTACAAAAAATTATTTTCCTTTGTTTTTAAAAATCTTCTAATATCTTTTGATTGAATAGGCTGAGTTTGAGACAAGATAATTTACTCCAAGGTCAGAAATTGGTGGGATGCTACCAAAGTGTTTATATTCAGGTTTCTATAGCTATATTGTCTTTTGCTTAATATTATGTTAGAATTCTTTCATTTTCATAGGCATGTTCTATGTGAACTATCTCATTCCTGAAATGCAACAATATACCTGAAAGCATGTATCTTTAAAAATTATATTTGTAAATGTCAGTATAAAATCAGGAGCTAAGCTAAAAGGTTAAAATGAATTATTATTATAGTCCTTCCATGTTTCATTCCCAGGGACATAATGTCTTACAATGTCAGACAGGTATATAAATCATACACAGAGATTAACTGAGGCTCACCAATCACTCACTGTCTCAAAAAATTCACTTGACTGTGTATAAGATAATTTAAGTAACAAGACTTACTGTGTTATTATATAGATGTATGAAGTCTGACATTTACATATAGAATAAGGCAGATTTCAAATGTTCCCAGTTATACATGATGACATTAACATGAGAAAAATCCAAGTCAAACCTACGACTTATCTAAAATTCCATTACCTCATTATTGATTAATCACTTCAACTTTAAATTTACTTGAGATGAACTTGACTCATATGCCTACTTTGTCTTTTTGTTCCAAAATGTTCTAACTGTCAAGATGAAGAAATCTAATGCTTTCCAGTCAATGAAGAAAAAATATAAACTAGTACCTTTTTCTCTTCATAAGCACATACACGAAATATCTTCTATATCTTAACAAAAACAAATTATACATATGACAAAACTTCATTAATGGTCATGAGGTTAAAATACTGCAAATACTTTTGTTCCACAAAGTTTTCTATTTTCTCTTTCATAGTTTCCAATCAAGCAAAAAAAAATGAGAAGAAAACTACTATTTTGTTTTTAAACCACTTTTAAAAATATTAAATTAGTGCTCTGAATGACCTCCGAAAGAGGAAAAGTAAAGTTCTTATGAGGTGGTGTTCTTTTGTTTATTTTTACAAGTTAAATATGTCCTATTAATAGATATTTAGCTTTCTTAGTTTTGAATTTTTGACTATAGAGTTGTACATACTTTCAATGATCCCTAGATTATAGGATTTACCCATAATGAACGTAAACCACACAAATATACTCCATTCTGCTAGACATGAAGCTATTACTATAATTTTAAAAATATTTTTGTTTGCTTAGTTTAGTAATATAACAAATAATCAAACTCTAGTGCTTGAAAAATACTTCATTTATTGGTGGTTTATTCATAGGAAGATACTTTTTACTGAAGGATGAAGAAAGCTTCAAAAATTATAAAAAAATTTTAATGCACTGTGAAAGATATATATTAATCAAATAATTAAAAAGAAACTAGAACATCTCACCAAGGTGAATTTCTTACTTAATGTATGACTTTCAGAAAAAGAATAAAGTATTTTCACTGCAAGTCATTGTTAACGGAGGAGCAATATTCACTTGATATGAATGGACATACCTTAGTTGGAAGCTGAAGCAGATAGGTTAGTAGTTATAAGAATGAAACAATGTATTCATTCAGCATTTAATTTTTATTTGCTAGGTTTTTGAACATTTTAAATTCTTTTAATGTTAGGTTTTTGAACATTTTTAATTCTTTTACCTTTGGCCTCCTTAGGAGACATGTAGTGTGATTTTTCACAGAAGAAAAAAAAAAAAACTATGAGCCAGTGACTACTAAGAGCTCCATCAATACATTATTACTATAAATACATTCACAGTTACACTGTCCAACACTATTAGCTTTAGAAGTATCACTAGTAAGCCAACCCACTACCGCCTCTACACAAATTTCAATAAAGCCATGATCACCTCTTTATTATGCTACAATTCCAATGTTCTAATGGGTTCCCCAGCTGGTACTAACACTATTTCTAGTGTATTCTCTACATACCAGCCAAAATGTATGTTAACATATAAATCTAACCATTTATATGAAGTCTAATATCATTGCATTCAACTTAGCAATATATCCGAACTGCTCTCTACCGTTGTGGAGTCTAGTTTCTGCACTCCTTTCTCCAATAATGCTTTACTTCTGTTTCTTTTGTATTTCAGTACATCATTTGGCTTTGGTGTTTTATCTGAAATGTACAAAGTTCCTCTTTCCTCAGAAGCTTTTCAGTTCACTTCCTGTATTCCTTGAATAAAGTTTTCCCAATATTTTTATGACTTATTTATACTTTATCCAGGCCCTATGGTATACTTTTCCCATTAATCCTTGAACCATCATTTTCCTTTGGGTTATTAGCACTGTTATCTGAAGACATAAACTCGAAGTTAAAACTTGTGGAACATACAGAAACAAATGAGTAAAACTTGAAGAAAAAATACAAGGAGACAAAAATTCTTGCATAAATTCTAATTTCCAAAGCGAAGAAATATATGTAGAAAGAAATGCAAAATCCACAGTGCATTAGAAATGAAATTACGTTTGTGGCTCTGTGTCATAGAGCGTAAACTGCATTGAAAGCTCTGACGATATAGCATTACAATTTGGAACAGAAATGTGGAGTGTCCTGGAATGGCTTGGGTCACAGATACAAGATCACAGAGCTGTTTGCTTTATTTATAAATTGCATTTGTTGAAATGACTCCTTTTATTTTAGAGCTCATTGAGTACTGAAAACCTTTTGAGTTACCCAAGAAATGGACCTGAACCACACATTCCAATGAGATTTGTAATGCTTTCGATGTCCAGAGTGGTTCAGGGAGCATTGATCTTTTTATTATGATGGTGCTCGTTACTAGTGATACCTATAAAAAATGTTACCCTTTATTTGGAGTGGATATTTCAACACATCCTAGAGTCTAGGCGTGCAGAAAAGTGAAACGTTTCTAGCAGTTTCTGCCTTACATAAGCTTTCCCAAACTACATAGCACTCTTACAACTTGATAATTTCCTTTTGCTAGTTTTAGGTTGTCACAGTAATAGAATATCATGATATTTCATAATATCAGAGAAGATTTTAACACTTTCCATACAAAAAAGACATAGTGAATTTATACTTCTTTGATTATGTGGCAAAAATATGTCAAGAAAAATGTATCAAGGTTTTTATAATGTGATAAAATTTTTCACAGTATTTTAAATCATTTGAGAGTAAGAAAAAAGCAATTAAGTAGGCCATTAACTATGTACCATGTGTAGGTTAATTTATACATGCTCAAACACAGTAAAATAAGCCCAAAATCATTTGGAGGAGCTGTTTAATGTGTTTATGAAAATCAACTAAAATTATTTGCATCTTTATTCTGCAAGGGTAAAAAAATTACAAGCAGAATATACCTTCCACAAATCTGAGTGGCACAAATCACTACAATTTATAAGAAATTTGGTAAGATTTGATTTACTGTTTTGATAGGAAGAGGAAGGCCTAAGAGCTTTGTCTAATTCTCTAGGCATGAACCAGAGAACTGTGAGGATTCTGGAACTTGTAGAGTAAAATAATCCTATCTCTGTATTCTAGAACTCAGTAAATAAACATGGGTAATGCTCAGGATTCTTAAATTTGACTTGATTCAAACTCCTTTTAATTTCTTGCCTTTTGGTAACTATTTATTTGGCAGGGCTATGCTATGCTTTCATGTATTTGTGTTGCTAGAGGTTCTGGTAATTAGTTTTCTAAATGGATTTTAGTCTCTCGCTTATAATTTTTCTGATACCTGCCCATAGATACTGGTCAGGAAACCATGGAGGTAGTGTAACTATCTTTACAGTTTTCTCCATACATAAAACACCTCAAAATTATACACCCAGTACACAGTAGAGTGCTGCTAATTAGCTTGATGGTTTTTGTGGATTCGTGATCAATTCTTTTCTATGTCTTTGAATTTAATCTCAAGAAATACTTGCTATTTCTGCCTTATGCATTTCGGTTTACCCTGGTGCAGAAATAATCATTTATAACTACTATCATGTCTGATTCATTAAAAGGCTTAGAGGACTATGACCTGAGGGTCAAACTCATTATGCTGTTTTTGTAAATAAGCTTTATTGGACATAAATCGATTTATTATATGTTACCTATATCTGCTTTTATTTTTACTGCTATTGTCAGGTTCAGTAGATACAAATGAAACCATTAAGTTTCATAAAGCTTAAAATAGTTGCATACTGATCTTTTATTGAAAATGTCAACCACCTCTTAATTCATTGAGTGCCAAAGTTTTAAGCATGTGCATATCAGTTCTAGTATTATGTTCTGTTTTGAGATTCCTAAAAAGACGTGTTGTCTACTTTTTATGCTTTGATTTTGTAACTTTAGCAACTATTGTTAAGTTGACAATATGTAATATATCAACTAATGATTTTATGATGTTAATTTTTTGAGCTCTGTATTCTACTTTCTTCTTGGTTTTTCTATTTTGTCTTTTTTAAAAACTTTATTTTCTTTCTCTCAAAATAAAATAATAAAAAAAATAAAAAGATGTATTATCCAGAATTCAAAGAATACACATTTAAGGAAAATGAGAGGATAGACTGTCAAAAAAAGATACTTTTTTCTATATTTTTCATATTTTATTTTATTTTATTTATTTTATAGTTTGGTACTTGGGATTGAAATAGGACATTTGCACTGAGCTGTATACATAGTCCACATGTGTGTGTGTGCATGAGTGTACATGTCTGTGTGTGTGTGTGTGATATTTATTTTTCTTTACTTTGAGACAGCATCTTACTATATTTGTGATTTGTTCAGGCAGAGCTGGAAAGCACACTCCTGCTTCAGCTTACCAGAGTTCTGGATGACAAGAATACATCACCTTCCCTAGCTTATATTATATTATTAAAATTCTAAAATTCTCTCAATGCATCCCCACATACATTTTCTACCAGGTTGGTAACACAGCAAATATTTCAATTATTCTGTAAGGCAAACTTTATTTCAGATTTGCTCCACATCACCCACATTCAAGAAAACAAGAACCCAGTCAGGTCTATAACCAGAGGCTAAGGCCAAGGTAGGGGCTGAGGGAAGTCAAAGAACCCAACAAAGCAACTGCGTGAGATGGGTTCTCCTTGCAATTCTCAGCCATACAGAGACAGGCACACAAGTGAGAAGGATTTGGAGGATAACTGGTTGCAACAAAAAATCGGTAGAATTCATATATACTTTGGGAACTTACTGTTCTCCAAATGATTGATATTTTTCATCTGGTTCCATTCCTTTCGCAAGATACCACACTTTTATAATAATTCCATGAGTTTCACATAGAAGACCTGATACAGTTGACAATTCAAATATCAATATAGTTCTGTCATCCATGGATTTAAATTTTGACTATTTCAACTCTCTGTTTTGATGTGGAGAGAAATTCTTCCCGTAAAAGCAAGGATAAAGAACTCTTTTTCCTCTGATAGTCTCAAAATTTGAGAAACTGGATGAACATTCATAATTTTTTCTCTGATGCTGCATTATAATTAGAAACAATCGGCTTGTAATACAGGGCTTGCGTTCACTATGCCACATTGTATCACCAGAAGTTGTAAATACAAATAAGTTCTACCAGTGACCATCATGGAAATCGTGAATTTCTCTTTTGCTGCTCCTTTCCAGGGATGATCGCCACCTCTTCCTTCTTATAAGCTGGGTCCTTCCAGGTCTGCTAAAGCAGTACAGCTAGAGTTTGCGTTTCCTCTGAATTTCAGTGTCTATAACCATGTTTGGAATTTATTTCTAGCATAAGAATTTTTATTAAGAAACAAAAATAGAACAAACTAATTGACATATAAATAAAATTTACTAAAAGATATTTGAATCTTTAAGTGAATCGTAAAATTATGTATGGAGACTGATACAGCACATGGTCATATCTGCAAAGAGGGTGATGTCCTGCTGAGGACCCTAGCTGCCTCTAGACAGTCATCACGGATGACACTGCTGATATGGTTCTGGATTCTAAAATCTCTTTTCTTTACTGGCCCTGACATCAACGTGATTCTGCCAGGACTCTCAGGTGACATAGATGTGCATTGATTGGCATTTGATGCCATGTTATTCTTCTTTGGACTACTGGAATTGAAAAGGTGGAATCACTGCAAAAAAAAATTCTAGCTCTAAAAACATCTAGGAAAGAAAATTTATGATTTTAAACTTAATGACAGATAAACCAAACTAGAAAAAGTTTTCACACATAAACATGAAGTCTAAAACACTTGCCATATGAATAAAAACATGAAAATTTCTACCACACCATTTGGAAAATTAAAAAAAATTCACAGAGATGAAACAAACGTGTGACATCTTAATGATGTTTTCTAGCATGTGCTCTGTGCAGACGATAATCTGCTTGATATTCTTGGGTGAATCATGAAGACTGCACATCTGTTCCTTAAAGAACTTGATGGATCTGGCTCAGTAATTTTTACATAGTGATTGTTCTTCTTTAAGACTGCAGAAAACATATTGCAATACAAATGGCATTGCATGTTTTTCTGTGTTATGCAGTCACTTTGAACTCAAAATGATTACAAATAGGTACTATATTTCAAATTTCCATAACAGGTAGTGTTTATTTCCAGATGGCTTAAGTACTAATTAAAAAGCTTTTGAGTAAATCTAAAGCAGAAGTACTTAGCACACAACTAATCACCCATACATGGTCACACTGGTTCACAGTTAGATAGATAGATTGATAGATAGATAATTTTTCTACCTTTAAATGTAATCACTAACTAGAATGTGCGCTGCTAATACATGTTTTTAACATTTTATTTCAAGTTAAATTTATTGGAAAACACAAGTATCCCCTGAAATAATTGGAATTGAGGAGACTGGGAAACTCAGAAGAAATAGAGTACTTTATCCTTAAAAAATATTTTTCTAGTGGGATTATTAGAAAACAGAACCTAACAATTTTGGCCATCTTTGTCTACTTCTTCAGATTTGATATTCTATTTTTTAACAATTTGATGGGTGCTTCAATATTCAATCTATGGATTCCTAAGACTAATTAATTAACTCATAAATATTTAGTGATGATTTACTAATGAATAAATACAATTTTTCTAGAAAGAAAAATTTGTTTTCAGTTGCAATATTTTGTTTAATATGTATTTTATTATTTTATGAATTGTATATTATTAGTACAGAATGATGAGTCTTGTAACATCATTTCAGTACATACAGCAACAATTTTTGATGTGCGTTTTTCATTAAGTACCAGCTCTATCTCTCAGCTTAGAATATCAGCTTTGTCCTCTGAATTGGATAGGACAGGGATACATACATTTTCTTTATTACTAACACTTTCTCTGTATGATATATGCCTTTCTTTCATACTATATGTTTTGCCTGATAAATAAAAGTTAACTTCCCAAATAATCCATATGTCATAATATATTATATGGCATGTATAATTGTTTAACATTGAAATTCCATGTTAAAAAATTTAAACTTCTCCCTGTATTTTAATAGAGCATTACATTTAAAGACAAAGATCAAAGGAGGTGAAAAGGTTGGAGGGAAAATGAAGTAAAAAACTTAGGATGTGCTAAGTACATGTACCAACTCTTGATGATGAAAGTAATCACTATGTACTGAAAACTTGTACTCATATAAAGAAACACACACATATGTGTATACACATATAGATATGCACTTACTTATATACATGCACTTATATAATATATGAACATAAGAATTTTTTGAAATCACACAGTAAAACTGCCACTTTTACACAGGTACCAACAATCCATGCAGCTGTATATGATTTGCCCAATCAGGTTCTCTTTTTTGTTAAAATATAAGAAATAGGTAGCTTATTTTTAACATACATAGATGTTAGTTTCCAGTGGCACCATATGATAACTCTAACAATGCAATTGTTCCATAGCAGTATGATAGTCATCTGATTAAACAAAATATGATAGCCTTTACTGATCACATTTTCTTGACTGTAATTGTAATAATTATTACTGCTAATTAAAATATTCTATAGAACATTACATATTAAGAATTTTTCTTCTAACACATTGTATTATCTACTTACTCAGTTTTATGAAAAACAGAAAACATATATGTCAGTAACCTGAGCAATGCTTCCCTCATTTGGTGTCAGTAAATAAAATTTACTGAGTATGTCATTTAATCTAAAATTCCTTCAAAATTAAATAATATAGTATCTCTTATTGACAGTAAACTTTTGCAGAAAATAAGATTAAAAATTAAAGGATGACAAGAGAAGTGTAAAACTGAGATTAGTTTAATTTTAATAACACTTTTTTCCCAGCATGAAACATGAGAAAATAAATTTAGGTTAAGTGCAATTATATATCTTATACTTAATCTAGGAATAATTTTCTTCATGACTACATTTCAAAGATTACATTTTCTTTCCAGTAGTTTATGCTGGTTATATAATTGGTTAAACCATGTCAAAATAATGTATTTTTAATAAGTTTCACTATCTATTTCTTTTATTTCCATGAATAAAATGAGATACAATGCATCAACTGCAAATGTAAAAATGTACTGTGAAAGCAGCTTTGATAACCAGTAATTCTGTGTATGCTGCTCTATTTTGAACCCTTCAACTGCTATTAGTAAAATGACTTTCTTTTTTGGTATTTGCTTTTGACCATTTTTTGGCTCAGTTAGGACCATTTCTTACCTTGGACTTAATATCTTTCACAGTTTTGTATTCTGGCTTCAGCTGTCTGATATGAGTCAGCCATCACTGAATACAGAGGATCCCGTTGCAAAGACAACCTCTCTATGTGCAGGACCTAATAGATTTAAACCCGTGTAAATAACTTCTGTTCTCATTGCTGCCTATCCAGTTTCTGCTAGTTTGATTACAAAGAAAGGGAACTAGGGAAGAGGGAAAGGGAAAGGAAGAAAGGAAGAGAAAGAAACAAATACAACTAACTTCATGCAATTTCTACAATTAGTAAAATTTTTTTTGTGTACACAGACTGTGTGCCACTAACAAAGCTTAAAATATCAAATAGTGTGAAATGGAAGGCCAATTCATGATGCAGGTAGAAGTATCATCGGAGGTGCTGCAGTGTAAGTGTCACTGCATCTTATACTTTGGCGTTTTGTGATGTGTAAGTTATAACATCCTCATAATCCCACACGTGTGTTGCATGGTAAAATGCCTTACATCTTAATAAGAAGTTACTTCAAAATGCAAGCATTAAGTACACTGTCTCCCTGGGAGAGGATGTTACCTATAAATAGATGAGTTATAATAATTTTAAATTATCATATTATTTTATATACACTGAAGAAATTTTACAGGAAACCAAGTAAAAAACTCATAATTGAAAAATATAGGCATTAAACTGCCTATCAATATAAATAAATTAAAATTAAAACTATTTCAGATTAGCAGAAGTCATCCCAGATTAATGAGGAGACTGTTTCTTTTCCTATCAATATCTTTAAGCACTCTATGAGAGTTCTATACCTCTATGATTTATTTAAGTTTATTTAAAAACAGAAAAATATACACTAGGAACAAAAAAGTCTGTGTTAACTGACAACCTCATCAAATTTTGAGTTCCTTAAGATTTTAGTCTCTCTATGATCATTAGGGTTAGAAGATTGAATGAGGCATGGCTGCGTGCGATTTTATACCATGCTTCAGTACTCATTCTGTCATTCCTCCACATCATTCTGCAGTTTGTTCTTCCAAGGAAATAGACTGGAAGAAGTCAAGTGAAGGAACACACTGCAAATTCCTAAATGTTTGGAGCTATTGCAATGTGGTCATGACTATATTCATTTTTATAATAGGAAAGGGCTGTCTCTTTCTCTACTATCACTTCTATTTATTGCTTCCAATAGCATAGATCTAGTGATTTTTTGCCTTCTAAATGTTTTCATGAGAACAGAATTCTCTAGGAAAATATCATGATGATATGTTTTTATGTCTATGAATTGAAGCAGTGTCTATGTGAGTCTCAAAATTAGTGTCATGTATTCTTATACAGTACTGTAAATGACAGAAATGAATCAAAAGGATCCTTAATGAAATCATAAGCAAGTCTAATACCATCCAGCTATATTACAGTAGTTTTCAATAAAAAATACTGAAAAATGACAGAAATAGATCAAAAAGATCCTTAATGAACTCACAAGCAAGTTAAATATCATCTAACTTTAATACAGTATTTTTTATTTGAAAAGGAAAATGTAAGTACAGTTCCTCCCCATATCCTTGGGTCATTTTCTCACTGTATCCTCTCCCACAGAGGTGCAGGGTGAGGGGTTTGATCTTCACTTCTAAATGTCATTCCTGCTTACTTAGAGTGATTTTGTGTGTTCTTCATTTAACTCAAAGTAAAGGAAATAATTTCCTTTCTCATAGAAGGAGGGAGGTAGCAGGCATTCTGTCTTTTCTGAGATGAAACATTATTCAATGAATTTATTTTCATGTTTCTTGCATGCATAATCTATTCAGGAACATATGTGCTATGCTTATTTTGCTGTATTGATAAATTATCCATAGATCATCTAGTAGCTCTTTCTAGAAGCTGTGGCTTTTTATCTCATATATGCTTCAGACCATATACAATTTTTAAAGTAGAGAAAATTATTGTTAACATCCAATTATAGGAAACTTAGTCAGAATCTGTTATTAATAAAAATAGAATAAAAGCAGTATTTAAAGTGTGCACATGTGTGTGCTTGCACATGGGAAGAGGAATGAGTTTTCTGATTTATAAGAACAAAAGATAAGTCCATGTGGAACAATGAATAGGAAGTATCTATGGAGAAAGTGAATACTTCAGTAGAGTTGCACTTATTAACATCATCTCCTCTTCTTAGTTCAGAGGTTCTGAAAGCATAACAGCCACTCTCTTGATTTTAATTTTTATGTATATTTATTTATGTATGAAACATGTTCCACTACTAACCAACAGTAACCAATCTGAAATTTCTTTTAAAAATACACATTATATTTTATAGTTAGTGCTATTCAGCACTGGTAAAAGCCCATTTGAGGATGCTACTCTATTTGAAATTGATAGATTTTATTGCTAACTACTGTCTTAATTATATCTTTGGATAATTATCATTAAGGAAATCAGTGGGGTAAGAGGAAAGATAGTTGAGTAGAAATTCTCTTCTGCATTTCCTGTGCTTCTGGAGAACAAGGCAAGAAATGATATTCCAAGAAAAGGAAATAAGGAAAAGCTGAGAACTAATGAAGAAATAAAAAAAAATCTAAGCAGCAGTAAGAATCAGAAAGGCAATGCAGAGAAAAGGATGCAGAGAATCACATAGGCGAGGCTTCTGAGTGAGAGGAGATTGACCAGAGGCTACAAGGGCAAGAAGTGTGGAAACTTCAATCAAACCTTTAAAAAATGGCAAACCCATGGTTTTCATTGTGGAATAAATACAAGATTCAAATAGACTTCATGTATAGTTTGGCACCTAGTCTGACAATGAATACTTTTGCCCAGCAAACTAACTTTAGAGAAAGAATTCATGACATTGCTCATCAGACTCTCAGGGTGCTGTAGGTAAGAAGCTTTTAGAGATAGACTTTGTTGTTAAGAACTAAACTGTTCTGGAAAACCATACCCAGAGGCATCTGAGATAGAAACTATAGGTTATTATCTGCCATGTACTTCAGAGCAAAGGTTGAAGATCATCGCACTGAGAGTATACCTGCCTGGTTAATCCCATATACAAACAAATCTTGGTCAGAGAAAAGGGCTTATTATACCCCAGACACTGAACAAGCTGGGCGCATAGACAACCTGCAGGGTGAGTGTGCTCATATGCAGAAGGAATTATCTCCAAGCCGACCACCTCAGCTGAGGGAGTAAGAAGGTGATTTATTTGATTTGTTTTGCTTATTGCCTTCCACTGTCCGTCCTATTACTAATTTATTTTGTCATTTTATTTCTTGTTACTTTTATTGTTTTGCTTTTATATTTTAATAGGTTTCTCTCTCCCCTCTATTATATTTACCTTTTTAAAATTAATTCTAATTACATTGTCTTAACATTTATTTTATATTTTTCCTCTTTCTCTTCTATTGTTATTGGTATTTGAGTGTTGCTAACTGATTCTTATTGTAGTTTTACATCTTTACTCTCATTTTGTAGATGTTACTGTTGTTTGTTTTCCTCCTGAGGGAGGCCGGAGGTCAATCTCATCACTTGGAGCACATGGCTTGGATCTGTGTTTCTGTGCTACACCCAGAGCAACATTGAGAGACATTGCACAGTACCTCAATGAATTTCAGCTCCATCTCTAACGCATGCTTAGATTTAAGAAACTGGGTTATAATGGTGTAGCTGGAGAGACCACTCTTGACTGGTTTGAAATTCACTAGAGAAATTGGTGCAGTGCACTTCTAAACGTTTCTGGGTGGGCCATGTAGATGTGACTTAATGTGCCATGTCTGTCTCTCTGCTTTCTCTTCCTCTGTGATTCTGCCTCCAGCTCTTCTTCCCAGGTGCAGTGAGATGAGCGCCGGAAAAAAAGGGTAGAAACAATACAAGATTTCAAAAAAAAAAACTGAACAGTAAGAAATAACTAGTTGATACATTACATATTGTCTTCCTGGATGTAGTTGTTCAAGTTACAAAATCAAAGCACACAAAGTAGACATTCAAACAATGAGGCTGCAAACAGCTCCATTCTCTGATCCAACAAAAACTTAGCAACATAATTATCAATCCTACATCCTTAAATATACATGCAGTTATATCATTTAGAGCACCTGCTTTTCCTCCTTTTGCTTTTTTAAGTCCATTATCTGTTTAGTTATATCATGTTTCAGGTTGCTCAGTACCTTGCTGATCTGTTTTGTTGTTATTTAGTTTTTAAAAATGTTTTCTTATTATTTTTATTTATTTATTCTATTTTGAAGGTAGTAAAATACAGCAGAGCAAGACAGGACATAGCCAGCTGAGGCAGTGCAGTGAAATTGGTACAGAACCTCACAGCAGGTTACTGGGACAACAGCAATAGGTACAATAGTACATCTGGTTTTCTTCCCAATAGTTGTTCCTTCAATCAGGCAGAGCAATATCGAAGGAAATACTGAAATTACAAGAACAGAATATTGAATAGAGCAATACCATTGATCAAAACAGAGGTAAAAATACTTGCCGTCAAAGAGATGTCAGAAGAAAATCCCCCTTATTTGCTTTATCACATATAGTCAAACTCACATGACATGCTCAGATCTCCGGCTCTCACTTGCTATCGGGGGTGGGGGTGTGGGGGGGTGGGGGGGTGGATGTTTCATTCTTATCCCGCGCACTGGTAGGCTCACAGCCGCCCACCAGAGGGATGAACTGGCTGCCCATTTTCCCAGCGCCATGATGTCCAACATGGCACGTCCCAGATCTCAGGAAACGCTGATATGGTTCTTGCTCTGGGGCAGCCTTGGCTTGCCAAGCCACAGCCACTTACCAGAGCGGCATGCTGGCGGCTGCCTGTTTTCCCAGCGCCCCAAGGTCCAACATCGACCATATCATCTTTTGACTGCATTTCTACTTCGGTGCTAAGCAAACACAGACTAAATTTCCTGAAAGCATGAGTCCGATTAAATGCCTCTTCCTTTAAGTAGTGTGGATAGGGCATTGTGTCATAATGGGAAATTAATACAAGGAGGAAAAGCCTGAAGCTGACAACCTACATCCATGTATGCATAGATCAGGGGGAGATCTGAATCTCTATTCCTGTACACAATGCAGCAACAACCGAGAAAATAATACAACTATTGTGGAGAACACAGTTTTGAGATACCTCAGTGTAAGTTGCTCTTGTACCTTTGAAGACAGCACATGGATGATAAGAGTTGGCGTAGATTATGTATTCAGTGTACTCCAATGCTATGGCACTGAATATAAGAGACCTGACTTTGTGAGATCTACAGAGGAAAAGCTTCCCTCAGGTCATAAAACACTGCAGTCTTAAAAGCACTCCATCACTGGCAGAGAAGACACAGGAAAACTACATTAGTAAACCCATATTTCATTAAATTCAATACACAAAAATACTAATATCCCAGTTATATTACCCAAAGCAAATGACTCACTAAGAAGACTTTCAACTGCAAGGGAAAGAAATATGTATGCCAATAAATGAACAAATCTTAATATAAAAATACAAGAATCATGAAAGTAAAGCAACACAATTCCTCCAGAAATTAACTTTCTAAATATTGACTTCCAAAGAAATAAAGTAAATGAGTTGGCCAAGGCCTTAAAGAAAATGATTCTAGAATGACTGATAAATTTTAAAATGATACAAATTAACTGCTGAATAACTTGATGCAAACAATATAATGTATGAAATAGAAGTTCAACCAAAATTTGGAGATTTTACCACAAAACAAAACAAAAACATTGACATCTTTAAAAAGGAAAACTCAATAACTCAAATAGAAAAAAAAAACTTACTCAAAACTTTCATCTGTAAATTAAATTGGAAGAAGAAAACATATTAAGGCTTGAAGACGAGTTTGACGAATTATCACGATATTATGCTTTAAATTAAAATGCTCCCCCAGCTTCTCATGGACTCAGGGGTGGGCTTTTGAAAGGTGATTGAAAGATATGAGTATAATATTCACCAGTGGATGATGGTTCACAAACAAATCTGTTCTTAGGAGGAGAGGACCCATCAGGTCAGGCCACTGTGCATGTAGATTGAAAGGAATGCTCTTGTCCCCAGCTTCTTCCTATTTTTTCCTTGCTTCTAGGCTGCCATTCAGCTGCATTTCCCTGCTCTGTCCTTGTACTGTGCTATTTCTGCCTTACATCCAGACAACCATGTGATTAATTCTTGAAAACAGTGAGCCAAAATAAACCTCTCCTTTAAATTGCAACTATCAGTATTTTGTCTCAAGAGGAAAATGAACAAGATACATTCATATAGTAATGAAACATGAAAGAATAAACATGAAATGAACATGCCATTCCATTTTCCTATAATAGAAACAATATCCAAAACCTACAATTTAAAGAAGAAATGGTTTAATTTATCTGATGGACTAAGAAGATGTAATATATGACTGGCTGACTTCAAGCAGAAACCTCATGACAGGAGGACTTGGTGGAGCAAAGCCACACACCTCCTGGTAGTTTCAAAGTAGAAGAGGGAACAGTTTTGAAAGAAATGAACAAAAGATAACAGATATTGTCATACCCCAACTGGTCACCTCCAGGAGAAGACTTGTTATGGTTTATAACTAGATGTCCCTACAGCCTTATGCACTCATACATGGAGATTTTGGATGGTGGTGGGATAATGTGGGCATGATACTGACCACTGGATTAGTCCACAGATGAGTCAATAGTTAATTGTGATGTTGAGAGATGATGTCTGGTTATAGCAGGTGGATCACTTGGAGTGTGGCCTGGAACAATCTCAATCTCTCTCTCTCTGTCTCCCTCTCTCTCTGTCTTTCTCTGTCTCTCTGCCTCTCTCTCTGTCTCTCTCCCCCCCTCCCTCCCTTCCTCTCTGTTTCCCACTGCTATGCCAAGAGCAACACTCCCTTGCTATGGGCTTCTGCTATATCATTCTGTCTTCTTGGAACCATCTATTATGGGTTGTAACATCTACCAAATGTGAGCCAAAATAAACCTTTCATCCTTTATGTTCTGTGTATCAAGTATTGTGTCTCAGTGATGAGAAAATAAATAAGACAATGCTTTACTAATCTTCTAGGCATTTCTTTTTTTTTTTGGTACCAGGGATTGAACTCACAACCTCACGCTTGCAAGGGAGGCGCTTAAGCCACTGAGCTAAATCCCCAGCCCAGCATTTCTTAATTCAATGAAATTGACATGTCAGGATTGGTAGTCACTATACCGGACCAATATAAAAAGATCAAGAGATCAAAGTTATAAAACATGGAATTAACTGATAAAGGTGAAATACAAAGTAATAATACTAAAAAGACTGTTCAGAAGTGAAATAATAGTAGACAATACCACAAATCTTGGGAAATATATGAATATCAAGTACACACTCTTAGAAATCCAAATAGATAGGATCAGATAAAAGTCTGTTCACCTTGAATTACAGTAAAAAATCCTAAAGATTCAGAACTAAAAAAGAAAATTGAAAGCTGCAAGGGAGAGACATCAAGTCATTTATAATGTAAACACATAAGAAATGTGTTAAAGCCAGAAAGATACAGAATGATATATGTGAAACTATAAAAGAAAATAACTGTTAGTCTACATTAGTACATATAACAAGGTTAAAATTCAGAATTGAAGAAAAAATGAAAACATTCCAAGATAATCATAAACTAAGGAAATTCATATCCATATAAAAACATTTTAAAACATGGTTAAGGGGACTCCACCCTTAAGAAGATGTTAGCCATTAACATGAGAGCATGTGAAACAATAAATATAAAAAAATCAAATTTATCAATAAAGATACAAACTATATCAATACACTATCAATAACTGAATTTTGAAGCTGAATAATAGAGGAGGAAATAACGCATATATAAATCAGTACAAGAAAAAAATGTATAAAATAACAGAAATAAATCAATACCTATCACCAATAATGGAGTATAAGTGCTCTTCATTCTCCAGTTAAAAATATTGATGATCAGAATAGATTGAAAAAAAAAAGACCCAGTAATATTTGACCTATAAGAAACTCACTTCATTAGTAAACTCAAATATAGACTGAAATTTAAAATATGAAAAAAATGATATCACAAGCAAATGGAATTCAAAGGAAGCAAGAATTGCAATTGTTCTATACAGAAGAAAATGAATTTAAGACAGTTACAGTAACAAGAGGTAAGGTACATCTCTATATGCTGATTTAGGGAACAACTAATTAAGAAGTTATAGTGATTAAACATTTACATGCACTGAATTTCAGAGCATAAAATGTTGCAAAACAGACATGACTGTATATGGAATTCTAAGTTCTGATACAATAATTGTCATTTTCATACTTTACTCTCACAAATAGACATATCTTTTAGATAAAAAAAATCAGTTAAATTTTGTTATAGATCAGGGATATTTGACAGGTATCTTCTGAATAGTTCACCCAAAAACTGCAGAACATACATACTTTGATGCAGCTTTTTAAGCTATTTAAAAGCTTTAAATAAAAGATAATACTTTCCTTTTAAATTTAATTTTAAACAGAATAAAACCAAATGAAATGAAACAGAATAAAACCAATCACAATAAAACAATGAGAGTGATACAGAAATTCAAATAAAGATAACAGAAAATCAATAAGGGCTACCATATTATATCTTATTATCTTCAAATAGCTGATCATACCACCAGACATAATAGAATCAAACAAAACAAAACCAAATAAAACCAAACCAAACAAAACAATGAAAATAATACAGGACTTCAAAACAAGGTAATAGAAAATTAGCAAAATTATTACCTCCCATTTTTAGACATGTCTTCCCTTTTTACCTTCCCAATATCTGTTGTATATTTTGGAACCCATTAACTTCTTCAGTTCCCCCATGTGACAGCACAATGTTCCCCCATATGAGTCCAAACCATTTCACCCATGAGCATGATCTCAATTTGCATCCAGTTACTTACAAGAGTCTGGAGTTTATTTTTCTTTATAGAGAGTAGCCTTCCATTGAATAAAAATACCATATCTTTCCTATCCATTCTGCAGTTGATAGGCAACCTACCTCTGCAAAACTATTTTTAAAAATTAATGGAGAATTAAAATACATTCATGATAAAGAACAGCTGAAGCAATTCTTGACCACCAAACCAACTCTACAAAGAGGGCTGAAGGTTATTTTAGAGACAGATAAGGATGACCATGTTTCTAGAAAGAGAAGCAGAGGGGGACTGCTAATCAGGGCAGGCAATTGAAGGGAAGGGTGAAGTAGGGGACCAAAGGCAAGAGGATGGTATGGCAAAAATGAGCAAGTACACATCGATCATAACCATTAAAATAGATGGCCTTAACTCATCAATAAAAAGAAACACAGGCAGAGTGGATTGGGAGACAGGATCCATTAATATGCTGTATACAAGAAATGTATTTGACTCAAAAGAAAATTCATGGACTGACACTGGAGGACAATGCTCAAGACAATGCTCCATGTGACAGAGATAATATTTTCAACCACGAAGCAAATGTCAAGAAACTAGTAAATAATTTCTTATATTTTATTAGATCATAATAGAATGGCATTAGAAATCAACCACAAATTCCAAAACATATTATAGCTTATTATAAACATATTATATCTTAATAGAGGGATGGGGATATAGCTCAGCAGCACAAGAACCGGCCTGACAAACGTGAGGTCATGAATTTAATTCCTGGTACAAAACAAGCAAACAAACAAACAAATTAATAAAAACTATAAAAATAGATTATATAAAAGGAGGAAATTTTTAATTTCTAGAACTGAATGAATATGGAAACACAACATAATAAAATCTGTAGCATATAACAATAGATTCTATGAGGCAAGTTTATGTCCATTCTTTCCATGCCATATTGGGCTCCCCTTTTTTATGACCAGGGCTTCTCTTTTGCTTTTTGTTTCTTACATGTTTTTTAGATACCGTGATCTTAAAAAGAATCACAATCCATAATTTCTTTTACTATCTTAAATGTTCTTTTCTTTGGGTTCCAATTGCTCAGAGATTTTATTTTTTTTAAAGCTTATTATTATTTTTTTTTTACTTTTAAGATACATGTATTTTAGGAAGCCCAGACTGATCTAGAATTCCCAGATTAAAATGAGTCAAAGAATCCTCCTATATTAGTACCTGGCACAGCTAAGACAGAAGGAACATCCTGCCACCTGTGGATAAATCTTATATATCTAGTTTTTCAATTCTAATAACATTTCCTTAGATATTTTTCAAATTCTTTTAATTCATGATGTGTAAAATCTGCATTTGTTGACCTTTCATGCCAAAAATTTCCTTTTTATTTTTCTAATGTGATCATAATCATATTTCTAAAAATAGAACACAGTGTTAAACTATAAATATTTTATTTATTCACTATGTCTGAAGAATCACAACTTCTATGGGGAAACTTCCACTATTTCCTAAGGCCATTGCCTCTGCTTAAAAGTTCATGAAATCATTTATGCTCATTATTTTTAGTAACTTCCTACTACTTCTAACTCTATCAACTACAGTTCTTAAGTAAATTTCCATATTTTGCTTATATTCATTGTTTCATTATGACTTCTTATGATATTTCAAAAAATCTCTAACTTCTTTCAGTTGTACATGGCTTTTTATGGCTTTTACTATTTGTAATTTTCTAAATGAATAACTGAAAATTTTCTATGATTACAATTCTTAAACAGCCAGAGAAATGTTTGTAGCCAAACTGATTAAATTTACACATTCTCAAAATACCTTCCTCACTTTGTTGATCTAAACGGTGCACATTCACCTTTGAAAATTCAATTGAAATGCCAATTTCCAAGGGTACTCTTTCAAGAACAATACTCTTTCAAGTAAAAGACTTCTTTTTACATGCTCCCACAATATAGCACCTTATTAGTCTCTATTAATTATGATAACATTTATTGAATAATGAATGACTATAGTTGAAATTAGCCTTGAAAAAATGTCAAACAGATACTGTCACTTGGAAAAGTTTTAAAATATGGATCCTTAAACACACACGCACACACACAGACACTCACATAGTTACCACTAGTTTATCCTGATACTTAATTAATATGCTGCAATTTTGTTTACTTTTCCAAATCCTAGTGATAGAAATGATAGAATCAGGTTATAATGATGTTTTTTCTGTCGGTACCTAGCATAGTTACTGAAAAATCACAGAATAATAAATGTTTTATTATTTATTGAAGAATGGATTGAAGAAAGATTATACTTATGATAGTTACTGAACATATTTTATTTTGTATCTAAAATATTGTTATAAATGAATGTATGACTATCCTAATAAGTGATAGCTTAATGAAAAAATTAAAGCCCTGATAAAATTTACTTTGACGTCTTGGTCATTTACCATTCCGCAGTATTCATAGTTTGCTTTTGAGTCGAGCTAAGGTCATGTATGTATATTCAGAACTACAAATAGAAGTATTACCTGCTTAATTATGTGATATTTTCAGTGAATACAGAAATTGCACCTTTATTTCACCAATGCTCAGCAAATGCTATGCACATGAATACTTATTAAATGACTAATTATTAAACAAGAGACATTATGGTAGACATTGTTGATTGTTGTTTGGTTTTGAAGGCTTGTAACACTGTCATTTATGTTTTTATTAGTTTTATACTATTTTGTCTTGTTTGAATTCATGTTATGTGAAGATAAGGACAACTATTTCAAAGAAAACAACAGACTTTACGGTAACCACCACGGATTCTTGCTGTCTTGTTTTGAAATTCTGTGTTCCTTATATTGTTTTGTTCCACTCTCCTCTGTTTTTTGTTTTGTTTTTTTTTTGTCTTGTTTTGTTTTGTTCTCTTTAAAATAAAAAAGTAAAACTAAATATGTCCCGTAGGGTATCTTTAAGATTTTTATGAACTTACATAGTTAATTATAATTTATAAATAATTCTGGCAAGTTATTTTATTAGATGGTTCCCTGTGAAAGTAACATCCTTCAGTGAATCATAACAAAATAGGAAACAGAAAGCATACAAAGTTTAATTATTTCTTGCTATACAGTCTATTTTCACTTGTTTGATTCTAGCATTTGCCTTACATTTTTGGCAGGAGATGACACCAATCACTCGAAATAAAGCAGCTGAGTAACTGTAATATGCCCTCGATGCACTTGATACATCATACATGGGTGATGCTTTAAATAGCACTAGAGACTTAATCAGATGTCGTGATTTATAAATGGGCAAATTAAGAACATAATGAACTGATAAATCAGTAATAGAGTTCTTATAAAGACTCAGGCATTTGCCACTCTTCATTATGATTTTTATGCCTTTAAAAGAAAATCATTTCTTAAAGTAGTCTCTTCCAATACTCCACATGCCCTGCTTTCCCTAACCAAAATCTAGATGATAAATAAATAGTTGTAATAGAATTTCTTAAAAAGAAAGAATAAACTGTCTTTTCTAATCTTAACTATTATATAAAAATGAACAACAATTATTATCATTTCATGCCTTTCTAATTTCCCTGGAGTTATAATAAAATAATTAATATTTAAAAGGAGCACTGTGTTTACTAAAACCGTAGCATGTGTTAGAATAAAATAAAGTGACTATTATGTTAAAGTAAATGAAAAAATCCAAGCTCAATCCACATATATCATATTATTATTTTATTTTCTTGATATTTAATTCTCCTGATATATGCATCTTATCTGCTGTTATTTGTCAGATTGCATTTCATAAAAAATAGCAGAAGTACAAAATTTTAAGTATTTTTTTGCTTAACAAAATATCTGCAATGCACATACATAGAAAGAATAGGATTCTGAATATTTAGGAAAGGGTTCTTTCAAAATATTCGGTATCCTAGAAGTTAATAAAATATATTTGAGAAACTTTTCATGAACAATAATTGTCTGCATAAGCAATAATAAGCAAAGGAAAAGGAAATATTTTAATATAAGCCTGTCTGACAAGCAAAGGAACTGCAATGAAAAGGAAGAAAAATATACTAAAATCTAGATTCCAATTTAATTGACTATTTAAAAAGAAATTCAATCTAAACAATACAATTATACATGAAAGTTAACATTATAATAGGGGTGTACAAATTAAAATTTGTCAGTGATTTACTTCAGCAAAAGAATATCTAAAGCAAATATTAATTTTTATGGTTTATACACAGAAGACAAGTAAACAAAGGAAAGCGTTGTTTTACTTTTTGAAAAATATTAAAACACTCACTGATCAGCCGGGTTAGATGTTCCTAGTATTTATTTCACAAAAGGGTAAAGAGAAGTAATCTTTCGTGAGTCAATTCTAATGATTTCACAGAATATTAGTCAATTTCAGTTAAAGCCTTATTTTTAATTTTATACAAAACTTTGTTACTTTATTGCACATCCTCTCCTTTGTACTACCAGTGTCACAGTCATTGAAAATTTGTGTAATCAAAGCCCATCAACACAGTGGGTTTTTTTTGTTTGTTTGTTTGTTTTTATTAGTACATGTTTGTAGTACACAATGACTCCATGCTCTTTAGGGAACCGGTGTAGGTACATAGCACATTTCAATTCCTCCCCACCATCCATTCTTCCTTTTCCAGCATCAGATTCATTTATGTAACTTATAAGACCTTATAATGCTAATTATCATGTATACAGATTGAAAGCCCAAACAAAGGACAAAGAACATATAAACATGTAGGACAATTGTACTAAGTCAAGGTACACTTTTAGATATACTGTGCACACTGAAATATGCTATCTTTTTCTTTATTTGCTATTACTTGCTTTTTTATTTTTAATATCTAAATCTGTATAATATATATATATATATATATATATATATATATATATATACCATATCTCTATCTATCTATCTACATACCATATATATTCTTGGAGAGACAAAGAGGGGAGGGAGAGTTTCATGTAAGATAAATCATGCAATATTAAAACTTATGCTTCTGAGTTACTTCGCTTAACGTTATAGTCTCTAGATGCATCCACTTTCCTTTTTATAGCAGAGTAGTACTCCACTGTGTATAAATATCACTATTTTACCCATTCATCTTCTGATGAACTGTTTTCAAGATTTAGCTACTATGAATTGCACTGCTATAAGCACGAGGATGCATGAGTCGCTGTGATTTGCTATCTTTAAATCCTTGTGAAAATCCTAGACGGAAAAAGTACAGTGCTATAGTTACTTTTATGCTATTATTTTTTAATTAGATAAGACAAAAAAACTTGCAATTAAAAAATATTTCATTTTATTTATCCATTTACATATACAGATATTCTTTATTGATGTAACTATCCATTAATTTCTTTCCTTTTTATTCATGCACACACCTCAAAATTGTCCTGTACACAAGAAATTCTCTTTATATTGGTTTAAAATTGTATGTAAGTTTTGATTGTTCACTCTTTTTTCCATTATTTAATATGATTTCATATTGCACCAGATTTTCATGATTTATTCTAAGAAATATTTTTATGTATATTAAGAATACTCTCAGTGAAAGAAAAAAGGGAGATAGATGCTTCTCAAGCAGAGGTGGATCAAGAGATGGAAGGAAGGGAAAGGAAGAAGACAAAAAGGAATTAAGTTGTGGTGCATACGTGACCTAACTCCACACAAGGAATATAAACATTATGTACAGGGCACATGTACAAATAAAAACGAACCCTTGATGTATGAATCACTTTTCTCACACTGCTTTGAAGATACTTTCTTCACAGTTTCCTTCAGCATGATGGCTAAGAGCCTAAGTGTGGATTCTGGAGATGACTGAATTTCATGAAACTTTGGATTATTGGACTGCTCAGTAGTGTTTAGAAGATTGAAAGTTACAATTTCTTTCATACTGTATTGGAAAAATATCCTTCAAATTTTCCATTTACATCTACTATTCATAAAAAAAGTCAATGTAATGGATAATTTTAGGAAAATATTTTAAAAAGAGGCTCAAGTAAAATGTGACTCCAACAGGGCAGAATAGAGGATTGGGGATGTTTTCAGGCATTGTTTCTTATTTGGGGTTGCCCTATTCTTTGTGTTTGTGTATTCAATGGTGCCCTACACATGTCTAAGATTTTTTATAATCTTTCCTCAATTTCTTTTTCATTTGTTCCTCAAAATTTTTTTCTCCTTCTAGGTCAAATCTATAGTCAAGCCCCTGTAGTGAATCTTTCATTTCAATTATTTTATTTTTTGACTGCAGAATTTAAATGTGGTTCTATTTTAAAACTTATCAATTTGTGTTCTTTATACCATGAGACATCACTTCCAGGTTTCCATTTAATTTGTTGACATGTTGTCTTTAAGCTTGGGAACATAGGTACAGCACCCTATTTACAATATTTCTCTGGAAAGTTCAATATCTTGTGTTTCTCCGGAATCTAGCCTTTTTTTTTTTACATGTCCCAGCTATAGGTTATATTTTTCCTATTGTTTCATGGATAACTTTTCTTAAATTTTTAAATAATGAGCTCCACACCAGGTGTTATGATTCAGGTTGCATCTCCTCACCCTCAAGTCTCATGCAATCATGATGTTTATGATTGGTTCCTTGTCTAGTGCTTGGATTGGTGGTGCGAGTGCTACACCCATGCAGGGGTGGAGCCAGCATACAATGTAACATCAGAAAGAAGGCGTGTCTTTCTCTCTTTTGCTATTCGCATTTGCTGTTTATGGCACCCATGAAGAGCAGCCCCACCATGCCATCCTGCTGCTTTAAGCCAACTGAGTATGGACTGAAACCTCCGAAAATGCAAGAAGTAAACCTTCCCTTCCTTGACTTGGAGTGTCAGGTATTTTGCCTCAACAAGGAAAGAAAAATATCCAAGACACCTGGATTTGCTGCAAATTTTGTCTCTATTGCTGTTGATGCTTTTTTGAGCTTGCCAATGCTGCTATAAGCTTCACGCTTATATTGAGTCCTTCAAAACACCAGGCATCTGTAACTCTGCTCTCACCTTTTTTTCTTTCTTTCTAGAGCCTCAAGATCAACCAGAGGGGATAATCTTTATGAGGAATGCACCTTGTTCTGCAAATATTTTGCCCTGTGGATCTCTCAGCATATTTCATAATTTTAAAATCTCAAATTTTCATTCTCACATTGTATCTGGCTAAAATAGTAATTTGTTATACTGTGTTTGTTATAAAATGTCCTCACCCCTTCAGTTTTGCTTGGACTGTGTTAGTAATGTCTTAAAATATTGAAGCATAAATGTAAAAGATGTAAATAAATGATATTTATAACTATTTCCCCACCATTCACTGTCTACAATTATATTCTTGTTAAATATGGAATAATAAGTGCAGGCTTCTACACTTTCTTCTTGATTTTCTTTTTTTTTTTCTGTACTTATTTTTATTTTGTCCACTTATTTTTTACTAGGTTAATCATAATTCCTGAGGGTTTTTTTTGTCAGATTTAGTGCTTTTTGTAAAATACTTAAAATTGAAATAAGTTTTAAAAAAGCAACCTCAGGACAAAGCTGTTAATTTTAGGCATGTAAATATCTTCCACTTAAAAATATGTTTCCAAAAATTACCTAAATATCATATTTTTGTTCTGAATACCAAAGTGTATTGATGTTTCCTTAATATCTTGTTGACTGCATGTTTAATATCTTAATTCTTTAAGTTTCTATTTTATGTGTTTTATTCTCCCAAAGTGGAAGTGATTCAAATTAGCTTTTGAAAAAAAAAAAGTAGAAATGATTTTTTAAGAGGATAAAACCAAAAAAATAAAACAGAATAAAACCAATCAAAATAAAGCAGTATAACTGATACAGGACTTGAAAACCTTACAAAATCAACATTAATTACCATAATGCCTTTTGTTGTCTTCAAAATAGCTGTAGATACCTTTGGACATAGTAAAAATCAAATAGAACAGAATAGATTAGAAACAATAAAAACAAAACAATGAATGCAATAAAGGACTTCAAAACAAGCCAATAGTAAATCCAAAATGGCTACCATAATATATCTTGCTATCTTTTAAATAGCTGCTCATGCCATCACATTTACATAATCAAACAAAACAAAAGAGAATAAAACCCAACCCAATAAAACAATGAAAATGACATGGTTTCCAGGTGACGATTACTTCCTCATGAGGCCTGGCTCTCTCCCCCTGCAGTCCATGAATGGTGCTGACTTACAGAGAGAAGCTTGGGTCTGGCTGTCCCCACTCTGTCAGTGGCCTGCATATGGCACTGGTTTCCAGGTGGGGACCACCTTCTGGTGAAGCCTATTTCTTTCCCCTCACAGTCTGAAAAATGGTGCTGACTCACAGAGATAGACTTGGGTCTGGTTGTAACCACTCTGGAAGCCAGGAATGATTTTCATGTATCTTTATTTTTTTTTTTTTATATTTAGTATTTTGTAGTATACTATGGCCTTCAAAATTAATATACTGAACCTTTAAACCCTAGTATCTCAAAATATATAGTTGGAAATCGGGCTTTAAAGAACTGATGGAATTAATAGTGTATTGCTAATGTAGGTACTAACTCAATATGGCAGAAGTCCTTAAAAGCAGAGGAGATTACAACCCACAGGAATGTTCCAGGATGCATGTGCACAGAAGAAATGCCGTGTGAAGGCATAGAAAGAAAGCAATATCTCAAAACAACCAGGAGACAACTCAGAAAAAGCCAGTCCTAACTGTCAATTTGATCCTGATTTCCAGGCACCAGAACTCTGAGAAGATAAAATTCTCAGCCAGTAGAATGTATGTAACCCTGGCAAAATCCCACAAAAGCAGATTTGTTTTATGTTTTCTCATGTGATCACAATATTTACAGTTAAAAGTTGAACTGGTTGTCTTTTATATCTGCTGTTTGTGCTCACTGTGCTATTTCTTTCTTGTGTGTCTGTTAATCTTTGTTAAAGCGATGGTTCAAGCACTGAGAAAATATAGGAATAATTTTAGATTTAGGGTAAAGAGAGCAGACTGTAAACGTCAAGAATGTAAGAAAGCAGAATGTGATGCCAAGAAAACCTTGATGAGACCACTTTAGATTGACTTCTATGCTTAACTCTTCCACTACCCAAGCAAAACTAATAATACTAAAGCCAAAATAAAAGGCTGATTTACCTAAAGTTCACCACTTTGGAGTTTTCTGAATGTCACAGTTTATTAGAATATCCACCTTGGCTTGTGTTTAGGTTCATTTTAAAATTTTTTAGCAGTTGAAATACAACAAGTTTTTGTGACCTAAATGGTACCCAAATATAGCATAAATATTCCAACCTATTTAATTGATTTATATCTGTCAGGTGTTTTAAGTATATAATTGGATTCATTTAATTTTACTTATTTTCAGTTGCTTAGTATATTTTGTCATGTCACACATTGTGATTGGACTTTAAGAGCACTTAATCTGTCATCTCTGGGGTCTTCTTTCCTTTCCAGGATAAATATTTCTTCTCATAGACAAAATCCATTTTATCTTCATTTCCAAAGTTTTTGTTTATTCCAAACCTATTTTGTGTTTATATTTTATTACATATTCTCATTATTAAGATCCCACATATCTCATATCACATGAAAAAACCTGACTCTCCTCTGAAGATGTTTTCTCTTTAAATATTACAACAGATTAGGGGATGCTGTGACATCAGAAGAGAAGCACTAATGGGTCAAGATATGTAATTTGGTTTTGTGTCAAATAATTATATTTTCATATCTGTCCATTTGCATCAGGTTCTTGCAACTTTAAGCCTTTCCTTTTTTTGTTTTTCCATTGCTCTTGCAACCTACAGATGAAAGACAGATCATACAGGCATATTTTTGTAATTTCGTAAAATCATTCTTCAGTGATGGTAATCTTTACCCTTACCCTCTCAGAATCAACAAATTGTATTACAGTGTTCTCTGCCTGCATTCTGTACCTGCTCTGCATTTTCATTGTACCACATTAGGTAACACTGTATCAGTACACTGTTCTCTTTCTACCAAACAAGGCACTTAGTATGAAGGCATTACAATTATAAAAAGGACTTATAAACATTCTTACCTTAAAAGCAAAGTTTAATTAAAAACTAGTTTCCTAACCCCAAAAGCAGTAAAAGTTTACCTATTCGATGCGTTACTATCCTTAAAGCATTGTATCTGATTAAATATATTTGTTCCAACACTGTCACTTTTTCTTGATTAGAAAATTAATTTTAATTATCTTCTCTCATTAGTACCTATAATTTGAGTTGGAAGAAATACTGGGAAGACAAATATTAATATTGGGAATTTTTGTTATTTGTACATATGAATGTATGCTTTGGCTGTTCAGCAAGTATAGTAAATAAGTTTTTAGTTCTTGTTTTACATTGTACAAAGGGCATTTATGGAAATTTGCATGTTCAGTAAAAATATTAATTAGCATTAGTGATAATGCATTTTCAGTTTGCTGTATTTTCTGCTTCTTCTTAGTGTTGGTAATTTATGAATAAATTAGAAACCATAGGGGACAGAGCTAATTGATCATTTTGTATGCTCTTATTTATTATGGAATCAGTATTTAAATTATCAGTTAATTAATTCAGCTTCAGATGAATCAAAAACTTGAAAAAACTAGTACTATTTAATAATTCTTCAAGGTACAGATTGTATTTCTTGTACAGCAAAATAAACCACAATTTCTGGTTGTGGTGAGTTAAGAGTTTGCCACCTAACTCAAGTCAGCTGGATAAAATTGTGTCCCATTAGAGAAATGCATTGCAAGGAGACATTATTTTTAATTTCTCATTCTCACATTTATCTCTGATATAAATAAATATTAGAGAAAATTGTATACTTTAGATTTAGCATTCAACCATTGCTGACCAGGACAATGTTAGTGTAAGTAATTAAATTTAAATAGGTTAATTTTTTCATTGTAATAACAAATGAAGTCTATTTTTGACAAGTTAGGCATGAAACTAAAATTTACAAAAATGAATCCATTTAAGGCAATTCCATATTTTTGTCTTAAACACTAATGATAACAGAACACTAGAAATATATTAATTTGTATTGTGTGATATTTTTATAATAAGTTTTAAAATGTACAAGAAAACTTGCTGTATATTTACACTGCATATCTCTACACTTAACAATTTATAAATTGAAACTATATAATTTTAAATTAATGTATTTATAGCACATTTTATTTTTCTTATTTAAAGTCATATAGAAGAGAAATATCATTTTCCTTCTTATATTGTTTTATTTTATTTAAATTAATTTATACTATTATTAATTATGAAAATTTAAATTTTGTGGATCTTACCCAGAAGATCTATTTTAATTTAATGAGGAAGAAAAAAACTAAATAATTATAAAACAGTTTAAAACATGATAACACAGATAAAAGTTTGTGAAACGCATCTTGAATTCCTTGCCATATTTAAGGAAAGTCGTTATAAGGTATTTGAAGATTTTTAAATGACTCTAAAACCACTTCTATAAATTTGTCATCCTAAAATAGATATAGATATATATTAAGAATTACCATTCCTATATCCTGGTTAAATATAGCTTTTAAATAATCTGGTGCTCTAAAGATTTTAAAGCAACATGACATGCTTTGGAAATTATACATTCTTAAGATTTTTGGGGGGGCTTATTTTATACCTATATTCTGTCATATAGCCTCAAATTTAAATTCATGCACTCAACTTTTTAAAATTCTACTCGGTTGACAACCTACTAAAATCGCATCACTTTTCTTAACTTACAAAATATAATTATACATAAGCAATCTTTCAAGGACATATAAAATAATGACTCAAATGCAGTAATTATTAATTTACATTCAGACATTCATTGGTGGAAATTATCAAATGTCCAGATTGTGGTACAACATAAATGGATTAATAGTCCTAACCAAATTGCTCGGTTTCCTAGCAAGCCACTTAGAAGCATAACTATAATGTGCATACATTACCTACCTTCACAAAAGCTCACGTGTATCCCTTGGTTTTGCTAAGGAAAATCATTCAGAAAGATCCGGTAGCCCACAGTACTTTAGTGCTGTTCTTACTGGTGATAAATAAAAATACAAATATTTATAACTCTTCGGTGGTCAAAATGGTAACTTTGGTTTAAGAACATTTGTAGAAAAATAAACATATTGGCATCATTTGACTGTGATATCTTTGTCACTTTTTTAGAATCCAGTATTTTTAAAATTCATTGTGTAATCTCAGCATTGAAATCAGTGATCACAGGTTTAGTTTTTATGTTATTCACAGATAATTTAATGCAACACTCAAATGGTGACTCTAGATGAGCAGAGTATTCCTCATGGCCCATGAATACAATGGTGAGTTCTGATACTTGGAAAAAGAATCTGGGAGATATCTTATGTCACATTGTTTTTATTTTAGAAAAAATGAGAAAAGTGACTTCAGAGAACCTGTGCTTTCATCATTTTTTGCTCAACAGGGGAACTCAACTTTAAATAATATCATGTGATAGGTTTTCTAGGCCCTTGTACATTTTTTTAAATATAATATGTAAGAAAAGCTCATGGCAATGTCGTCCTGATATTATGTACAAAATCACTGTACCTAC
This sequence comes from Hydrochoerus hydrochaeris, assembly GCA_004027455.1. NCBI lineage: Eukaryota > Metazoa > Chordata > Mammalia > Rodentia > Hydrochaeridae > Hydrochoerus > Hydrochoerus hydrochaeris. Next base: position 280,769 of record PVLA01000285.1, read on the forward strand.
AGCCAAATAGTAATGCAAATTTATAAAACAATTTCTTTAACAGAAATGCTCTGTGACCTAGAAATTAAGTCACCTGATTTTCAGGAGACCCACAACATTGTGCAGACACGTTATTCAATTTATTTCAATCCAGAGTTCCCAAGTTTTGGTTTGCTTACAATAGAAAGTTTATCAATTGTGAAGTAATTAACAGTTCTGCCTCTCTTTATGCTGACTTCTTTCACTGAACATGCTCATTATTATGGCTGTAAATTATCTCCTTAACAGTATGATTTCAATAAAAGTAACTCTACTATTAGAAATTTCTCAGAAGGTACTAATAGCTCTCTGGAGAGCACTTGTCTCACCCTGTATCTCTCACCTTTTCTAAAGGTCACGTTAATTATATTTCCCTTATTGAGAGGAAATCAACATGTCAGTCAGAGGAACTCACAGGTAGAATTTGAAGAGTGAGTCAGTTTTATTTAATATCCCAATGTATTCAATTACATTCATCTTTTATAAATACAATTAATATGAAGGAAACAATAGAAAAAAATTTATTTTTATTCACTTATTCTTTGAGAAAGAACTGATTTCATATTCTTTACCGTACATGTAAAGTTATTATACTATTACTTTAAATTAGTTTTAGTAAATATTTTGAAAATGGCTTCAAAGAGATAAGGGTTTCATGGAGGAAACAGATTTCATTTATCATTTTAACTTTCAAGTAATTATCCACATAGATTGAAATCTGATAAACATTCACTTTCAAGCGTTTCATACTTTTCAGGTCTATTTTTATGAAGTGATTATGATAAAATTCAGAACAGAGACAAGAAAACTGAAAATGGGAATATGTCTAATTGTTTTAACCTCCTTTATTTCGTAAAACTCATTGACCTTTTCCAGTGAATTCTACATCCCTTCAGTCAATATCCCTCTGTAATACCTCACCTCATTAGATATGTTATATAATATGCAATGCGTCACATTAATTTATTTATTATAGGTTTATTTAAAATATTGATATTCTAAACTATCATGCCTCTATAATTTTAGCACTAATTTGACAACAGAATTTGATAATATCCATCAGTTAATCATCCTGGCTACAGCAGATGGTTCACACACTTTATGATAAATTGAGATTTCTTTTAAAAGAGGATTATTTACACAAGTAAAAAAAATAATGATATAGACATATTCCTCCTCCTATGGCAATAGGGTTTGGATTCAGAGTCCCCAAAGACAATAGAATAAAAGAAAATTCTGTATAGAAATTGAAAACGAAATTGTCAGCATTAAGATTTACTGGACAAAAGCAAAGAGAGAGAGACAGAGAGAGAGAAGCTAAATACCTGCTTCTCACTCCGCCTAGTCCCTCTAATGCTAGGATTCCTTTGGCAATACTTTCCCAAATCAGAAGCCAATGGACACTATTAATAAAGCGCATATGTTTCAACATACTGGGTTAAGGAAAGGGTAAAAGAGTTAAAAATGAAGATGGCAATTTGAGAGATAGTATTTATTAGCTGGGTGATATTATAATTTTGAATATATCTTTTTTGGCAAAATATATGAATTTTAATTAGAACTCTGCCCTCACTAGCACTATTTTATATGCAAGTTGTTATCATTATTTATTGATTGATTTTGTAGAGCTCATTGTCTTTATTCTCATCCTTTCCTAAGCTGCTGAGTATATTTTACATGTGCAAGGAGCAAAGTAGAGTGGAAAAGGTGCATGAGATCTTTGAAAAAAAATAACTTGAAGAAAGTCTTCATTTTTGAAGGAGATATGACCTCACAATTTATATTTTGTAGAGAAACCAGTTAGAAATATGAGTTTTAACTAAAATTAACTCTTGATTATCAAGTATGCGTGCCAAGTGAGAATCAAATCACTCTCAAGGGTAGTAGCTCCAGGTTGTACTAAAAGGCAAATTGTAAACTTACTGAATACCAATAAATCTAGGTTATCTTTTGATACATAATTAGCGTCTAACAGGACAAAGTGTCTAACAGAGAATGAAGTAAGAAGACTCAAATGAAAATTCTGAATTTAAACTCCAAATAAAATAGCTGGTCATGATACATATTTTTAACTTTAAGCTTATATTTCTGTTCTATACACTCTTCTAAGTCTGTCTTCCCCTAATAGACACTTGCAAGTTTAAAATTCATACTTATCATTTATCACAAAATCTAATAATTGTAGGGCACCACTAGCCTAATTTTCATTTCTTGTAATGAACTCTTAATTATATCTCAGATTAAATGATTTACAATTAGTTTTTGATGTATTATAGACAGTCTTCTTTATGTGATATCTTGAACTCAATTCTAACTTCACTTTTATTCATAATAAAATACTGTAATGATGTCTTCATCACTACTGTGAGCCATTTGAGTGGAAGTACATGATTCTCCCAGAAGCCTCATGGACCTCAGTTCCTTAATTTTATTATTCAAATGCAAATACACCACACAAGAAAAACAGAAAGGAAGTGAGAACTTTATTCCTATACCCTAATTTTGAAGGAAAGAGCAAAGTCACTCAGAATACTTTCTGTGCTACTCAAATCAATTAAAATTTACATATTTTACATTTAGCTAAATATCCTAGATGAAAAATTAAAACAATAATGAGCTGCCCAAAATAAATTTGTAAAAGAACTATCACTAAAGTAATTTCGAGGGGCTAAATTACTCTCCGGGGGAAAAACTCAATATGCATTGTTGGAAAACAGGTGCTCTGACTATACCCAGGAATGATACATTGATAGCAATGTGCTAATACTATTAACTAATTTCTTCAATATCATTTCAAATGACTTACATTTTGAAGCACTGAAAATATTTTATGTCTAATCTGGGAATCATTGAGTACTGATGTTTTATAAGTTGATGGCCACTGAAAACTTACAGATTTCTTATGAATAAAATCTCATATTATGTAAACTATATAAATTAATAAAATATAGTCATAATGTATTTTGTTTATCATATAAAGCTTGTATAATTGACTGGCCATCAGAAAAGCATATATCCCAAATGCTGAATTTTGCTTAAGTACCCTGGATTTTTCACTACTGTTTTTTGCCCTAAGCTCATTATAACTAGAATAAGCGTGAGAGAAATGAATCAGCAGTGCTGTTTTCTAGAGAGGAAATGCACAGTGACTGAGGGTCCAGTTCTTACATTTGACTCTTGTGACGTGGAGCATTTATCACTGCACATTCTTTAAAAAAGGATATTTAGTCACTCCATACGGACTTAAGGAACACTTCTTTGTGTTGAGTGGTATTGTCATTTATTTCCAACTATAATTTACTTTGACTTTGGGTCATCATTTTTCAGTTTTTAATGTGATGAACCAATATTTAGAGTTTTTTAAATAAAAAAATAGTGGTCATAAACCTAAGAACTCATTGCAGCTACATCACTCATTGTTCCAATGAAACTTTTAAAATTACTCATTTCCAATGCATTTAAATAAACACAATCGGACCTTATATGACTAGGTTCTGCAACTATAGAGGACACTAACCATAAACAAAAATTAATCAGTAAAGTTGTGTCTGCCCTGAACATGTAAAGATTTTTCCTTGTTATCATTCCTTACACAGTAAACCATGACAACTATTTTCATAGTATGAGCATTACATTATTCATTCTATGGAGATGTTGTTTGTTCTTTCAGTACTACAGATATGAATTAAAACATATAGAAAGCTGTATGTAGATTATACTTCACCTTATCTTTCCCTTTACTCTAACATGTGTTAACAGGTATTTTGCAAATTGCTTACATTAGAAAAAATTATTTCCTTAACTGAAAGAAAGCTGATAATATATTTTGGATATGTATTTTATTTTTATGAGATACTAATGCTGATCAAGGTTCTATATAAATTTTTATAAACCAAAACATTAAGGATAACATTATGATCTTAATACATTTTCTGATGAATCAAATTATCATCCAATACCTGAGGAAACAAATGAAACATATGATGAAAGGAGCAGACATATCTGGAAAAATTTTTCATATGAAATAGTAATTTTCTCGCTGTCATAAGACCTTTGAGAACCATATCTTACCAAGCACTTGCTATGAGGGGACTTCATACATTTTATATGATTCTATGTGTTATACGATCAGAAGTAAAAATGATCACAATAGACAGAGTCCTTTGGAAATCAGGCAGAAATATGAAAAGTTTCAACCATACATTTATGCCCATCAACGAAGATCCATTGTAGAGGTTGCTTAGTGGTGTATAAGAATTTCATAACAGAAATTAATTCTACAGATACGATTTTTTTTACCAAAGCTTATTTAAATATACTTATTTATGCTGAATTTCTGAGCCAGCAACAGAGAACAATTCAATACAGTTTGATCCTTGGCAGGATGAAAAGTTACTTCAGAGCAAATTGGTAACAGCAGTCACCTTTGCTCTCACAGAAGGCACGTATTCGCCCTCACTGTGACTGATACAGGTTGTTAAACTGTCCCTTCCTTAACCAGGGTATCTCAGGCAGAACCAGTAGCTGACGACCCAGTGAATGTCAATTTTACCAACACAGTATCTCTGATTATATTATTCAAACCATAACACTCATTTCAGTGCAAAGTTCTGGAACAGTGAGCACATGGCTACAGAATCTTCTAGTCAAGAAAGTCAAGAAACATCTCACATCATCACAGATTTCAAACTGTGAAATGCAAGGTCCAGAAACTCAAATAACAATAATGTCACTGAAAAAAAAAAAGAATGGAAACTATGGATTTTGTTAGAATAAGGGAAATAAAATTAAGTTTGTATATGATAAATAATAAAATGAACGATGTGAGTTTTAATAATTCACTGTTTTTAGAAAAATGACACTACAATTTTTGACAAATGCTTAATCATGTTACTACTACCACAGTCAAAATATTGACTACTTCCTCAAAATTCTCTCTTGCTTTGGTGGAGTCAGTTCCTTTCCGTATAGCTAACCATTGATGACTATTAATCCGTTTCCTGAAAATATACTTTAATTTGAAGGAATGTCAAATACAACCATTCCATACCTACTTGCTTAGTCAGGATTCAGTGAAAAGGTATATACAGAGCAGGTATTCTCTTTTATTTACATTTTTCAATTATTATTGCACATTATATTTTTCCCTGTCTTTGTTTTCCAGAAAAATATTCTCCAATGACTAACAGTAGAAACATTTAGGCTAACAAGCACTGGACATCATCACCCCACCTGCAATAAAGAGGTAATGATGTAATGCTTTCAGTGGTGAAGTATTTGATCACGATTTCTATATTGTAAACAATGTAAAGTTTGCAAACTAGCACAGTGGTAAAAATTGGTGAGTTTCATTGTTAAGTGTTCTAACCTTTATATTTCACCATAATCATTATATAACCTGAATTTAGTTATTCATAATGTCAAAAATTTACACATATACTCCATATACTCTGAGATTTTTAGATGTATTCATGAGATCAGAGGAAATTTAAAATGATTTCAACGCAGTAGGACACAGTTCACAAAAGGAGTGTCCTGTACTTCTCATTTTTTTTCTGCTTTAGGAATCCAAAAACTGTTCACTTGATTCACTGTTTTGTATTCTTTTTTTAAATGCTCCTAGCAGTGTTCTAAATTGAAAGTACTCTTTGCATTTATATATACAAATTGATTGGATATCAAGATACTTACCTAATGACTGAAATAGTAATGAAGACACCCAAGTAATTCTAAAATCATAGCATATGTACAGTGAGATTTGTAAAATGAGAAGGTACCAATATTCACGCATCACCACAAGAAAGTGATGGCTGCAGTCATGTTTCTGGAGAATTAGCTTATCACATTTGATTATTGCTGTGCAGAATATCTGTAAGAAAGAAGAAAGGACCAGTAGCAGGAGAGAAAAAGAAACTGCACTTATTAAGGGCTTCCCATATAGTAGCACTTATAAAAAATCAATGAAATTATTCCACAAAATCATCACAAGTATCTTAAGAAAGCAGCACAAACAAGCATTTTAAAACAACTGCCTTTTATGAATTTTAACTTCATTATTTTGTTGTATTAATTTGGCATTTGACATAAACACTCACTGCTAGTTCCTCACCATTTCAAGGGTAATAAATATAATAGCTTTTAAATAAATTATGAGTAGTTTTATAAACCTTTATCTACAATTCTAAAATCCTAACAAATCTAAACACAAAATCCTTTATCTGTACTTCCAAACAACTGTGCAACAAACAAATCTATAAACCAAAACACTCATAACATATGTGTCAGGAAAACAGACCTAATCTGAATGTATTTGGTGGCATAGCATCATCCAAATAAATCCAAGGCTGCTTGGATCTTAATTTATGCTTCTTAGTATGACAACTCATGCTTCTTGGCAGAAGCATTACTATTATTGATAGCATTTGTTCCAAGTTCAGAGACATGGAGATGAGTTAAGCCACTTATGTTAATTCACTAGGATTAGGATTTTACTTTAAATATTCTTTTCTTTTACAGATTCACAGCAGTGCAAAATTTATGTAATTTAAACATTATTCAAAGGAAGAATATAGAATAAAATAGAGTTTATTTTTAGTTCATTAAGTAGTATTTTAAAACACGGCATTAATATTGCTTGACTTGGTTAGTTGTTCTTACTTATGTACTTACTTTCATTAAATAGTATTTACGTATGTGAGTGAAGATGTGGGTGTAATTATTTCTGAATATGCTGTGTGCACACACAGTCATTTTAAATTAAGCAGCTAACCCTGGAATGTACTATCTGGGTGGTGCTAATTCACACAATGTGATACATAGCCAAGGATATAAAATTTCAGCTTCTGAATGTTTTATTTAGTTATATCTCATTCATCATTTTCCTACTGTGTAGTGTTTTCTATGAGTTTATATAAAATTTTAGGCTTCTAAAATAACATTGACTTATAAAAGAATTAAATTTAATAAACCCTTACACCGTGTTGAACAGAACGTTAGAAGCCTAAATTAAAACATTTATAAAAATGTATTTTTATTTGCATCATTTGAAAAGAAGTTTATAACAAAATTTGCTGATTAATTATATATCTTTTTGTCTCTGTATTAGTTTCTTTAAAGGTGAGAAGAAATGAACTGAGGCCATATAAATGTATTTCAACAGCTTGAATTTTGCAATTTAAAAACTCTAATTTTTGAATGTATGTGTTTGCTTTGACTTTAGGATTTATTATAATATATAAAAATATTTCAGATGGAAAAAATCACACACTAAAGTAAACACATTTAAAAAAATTAATATGTTTACTTTTCAGGAACATTTTAAAAATTTTCATAGTATCTTCTATTGTACAGATAGCTAAAATACATGATTGTTTTTTGGAAGAAGCTTTAAAATATTTTTCTACTCATTTTTTCTTCTTCATATTGCATCATATAATTTTGCATTTTATCATGTGTTAATGCAGTTTTTACTCTTAGGATCATAAAATCAAGGATTACTTTTTAAAGGAATAGATATATATATAGGATTTATTCATATTGCATGTATAATTTTTTCATAAAATATATGCTAAATATAAAAATACATGTATGTATTCAACAATAGTGTGTAATGAATGTGTAATAATAAAAATAATGTTTCTACTACTGCATTCTAATTTTACTTTTAACTACAATTTTCAAGTATTTTGTGTAAATACAAAATGATTAAGATAATATTCTATTACACTTTGTCTCTAAATCTCATCCATTTTTCTCTAAATACTTTTATAATGCTTAATTTTGAAGTGTGTTCTAGTATTTCTTCCAAGTAAGATTATAACTTCTTAGTTAATAAAGAAAATATGTTTCAAAAAACATTAATTAAATAAGTAAGCTTCTTAACATTTTTTGGAAAAATAAAGAAGTAATCTACATTTACTCATATGTATAGAACAAAACTGATGTAAATTTTTCATATTGTTTCCCAAAAAATCACTTTGGCCAAAAATTAGAGGTCATTTAACTTTGTCATGGTCAAAATTTTCATTCTTAGCAGGCTTGAATTAACTCAGTAACATTGCGTACATCAAATTTTTACAAGGACCCTGATGCTGACATTACCCGTCATAATAATGAGTACTTATCTGATGGAATCAGGATAGCTTCTTTAGTTTTAGATTCATTCTTTTTCTTTGACTTCTAATGTTTTTGTGTCACTCTCATCAAGTGGCTGTCACTTCTATGTTTGAGAGCCTGGGTTTTATTATTATCTAATATGAAAATATTCCTACTTGCCCAAACTGATTTCTTCCTCTGGAAAACTACAAGATATTGATAAATAATCACCAAATTTTAACACATAAATTTCTATATATAACTAAAATAAAAATTAGGAATTTTGACTTTGAAGAACAACCAGACGTGAGACACAGTAAATAAGGTGGAGAAGGAGGGGTTCTATTTTTAGGAGCTGCCTTTTCACTGATGGCGCTCTTAGGCAGCATTCACTGTAAGGATCACAACTCATAAAGACACCCTGAAACAGGACTTCCAGAACTGCTTCAGAAAGTGGCAAAAACAATGGGATAAGAGTATTGAAAATGAGGGAGAGCTACTTGAGGGGGCATAATGTCAAGGTGTCTTTTACTGTAATTTGTTTTTAAATTAAACACTCATTTTATACTTTCATCATCCCTTGTACAATTAGCCAATAAACACACAAAGGAATTAGCTTTACATATCATCCTTAAAGTAATTGTAAAATGCGTGATCTAGATATTTTGGGTTAAGGAAATGTTATGCACTCTGAATATGAATCTGGAAGAGTAGATCCAGTCTTTTTTACTTTCTTCTTCTTCTTTGGGATTTGTTTTGTTTGTTTTGTTTTTGTTTTTGTTTCCAGTTTGTGGAGCCCACTGCCCTGTTTCAGTATGTTTAATGAATATTCTGATTCATGCTCCAAATCCAATGCCTACCAATCTTTCTCTGTTCCCTGAGAGGCTACTACAGTCACGGTGTCTCATTGGGATTCCCTTGCTTCCCGCCTCCCAGTGGACCTTCGTCAGTGGATGACATCAATTGACGAAAGGAAAAGAGGAAAGACTGTTGGAATGCTTTTCCCTAATGCTCTTTCTTATTCCTCTGTCCAAAGGAAGGTAAAGGGCTTCAGTATTGCTAGATAATGAGGGCTTTGGCATCCTATTGTGAGTTGTGTTAGCCCTCCCCAAACCTTCGTAATTGTCTCTGCATAAAAACTGGTGTTCATCATCTCTTTCTTGCCAGGAATTTAATATTTAATTCAATTTTGACCAATTTAGCATCTGATCCACTGTGATTGATAAAAATATGGTTTCATTATATAATACTGTAATAGTTTCACTTTTTATAAAAGCAGACCAAAAAAGTTTCATTTAAGAAAGTGGATATATTTTTATAACCCCAAGTCATGAAAACAAAAGAGAAATTTTACATTTAGACCAGTAAGTTGCCTTAAAACTAAAATACAACACAGACTATTTTTAAAAGAAACATATAAAAAATAACAAAAACAAAAGCAGGTTTCCTATCAAAAAAGTTCAGAGCTATAATAAACTGTGCATCCAATATACTAAGAAATTATAATTTTTCATTTTGTGTGAGGATTAACTTAATAACCACGCCTATTAACTATAAAATTATCCAACAATCTATTATCCATTTTATGCAAATTGTGCTCACATTGTAATGTTAATTTGTCAAAAATATAACACATGTTTTCCCTAAATTTGAGTCCTGTGTATATTCAAGCTAAATTAAAGGTTGAGGTTAAAATTTGGCTTTGATCTGTTGAGGAAACTCTCCAGAAATTTCTACAACACTACAGATTACAATAATTTTTCCTTGATAGTATAATTCTATAGTTCAAGGGGAAAAATCTATAAAAAAGTACAAGGCAATATAATTGTCCTATAATTTCAATTTATTTAAAATAAATATATAAAATACCCTGGCATACACTGTGTTATAGTGATTGTCAATGTTTGTTTCTGGTATATATTAATCATAGTGGAAAATGTCTGTAATGTAATTTCTCAGGATAGAGTAGAATTGGATGCATTTAAGTCTGGAACAATTTAGAAAGTAATGAGTAACTTCATTATATAGGGCTAATAAATTCTACTCATATAGAAATGTTTGCCAATTCATTCTGCTCTTACAGAGATTGTTTAGTGGTTATGAGAGGTACTGTTTAGTGATTATGAGAGATTATGAGACAGTTCTTGTCTTTACATAACAAGATTATGAGAGATACTCCGTATTTTCTATCAATAGTTTTTCATTTCCTCTTATTTTAACTTTTAAATTATCTTGCATTTAGTAATGCGTATTTGTAGTACCTAATGTTTACATTGTTTGAGGGAAGTTGGTACATGTACATGATACATCTTAATTCCTTTTTTCATCTTTTCTCTTTCCTCCCTTATTCTTCCACCCATCTCTTTTCTAAACTGATTGGTGGAAAGTGAAAGTATCTGATTTAACTTGAGATAATTATTACAAGAATCCTCTGCCATTTTATATTTAGTAAATGCCTTAAAACACTTGAAAAGTGTCAAAACACATCAATCTTTTCAAATATAAAACTTTTGTCAAAGACTAAGAATGTAAGAGTGATGCAGTTCTTGTCTTTATATAACAAATTGCCTGCAATTGTTTAATTTTAAAATCAGTAGGAGTGTGTCTTTGATGTAACTCATTCAGTCTTCAAATTAAATACCACAATTTCCCTATTCAAAAAAGATCTTCCATTACAATCTTGTAAGTTTCTTCCCTAAAGTTAGATGCATAAAATTAATTGTACTTTTTACAATGCATTTAAAAGGCTTGTTCTTTAGAAAGGATCATTCATTATACTCTGTTAATGTAAAATATTTCAAAATTAAATGAAAGTTTCTAATTTTGTTCTTTATGTAGATAAGCATGCTTGTTATCAATTTATTTCTAAACTTCAAGTTTTATCTTTTTGTTCTCTTTTAAAAGGCCATATAAATATTTTTTTATTTTGTAAGTTGACAAAGGCAATAGTAATATTAGTGAAATATTGACACATATTGAACCTCAGGGTTTAAAAAAAATTCTGCTTCTTCTTTGTGCTATGCTGCCCTGGCATATCTCTACATATGCATGCCGTAATTCTCTTCCGGACTCTGACAGGGCTGCCTGCTTCTTTTTACCTAGCTCTAGTAGCATCCTTAGGTTGAAGTACACAGTGACCGGTAGTTCCTTCTCCCACCCTAGAATGGACAGTTTTGTAGAGTTCTCTGGTCAACTCCTCTACTGCCCACAGCTTTTTCAGGGCTAAGATCTTGTAGCTCATAGTGGCCATCCAAGCCCAGTGGCCAGCTCTTCTCCCTGGCTTCCTGCTTGGACCCACTTCATAGCAGTGGGTCTTTAGAGAAATTTCTTTTCAAATTCTTTCCCTTGCATACTTCAGGCTAGATGTTGGTCAAATTCCCCAGAGAAATTTTAAATCAAGTTCCATTGGTCTGAGCAAACAGTAACTATTGTCCCTTCCCAGCAACACAAGCAAGAGTTCTCCAAAACTTTTAGTTCAAAAGCTTTTTTGGAGGAGTGTTAATCTTCTTGTAGATTAGTCTCATGTCCTTCAGTGTTCTTTTTGCTTTTGTGACCAAGGTCCCTCATTATAATATCTTGTAATATTAAATTATTTATGTTAAACTTTTCTCTATTCAAGTCACTATTTGATTTGTCTTTCCTGATTGGACCCAGATGGCTCAATGAATAATTTTGCAGTACTTATTGTTCATCACTTCTTCTTGTACTTATCTCAGCGCTTATTTTACAAAAGATTTGAAAAATATTATCATTTTTCATAAAAAGAAAATTAAAAGGAGCCAAATATGTACCAATCATATACATGTGTTTTATACCAATTACAATGTATTATCCACTAAAATACATTGTATCAATTGTGTTTATTTCAGAATATTTTCCTATGGTTCTTGACAGTAAGAGAGTTTAGCTATAACTTTCACACCCAGTCCAAATGATACATTTTGAACTGTTACTTAAGTATGTCTAATTCAGGTGTCTTCATTTTGGTCTGTGAAGTAGAGATAATGGTGAAAGAAATTTAACATTGTTTACAATTCATTTCAAAATTATTTTTGTGAAGTCCTGCGGCAGCAGCATTATCTGTGGCATCTTAAACACATCATTATAATTGTGCAACTCAGAGGATTTACTGGAGTCTGGGTGCGGACTTCCAAATCTTGTGATAGACCAAAAATAGAAAGACTGTGACCCAAAGAGTGGGGGACAGTTGATTAATCACAAGATTAATAATAACAATGTCCAGAGTAGCTACTGTAGAAGGAGTCTGTCTTGTTGCCTTAGCTATAGTGCCCTGTAATTTTTAGAGATTATGGCTTAAAGCTTCTGTATCAGAACGACTTGATGTACAATATAGGCAGATTGGCAAATTCAGTGAATGGCTGAAGAGTTTATTGTAAGTGCAGAGATCATACAATGCTAGGGACCTCTGAGTACATATGAAACTGCAGAAGGCACTTTTCATGAACACTGGAGCTTTCTTCCTCTAGCAGGTATGTTTCTCTGCTCCTGTTTTTGATGAGAGCTTTCCACAAAGATGTGAGAGGTAGCTAGATCTATCACTGAATATCTTGGAATACTTAAAATTTAGTGTTTCCAGACAACACTCAAATCATAGGGGACAAATATTAGCATTTCATATGTTTACCTCTCTATCTCTCTTTTGAAAAACTCTTCTTGTAGGGAGGAGGAGTACCAGCAATTGAACCCAAGACCTTGTTCTTGCCAGGCAGGTGCTATACCACTGAGCTATATCCCGAGCCTTTGAACAACTCTTGAGATGCATTCTACTCAGTTTCATGGAGATTTGTAGGGAACTGACCTTCAATTTCCCATATCGTTAAACCTACTCAGAAAACCACATTTTACTAGATGTTTTGTTTTTTCACTATTTTCTCTTTTATTCTCCCATTTTCTGAGCTATACCTCCAAACAAACTAAGGAATAACATTACACTGATATGGTGTTCCACATCCCATTATTTTGCATCCTTGTTTGCAAAGCAAGTGCCTCTCCCAGAAATGTTTAGAAGATGAAAATTATGTTCCAGTTCCATTCAGCCACCTTAGGGATTTGTCTCTCCTTCATGTATTTGGAAATCCTGTTATAACACTTCATCTTCCCTTATACCTGCAATGATCCCTCTTACTTTTGGACCATAATGTTAAAGTTGCTGCTTTAATTTTTAGAACTCACTTAAAAATTAATAACAAATCATTATATTAAGACTGGAAACTAATTTCACCAAAAGAACCATTTTACAAATTCCAATGTTTCAAATACAACTTCCCTAAAATATATGAAAAGAAAGAATCAGATTGTGAAGGACCTTTGTCAGTGCAAATACAAGCACTTACTAAAATAATGTTATTTTATAAATGGATGAAAATAGCTTAACTTGGAATTTATGGAAATAAATACAATTTTGATAGAAAGTTATATTTTAATTATGATTCAAAAATCCATTAATTTTTACAATGTGACTATAACTACCTCTGTGGGACCCAGGCAGGCCTGAAACTTGCAATCCTCCTCTCTCAGCCTTTGGAATTCTAAAATCTCTGGTTTATTCTCCTATGCCCAGGTGGTAACTACTTTTTAATTTTCTAGAAAAAAATGATGTCATGAAAGAAAATACCATAATAATGCAATGCTTTTTTACCTGAAAGTTGGGGATTATTTTATTATAAATTTCTATAATTTCTGACTTCTCTTAATGCATTGAAATTAGCGAATGCACCAGGGATTTAGCTCAGTGGCATACGCGCCTGCCTGGTAAGTGTGAGGTCCTCAGTACAAAAAATCCCAGGTACTGTGAAAAAAAAAAAAAATGAAATTAGAGAATGAAATATCAAAAAGAATACAGAGAGACTGTGTGATTTAATTTTGGCAGTTTCATAGTAAACATAATTTACATATAATAAACACAGTTGTTATATAAGTGATTTCAATGTTTTATATTGTTTAATTTATGTGTCTTTAGTTTCTGTTAGAAAGTGCTTGCACTCCATAAGTATTACATTTGTCATGGGGGGTTGGTTCACAAACATAAGGCTTCTTAATTCTTTTTTCATCCTATTTCTCGCTCATCCTGAGCCCTCCCTCCTGCTTTTGGTCCTGTTCTCTTTTGCAAAACATCTATTCCCTTATCTTTTATTATCTACTTTTTATTTTGTCTTTAATTTATTCATGTTTTGGGTTTTTCCTAAAATGGACATATAGGTATAAGCATCAATACTTTTTATTTTGTAAAATTCTATAATTTTCTCTGAACCTTGCCCTAATCTTGTATCTATCATTTTAATAATGTTCATGTCCACAAACTATTTTTGCAAAGATCGAAATACTGAATTTCTGCTTCGTGCAGTATGGCCATTACCAGCCACTTGTCACTAGCTTTGAAATGTGGTTTCTGTGGCTGAATCATTGACTTTTAAACATTTAATAAATATGTATTCAAATGAGTACACGCAGCTATCTTGTACCATATTGGACAACACGATGTTGTATGATTTGAAACAAGAAGTAGAAATTACAGCTGCATTACAATGGGAGTTGTAATTGCAAAAATAGAAACTGTTCAAGTTTTAGATATGAAAATATCTTGAGACTCCAAAGTTCAAACTTCATTTAACTAAGTTTCAGTTTCATTACTTTATTAGTATATTTGATTGGGAGTTTAGGGTATTAGAATATGTCTTAATTGCTGGAAAATATGAACAGTATGTCTGTGAATTTTACTTTTATGTTTTGTAGCTGAAAGTTCAAGTGAGGCTAGAGTTCATTGTAAAACTTAATGTTCCTTTGTGAATGAACACAACTGTGTTTCTTAATTGAACACATTAAGATATTGAACTATTTTATTGAACTAATAAAAAGCACAATATTAAGTTAGCCAATATGTCATTGTATGCTTAGAGGAACTGAATGAATAATTTAATTTAATATTGAGTACTTTAGAATAAGAACACATGCATTACAACGTGAAAAGATTATTAATGCTAATTGAAAAAAGCTATCAAAGTTTATAGCTATGTGTATATATTAAATTCTCTTTAATAAGAGAGAACAAACAATACAGATTTTTCCTTCTATTACTAAATTACTCATGCACACTGGGCCAGTTCTAAGAATGCTAAGACAGTAGGGTTGCTCTCACTTTATTTTTTTGTCTTTGCTCTGGTGATACAGTTAAATACCTCAATCCTCTTCCCTTATGAGAATACAATGATGAGATTCCCATATTGGACCCATTCTGTAGGCCGAATAAAAACCCAAAGCCAATTTTCTTTCCCTGCTTTCTGAAGACAGTTTTGATCATGATTGCAATCACAAGCTTTCCCAGAAATTGACCTCCTGTGAGTAGTGTCTCTTCTACGTAACCTTCTTGGTGTTCATATGACCATGCCACTGCACATGTACACTGAATGCTGAGTGATGCACCGAGCTAGGTATTTGCTGAAGCTACAGCAGTTGTGCAGTAATCTGAGTCTAGATCATGACCACCACAGGAGAGTCTCTGTTCTGCTTGCCCACTGGCTCTGTCGCCTAATGCTGAGCGTGCGTTTTGGCTGCTTCTTACTTTCTAGCTTCCCCTTTCATTTGTGTTACTATGTTTTGTGCTGCATTCAATGAGTTCTAAAACCCTGTGTTACAGATTTAAAGCAGCTAAATTATAATTCTGATAACTGTTATAATTTTAATTCTGAGAAGCAGAAATATGGGATTGAATCCCAGCTTGCAGGGTGAGGCAGGGAGAAGTCGATCACACATCTTAATTTGGATTTATTTGTGCTTCTTGATAGAATTTGTTTTTCTCAGTTTTGCAACAAGTCTTGATTGTAGTCAGCTCAGAGGGAAGTTTTGTACAGTGACCCTTGCTTTTGTGTCTCAGTGTGGTGGTGGCACTCTTTCAACAGTGCCGAGAAAAATGAAAGTTGTGAGTGAGGCATGGGATCCTTGACCTAGATGGGAAATGTTATGGAATAAAAGTCTTTGTTTTAATAGTTTTGCCAACTGTAGGGTTCTTGTCACTTTAAATTGTGTAAGTCAATTCTGATTGGGATTTTCATAGATCATAATTTATATATAGATACAGATATAAATATGGCTAGGGAGATGTGAATCATTTCCTGGATTTCTTCATTATTTTCAAGGAAATAGACTCATTGTCTGATTTCATCCTAAGATGTCCTTTTCTACCATCTGTTTGAGTGTATGGGAATGTAAGCTATTAGAAACAGCTTGTTTTACAATAATATATTTGATACTTTCTATCTAACTTACACATGAAGCTTAGAGAGACCTCCTTCTGACATGAAATGAACTAACTAGCATGGTATATAAACAAAGAAAAAACAAAAGACATTTTCAGTGTTTTCCTAACATAACCTTGAATTTGAAAGGAGAAGTTTAACTGGGTATCAATGTCATGCTCAGCAACATCTTAGCAAGAGAGGTAGTCCATGTGCACTGAGTTCTTCATGTCCCCATTCAACAGTATCTAACTAACTCAACTCTTTTTGTGTCATTCTCCCAGAAAGACTCAAAGACTCTCAAGGAAATTCTCATCTAATTATCTCAACATTCACAGATAAAAATGCAAAGACCTAATAAATATAGCTGGTATTCAGATTATATAGAAATATAATATAGGAATTTAAGATGCTGTCTCTCAAAGACTACTCTTCTCCAATCTTTATATACTCTTAGTACCAATACTTTGCAACACATTTCTTTTTGGTCAGTTGGCTGCCAGTTCAACTCTTCCAGTAAGAACACTGATAGTGATATCTATGTACCAAAATACAAGTAAGCTAATTATCACCTGTGTTTTCCTGTTTGATCATGTAAGTATTAAGCAGTGATATACAAATTTATCAATGATTCCATGTAAGACTTTTTCCAAACCACTCTACGGTGTCTCACTGAACTTTTCTGGAGGCACCAACCCCATCGAGCAAGTTCCTCTACTTCAAGGTATGAAATTTAACTATCAATATATTCACTTAGTACCCATGGAAAGTTGGCTATCACAGGTAGTGCCACTGGAATATGAGTTGCAATTCTTCCAGGGTCATCTAGACTCAAAGATGAAGAAAGAGTTGTGTGTATGCTACAACTGTGACTTTTGCCTATGCATTTTACCACTCAGATCTTCCTATATCCTACACTGAGTCCACTCTGTTATGAAAGTTTTGATGTAATTGCTAACTAGAGTACATAAAATTGCTGTAAAAACAGGCCCAGTGAAATAAACTTTCATTTCTGCCATATTAGATTATCCTGAGGCTGTAGCTAATATCTTCCTTCTCAACAGTTATATGTATGTTGGAAGAGAACTTCAGTCAGTTGATTTGTTAGTACAGTTAATAGTGTAGGTGTGGATCCTTCAGGTTTCTGGAAATGTAGTTACATGACTTATCAAGCCAAAGTCACTACAAGTGACAGTTGAATTTTGTCACCAAACTTATAAGGATTCATAAGTAGCTCAGTTAATCCTCTCGTGCTACTTTGCATATTATTTAGCAACATCCCTAGCACTAGACTTCACTCCAGAAAGTTGACTCATTAGTAGAATAATACCTTTATTTTTGCCTGTTGATCTACCACCATTATGAGCCCCAAATGACATGGTGGAATTACAACTTTAGTTTTTAAAAGGATTCCCTTCCTCAAACTAGTGTCATTAATCCATTATAGACTAAAAGAATCAGAAGAATTTTGCTCAAAATTATAGGCAGTGATGGTAGTAAAAGTCAATTCTATTATTGTCTATTTATTTCTAGGTGATCTTTTCTGCCTAATAATATCTCAGCAATATATGGTAGTTATGATTTCAACATATATACAACAACATGTCCAACAAAATACTTTAGTAACATATTTGTTTATTTCAATTTTTTAAAGAGAGAACTCAACAAGTGTACTGAAAAACAAAAAGTAGACCCAGTTTAGCAATGCCTTTTCTTTGAATTTGTACTTAGCAAGATCTTTTATCTAATTATAATAATATAATAACTCTAACTCTATTAACTATTCCTCCTATCAAAAAGTTATTTCCAGTAGTTACTTTGTCTCTGACATTTCAGTATCTGACAGCTTTGTTTTTGGTGTTCTTTTTGTTCTGTATTATCTGTTCAAAGAATTCTGTATGTAGTCCTATCTTTGTTAAGATAACTAACATGGTTTCTCTATTCCTGATTAACATCAAAGTAGTGGGAGAAATTTTGAGGTGGACATTTTCTTTACTCAATGAAATTTAGCAACCTTAAAATAGAAAATGATGTGGGGGTGCAGTGTGAGGGAAAAATGTCAAAAGTCTCATAAGGATACTGTAGCATTGTGTTAAAGTCTAAGTAGTTAAGAATTTTGCTAAGTCATATAAAAATGATTCCTAAATAAAGGTGGTCATTGGAGGATATGTTATAGTAGCAACAACAGGAATATTAATAATGCCACTATTGAGTTGCCAACAGGGACTGGTAGCCAGCTTAGGCTCAAAGAATCAGCCAGCATGGAGTGGGACTACCAACTAGCCAAGGCCCCACAAGCCTGAGAGTGGCCATCAGTGACTGTCAACCAGCACAGGCCAGGTGAGCCTGCCAGTAGTAATCAGGGTTCTGTATCCTGGGCAAGCCAGAAAAACCAGCAAACCCCATGAGCCCACCAGCTATCATCAGAGGCTTCTGGGTATAACCATGCATATCTGGAAAGGCCTACTTCACGTGCCACTGCCTCCCCCTGGAACTTAGATTAGGAGAAACCCAAAGGCCAGGCCCATTCCCCTACTCTGTAGATAAGAAGTCAATACAAGAAGTGCCTGGGAGCCCACAACTTATCTGGTGGAACCCTAGAAAATGTCAAGATGAAGGAGATAAAGGCAATCTCAGACCTCTAACCCACAGAGAACAAGTCTTGGAAGTTTAGACATGGAATAATTTGGAAGTCACACACCTGAAATTTCTGAAAGGGTATCAAATGAAGTAAAGAAACAAATATATGAGGCTGTACAAGTAATCAGATCAGAAATAATATCTCCAGTAAAAGAAGAAATGATAAACATAATGAAAGAATTGCTTGACATATCTAACAAAGACAGAGATAAAGAAGAGCATAGGAAAATGGAGGAAAATTTTAATGAACAACATAGAAAACAATTACAATGCATGAAACAGATTCAAAGAGGTATTCAGGAAACTAAAAGCTCCATTGAAAGCTAGCAAAATTACTTGAAAGAAACTAGAGATAGACTTTCAGACTTTGAAGACAGGTTTGTAGCTAGTGATCAGGAAAAAAAAGATCTCTTAAAAATAACAAAGAATCAGGAAGTAACAATTTAACTGCTTCAAGATGACCCAAAGAAAAATAATTGAAGAATGCTAGATGTCAGCAGAAACACAGGGTCAACACAAATGACATAAAAACTATTTGCAGAAGTAATAGCAGAAAACTTCCCAAACATAAGAAAAGGAACTGAAACACACATAAGTGAAGCATATGTAACTCCAATTAGTCATAACCAAAATGCACCTTCCCCCAGACATATAATAATCAAGACCCCTGTAATTCAGCACAAGAAAAGAATATTAAAGACTGTTAGAGGAAAGAGACAGATCATCTTTATAGGAAAACCCATCAAGATCAAGGCAGACTTCTTAGCACAAAACATCAAATCAAGAAGAGTTTGGAGTGATGTGTTCCAATTCCCAAGAAAACAACTTCCAACCTAGATTAATGTACCCTAAACATTATCTGTCAAAAATAATGGAGAAATAAAATACTTTCATGATAAAGAATAACTGAAAGAATTCATATAATCACCAGACAATCCTACAAGAGTGCTGAAGGATATTCTAGAGAGAGATAAAGTTGACCATGGTACTAGGAATAGTAACAGAGAGATCACCAACTAGGGCCGGCAACTGAACAGGGGAAAAGTTGGAGAGACAACAATGCTTCCTGTTACGAAGACCCAGAAAAAAAAGGAGAGGTAGTTTTCCCATTAATCACAGGATGGATAAGAAAGATATGATACTTTTATACAATAGAAACCTACTCAACTATAAGAAGGATAATCTTAATGCTTTTGAAGGTAAATGGATGCAATTTCCAACCATGATCATAGATGAAATGATTTGGACTCACATGGGTGAATATTGTGTTGTCTCCCTAGTATAAAAAACTGGAGTCAGTGGGATCTAAAATGTACAACAGATATTATGTAAGGGAAAGGGAAGGAAACATGTAAAAATTGAAGGTGGTAGCCATTGTTACTTTCCCATTTTAGTGTTTTGAATTGTTTTGATTGTTTTCCTTTGATGGTTTTATTCTGTTTTGTTTTGCCCAATTCTTTTGTATCTGATAGTATGGTAAGCTATTTTGAAGACAGCAAGATATATAATGAGAGTTATTGATTTCCTCTTATCTTGTTCTGAAGCCCATATCACTTTCATTGTTTCGTTTTGATTGACTTTATTTGGTTTCATTTTGTTTGCTTTTTTCCCTTTAAAATAAAAAGTCACACCTCCATTATGGAGTACATAATAAATGATAGAAAAATTCAAGCATTATCTTTACTATATGTACAACAAAGTAAATGTAATTATAATTAGACAACAGCACTACTTATTGTCCCAATCTATAGGAATGTATTGTAATTTATTGGCCCAGAACCAGGAATGCCATAGATCCTGCTATCCAAAGAGCTCTGTAGCACAGAAAAACTGTCCCCTTCAAATAATAGTTGTATTCTCATTCAGAAGTAAACCTCAGATGCTAATTCTAATGTTTTCTTACTGTTGTATCTTTTTAACACTGCTTCTGTTCATTTTAGCTTATATGCCATTTGGCTCATAAAATATTCTAGCAAATGAAAATTTTAACTAATGAATCTAAAAATGTCACCAGAATTCACCTTAAGCACAACCTTCTTGAATTTTAAAATACAAAACTTTCAAAATAACATAAGCACTTCCCATTAATCTTATTCAATTTGGAAAGGCACATACACTCTCAAAATTCCAAAGCCATTTATATCAAAACATAGGGAAATATATGTAGATTTTCTCAATGAAATCAAGCAGTTCTGTAAATGTTTTTTTTTTGAAATGGTGTAAGAGCTAGAATTCATTTCTTCACAAATTCCCTGCCTGCAATTTTCCCTGTGTAAATATTTAGATGAGACAGATAAGACATAAATCTCCTGATACAGAAGGCAAGTAAAAGAAAAAATTTAGATTATCTATGGTAGGAAAAAAATCAATGCTGCAGTCAGAGCTGCTGGCTGATGCTATCAAAATTAAAATATTCTGTGGTTTGTTTATACAATTGTGAATGTAAAGTCTTTGCAAATAGGATTGAAGCAAAGAACACATGAGAAGAAAATTCAGATGAAATGATACCTACTTATACAGTAGGTATCATTTCCATATTAAGTGCAATCTAGAATGTATGAAAACATCTCTCACTTTCAAACTTATCTGGAGCAATTTATCCTAAATAAAATTATGCTTTCCTAAGCATAGTAGTCAATAGTGTTACAAAAAGCCTCAAGTGATTTTTCCTTTTTTAATAGAGATTAAGAATTTACTCTAGAAAATTAGAATTACACAAAAAGAAGACAGATAATGCTTATAACTTGTAACCATCTAGCCCTCTATCTCCACATTTCATGTTCGACTATGTGATTTTAATGTAAATGCCTTTATAAAAAGTAAGACCTTTCAAAATGGCTTTTTCATCTCTGTTCCCTTTAGAAGTTTGTAATAAAACATCAATTTTTCTCATTATTAAATTGTCTGAGAGTTACTAGAACAAGTTAATTATTAAATAGAAATTACAATATTAAGATAGCAACTAGTTACTAGTAATTACTAGTTAGTGTTAGTAGTTATTACTATGCTAATACCAGTTATTATGGGAGTATAAAAATAGAGGATCCTTGAGGTAACTGAAATCAGCAGCAGTTGACAGTCACTCGTGCACACAACTGGGGAGCATGGCAGCATAGAACACTGATCACACAGGGATTGGAAACAGGAACTAAATGAAGTGTGGGAGCCAACATTGTTTGGTTTGAGTGATTTGAGAATGAGAGGGAAATTGAGTTTGGTACTCTTGGATAATTACTAATACAGCCTGAAAAAGAAGAGTGTCTGGTCTTAGGACCTTATCAGTGGGGTCACCACAGGAAAGCAGGCTTGTACTTAGGCAAGTTGAGAACTTCACATTTTCCTCAGATGTCATATGTCATAGCTTCTTTCTTCTGTTGATTTTCACAAATAATTTATTGTCTTAAGAAACTTACTGTCAAATTTATTATCCATAAGAGTAATTATTTAATTGTCAATGAGTATCATAACCATTGAAATCTGTATTCATGAATACATTTATTGACTCATTAATACATTTTCAGTAAGACAAGCATCTAGGAAATCATCATGAATTAAATGGAGATTTTAAAAATACAAGATGTCTTGGTTACTTTGTTCTTATTGTTGACACAAAATATCTGGTGCCAAAAATGGAGGAAATAAAGGTTTATTTAGCTCACAATTTGTGGAGGTTTCAGCCCAAATTCAGCTGGCTCTAAGGCAAGGTGGCATGGCTGAGGGGCAACCATTCATGGCAGCAGCAAGTACCAAAGACGAAAAGAGCAAAAAGGGAAAAAGGGGGAAAAGTGAACAGCATGTCTCCTTCCCACCCCTATATTGTATGCAAGCTATCTGCCCCTGGGAAGGTGCAGGATTCCCACAGTCAATCCCAAAGCCAGACAATGAACCAATCACAAATACTGGACTCAGCTGCCTCCATTACTATATAAGGCTTTGAGCGGATGTCCAAACACAAACCATAATATTTCTCCCCTGACCCCCAAAAGATTCATGCACCTCCTTTATGCAAAATATATTTAGCCCATCTCCAAGAGGTGTCAAATTCATTACAGTTTCAGCAGTGCTGAAAAGTCTAAGTCTCCAATCTCCTGTAAGATCTAAGGCAAACTTTTAGCTCTAACCTCTGTTCAGTTGAAAACAAAACTAAACACTCCCAACATTCAATGGCATAAGACAAATATTACCATTCAAGGCTGTAAATAGGGAGATACAAGTAATGGGATGAAAGGAAACAAACAAACAAACAAAAAACCCTTCAGGGCAAATATTAAGTCCTGGGGTTCCCTGTTCAGCATCTGAAGCAATCTGTTTGTGAGTTCCAAAGGGCAAATCTAGGCCCATGGCACTTCTGGTGGTTGTAGCTCCCATGGCTTCTCCCTTGGACTTGCTTTGCTCCCTCCTTGCAGATTTCCTCAGATGATTCATGATCCTGGCTTTTACAAACTACTGGGGTTTCCACTGCACCTTTGACTTCACACACTGCCCTCTCAGAGGCACACTGCCTGGTCTGCCAGGCTTTCTGTAACTGAGTGGAAGGAAGCCTTTTTAACATCAGAACTCTTGCATTCTGTATGCACCTAAAACTAGTGCAACATGGATGATGCAGAGGTCTTCTGCCATTTGTAGGAGTAGGAAAGTTTTTTTCCTCTCTTGACTGCAGGACTGGAGTGCCTGGATTGCTGGGCACTATGAACCTGATTATGTGGAACAAATTTTCTGTGCTGCCACCATTCTGGGACCTGGTGCAACTGCAGTCTCATGTGGCTGCTGCTGATATTAGGAAACATAGTCCTCTGAAGCTTTCTCCTCAAAGCAAAGTCTTTCACTTTTGAAGTTTTGACGCTGCAAAGCATGGGAATTCAGTGCTACTTGTGATGCCCTAAGGCTATCTTTTATAGTTTCTCCTTTCTTCTCAATAATAGAGATCTCAGCTCTCTCTTTGCAGTCCACAGTTTTACTGGAGTTTTTTTCATGGCCAAAATCACAACACTTTAAATCATCCTGTTAGGCTCTTTTATTTGCTATGTAAATCTGGCTAAAAACTCTGAACAATAGCCTTGTCACCACTTTGGCCTTCTACTGTCTTGAAATTTCTTTTGCCAGATTAATTAGTCTGACACCCTTAATTCCTATCTCAGGCAAAATCTCTATAGACACAGTAAAATGCAGACAAACTTTCTGCCAAGCCATAATACATATAATCAGGAGCTTAACAACCTATGCAGTCCTTCTTTCCAGCAGAAATCTCCTGAGCCTGGATTTTACCTTGCAGGACTTTTATCAGATTTCTGAGCTCTGATCAAAATCTCCCATGTAGAACAGCCTAACGTGTTCCAGTTCTACCTCTTCAGGTGACATTTCTGAATCATTCCAACCTGTTCCACAATCCATTTCTTAAGCTTCTTGAACTACATGGTGAGGTATAGCCACAGGAACAACCCCACTCAACTGGTACCAAATTCTGATTTGGTTACTTCTCTCTCATTGCTGAGATAAAATATTTGATACCTAAAATGAAGTAAGGATAGGTTTATTTAGCTCCCAATCTAAAGAGTTTTCAGTCTGTATTCAGTTAGCTCCACTGCAGGGTGGCATAGCTGGGGGGGCAGCCATGGCAGCAAAAGGTACCAAATGTGACAAAAGCAAAAAGGGCAAAAGGAGCATAAAGAAAAAGCATGCCTCTTCCTCTCCCCATAGCAAATTGTATTGTGTGTAGAAAATCTACCCTTGGATGGGTGCAGCACTCACATCACCAATTCCAACACTAGACAATGAATCAATCAAAAATGCTAGATTCATCTGCCTCCATGACTGTATAAGGCTTGGGGGGAACCATCCAAACACAAACCATATCTCAGAATATGTAATCAATTTGTTCACACTTCCTCTTATGTCAAGTTCAGTAATTGTAAATATAAGGAAATTAACTATGGCAGAGTGTTTCTCTTTTCATGGAAAAATTGCTACTAAAAATTAAAAATAAAGCACTAAAGTATATATGTTGAAAAATGGCATTTAAAATTTTTGAAGTAAAATGAGTTATTTAATCAAACCAGTTATAACAGTTTTCTATAAGTTCTCCTTGTCTTTTTTAATTTCTTCCTTTTTCTCTAAAAACTATGAGCCTAAAATTTGTCAAAATAGGCTACATAAATAAAATATTCAAATTCTTTTAAGGTAATATTCTATTTGTCAGAGGGAGATCCAAGATGGCCGATTGATAGATTGCACAATAGAGAACCTCTCTGAAAAAAACAATTCAGGTGCTAGAATCTAACAGTATGGAGAAGACCAGACAAAAGGAGAGGAATTTTCATGACCCAGGAAGAAACTGAGGAAAAAGAAAAAGGAAAAAATAAAAGAAGCATGGATGGAGGGCTGGAACTGGCATGTTCTGGTCACTGTACTGGTGTGTCTAAGAGTCAGGCGACTCTCGATTGAGCTGAGGTCATGGCCCTGCTGAAAGCGAGGGTTGGTGAGCTTGAGACCCTTGGCAGGAGGAGGTGCTGCAACAGGGAGTGGAAATGGCTAGTCGAGCTGTACGGACTTTGGTGAGTGATGGGAACTGGATTCCCCAGAGCAGGATGACCAGCCAGATCACATTTTGGTGTTGGGCAAGACAGGCTTGAATCAACAACTGACGTGGCATCAGTTGGTAGGTGCTGGCCCAAAGCAGATTGGTGGGATCTCCTTGGGCTGGGCCATGCCCCTGGTTGGAACCCAATAGCCAGGGACAAGGCTGTCCTGAACCTGTTACATCTGCAAGGAAGACACAAATGTGTTAAAGCACTCATTGGTTGACTGAGGTAGGGGTGTGGCTGGCCCACATCATATCAGCTTGTGCCTCACAGATCGGCAGCGGAGTGGGGTGGGGCAGCACTTCCCTAGCCAGTGAGCTGCAGAAAAACTGTAAGCAATATGAAAGACCGGGAGACCTCCATTACTCACCTGTCTGAAAGAAACCATAAACATGACAAGACAGAGAAACAGCAAAAGGCCTCCAACCGCCAAACCAGGGAAAGTGATTCCAGGAGAGGTAAATGCTGAGGAGGTTGAGGGCAGCAAATATGCAATATCAGACATGGCCTCATTGGAAATAAAGAGCTTGGAGAGAAATATTCCAAGCCCTGAAAGAAAATAACTTCCAACCCAGATTGATGTACCCTGCAAACTGTCTCTCAAAATTAATGGAGAAACAAGATATTTCCATGACAAAGAGGAACTGGGGGAGTTCGTGACCACCAATCCAACTCAACAAAGAATACTGAAGGACATGCTAGAGAGAAAAGAAAATCACCAGGGTTCCAGGAGCAATTGCATAAAGGCCTCAATGAAAGGGGCAGACAGTGGAATGAAGGAGAAAAATAAACAACAATGACAGAAAAATAGCATAGCAGAGATGAGGCAGAGAAAATTGGCTATATTGTTTTGTCTTGACTGATTTTATTCAAATCTGGTATGCTTGAGGGTGTCAAGTGTGGGAGAAGGGGCAACTACTCTGAAGATGACAAGATTCAATAGGATACCCATTCTGGTTTGATTATTAACTGCTTTTGAAGTCCTATAATATCTCCAATGTTTGGTTTTAATTAATAGTGTTATGTACTGCTAAGTTTAATTATACTATGTCTGATGATATAGACAATTTTATTGAAAATAACAAGAGGCATCATAGTAACTATTGTAGATCACCTAGTATTGTAGTTTTATATGTCCTTTTCGTGTTTCTCTAGGAATTTATATTGTTGACTTATTTTGATTTGTTTCTCCCCCTAATACAGAAAGGTTAGGTATACATGTAGAGACTTATAAATGTTTAGAACTTCTAAAAAGTTTGTGAGAATGGATTATAGTTATTGAAAAGAAAAAAGAGAGGAAAATAAAGTATTCTAAAGGATATAACTGCATGTATGTTTAAGTGTGTAAGATTGATAAAAATATTACTAAGTTTTTGTTGGATAGATGAACAGAACTGGTTGCAGTCTCACTGTTTAAATGTCCACTTTGTAGGCTTTAATTTTGTAACTTGAACAACCACTTCTAAGAGGAAAATATATAATTATCAACTAGTGATTTCTTACTGGTTATTATTTTTGTTTTGTTTTGAAATTTTGTATTATTTCTACCTTCTTTTGTTTCATTTTTTTTCTTTAAATAAAAAAAACATTCTATTTGTCAATGAGATTGAAAGCATATTAGGAAATAAAAAATCATGTTTACAATATCTTCAGAAAATATTTTGACCAAAATAAACTAAAGAAAGTTGTAAATGGAGTAATTGACCAGATGAGGGGTATGAGTATTGAAACTAAGTGACAACAAGCTGATTACTGTAATCTACCAAACAGAAAGTGTTGCAGAACTAAGATATCACCAAGGGATCAGCCTGCAAAGAATAATAAGAAGATTAATTCATTTGTAAATGTAGTAACAGTGTTTTGAATAATCTAGACCCTGCCTTTCATTTCAGCTACTTTTCCCAGTTGTCTCCCCTGACTTCACAATAATAGCAAGCGTGATTCAATTTTTTATGATTTCATCTGTTCTTTTCAATTTTTTACGACTTCATCTGAGCTGATCTTTATTTCATTTTCCATGTTTGTCTATTTCAGTTTATGTCTTTATTCAGGTATTGTTCCCCAAAAACTCAAGCTGCTTTTTTCTTAAAATCCATTATCACTGAATTTCTGTCATCACTTATTTTTTCCTTATTTCTAATGATCTGTATCCATTTCCAAAAATATTGGCTTTTTTTTTACTTTTGTTGTATTTTCCTGTACAACAACAGTTGCATAATAGTTACATAAAAAAATGGTTATGCTTGCCAACTAGTGCTATTTATATCTCCTGACTTATACGTGTGCATAAAAGAAGGTTGGTGGTTCACAAATCAGAACAAATATGATACATGTAGAGAATGAGAGCAGAAATGTCAATTTATGCAATATCATCAATAAGTGCGAGAACTATTTTTGATGAATGGTTTTGAATTGGAAGAATATTAGAATCTGTTGGAAAGAGTAGAAAAGAAACATGATCTATCTGTGTTTTATGAAATAATATTTTGACAACTGAAGAAAATCTATATGAAACGATGACAGCAGGGAAGGGGAAAGATAAGACAAAGAGAACTGAAACCAAATTAAGGTTGTATGTGAATTACACAGAAGAGCATATATTTATTTACCAAAGTGATGGGGTAGAACATATCAAAGTGAATAAAAGTATCTACTGAAAATGAAAAAGAGGGTAGAAAAATTATATCAAATTTATTACAGATTGTATGCTTACAATCTTATTTCAAGGCCTCTGAATATTTTAAGGTTTGCTGTAGTTTACATTTATATAGGAGAGGTTATTTATTGAGTATACTTACGGCTTAACATTTCTGAAATAAAGAATGCATATAAAGAACTTAAAGTAAATTAAGAATTATGTAATTGTTCACATTAGAGTCTATTTAATTCCAATTTCAAATTTCTGTGAAAGTATTTATACTGGTTTGTACATACTTATGAAAGGAATCTAACAATTAATAATATCATCCCATTAATCAAGTTACACTCTGGTTCAAAATTAAAAAAAAAAAGACTGGTGATTTTTCCGAGTATACACGCCCTTGTTTCAATAATAATAGTAATAATAATAATAATAATTTTTGTAATAAATTGATGTCATTTCCCAAGTGAAATTGTGTATGTCCAGTAGGAACATTAAATAGTGATATTAGAAAAATAAGCATTGTATTCTTTCAGGTAGTTTATGGAAGTAATAATATTAATTTCCCTAGACTAGAAATATTGCCTTTGGTGTTTCCTTTTGTTGCTTCCTTTGGTAGTATTCCAATTTTCATCTATGTTGGAATGACAGCTGCAATTGGATATGAAATGATATCAGAAAATATAGTGTGTTTATATTTTTAAAAATATTATTGTAAAAAACACATTGCTCTTAATTCCTCTCAAAATATTTCTCTTGATTTTGAACACATTTATCCCATATTCTTGACAATTTCTGAAGCAGTTTTAAAGGCCTCTTTCTTCAGAATTTTTTGTTACACTGTGATTTCATGAATGTCTTAAATTAATTCAAAAAGCATTAAGTTACAATAACATTTTGACCTTGATAAGATCCAGAGGTCATATAGTGTCATATATTCTACTGAATCAAGTGGATGAGGATGTACTATAATATTTTAATATTTTCACAAGAGGCCTTTCTATTGGATGGCACTCAGCAGGAGAATTCTCTGTATTTTTCTTGCACTTTGTAAAGCCACACACTCCTGATAGAAAACTTTGAAATCTTCTTCAGAAAGTGTCAAGAACAGTGTATTCCAAAGCAGAAGGAATACTTTGAGGGAGAATTACTGGCTACATGTATTTTACTGTAATTTTTTAAATTTAAGCTTTCAGTGAATATTGTGACCACACTTTATATGTAGAAATATGCAGGCATTATTGATATGCATTACTTCATTAGCTTGTTTTCTCTGAAGCTAGAATTTTTATGGAAGTGAAATGGAACTTGGCAACATTTCTTGTTACTAGAAAAAAAGAAAAGCAACAAAAGTTAAGCTTCAGCCATAGCCATCTAGTTAGTTGGTTATACAACTCTGGTTGTATTCATCTTGCACGTATAGAGAAAATACTTCATTTTCCCATGTTGAAAAACCTGTGGCCAAGCAGGTGATTTCTGTATTTTGCTTTTGCTGCCTATGTAACATAGCTTTTCATTATCTTTCCAATCTTACACAGAACAATGTTCTCTTAATCACAGCAAGGATTGTTGCCTATTTTATTACAGTTTTTGGTCAACAAAAAGATGTACTTTGGAAGCCCTAGCTATCCATTCCTATATTTGGAAACTCTTACCATGATTTAACTTTTAATTGTTTAAAACTTATTTTACTCAGTGGGAATGTACAATCTATAAGAATATGGCCTTCATTAAATTCACTCTTTCACTTCAGTCTCAACAAATTGCAGCAGCCAATGAAGGTCAAATGTATGATTCACGAGTAGTATGCCTGCATATTAGTTTAATAACTTAATGCAGATTTTTTTCAAATCAGAAATAACATGGTAAGACCATGATAGACACATTTTAATGAATCCCTTAATTTCTGAGTTTTTATAAGTTTTTAACAAGAGTAAAACAATATAGAGAAGAAAGTTAAAAATGATACTTAAAGATAATAACTTTTTAGCAAGGAAGATAGAAATTTTTATGTTGCACAATACTGAAACCAATTATTTAATAGTATTAAGAGATAAGGTCTTTAGAAAAGCATTCTGTTTTCGTAGATAGAATTCATTTTCTTATTGGAGGTTCCCTTCTCAAGGACACGGTAGACAGAATAATATAAGGTGGGGGCACCTTCACACATTTTATGCATGCCTTTGAGTTGCTCATTTCTTGAACCATGAGAAACAAATGAACAGTGTTTTTGTTACTGCAACCTAAGAACAAAGATGATGGTAAAGACCAACAGACCTTGATACATAAATAATTAGAAACATACTCTCAGGAAAAGAAAGAAAAGTAATATAACTCGTGTTTCTATGTTACGTAAATGTACAGATCATTTTGTAAGAGAAACACTATAAGATAGGTTCAGTGAAATACATAATATGGAAATATGTAATTGCAAGAGATTGAGGATTTTTAGTTAAACAAGTGAAACCAGTATATTAAAAAATAACCTTCTAGAAGTTAGCTAGTGATTGGAAATTACATCAAATTTTATTTATTTTAAAGTATAAGGAACATAAACATGCTATCAATTTGAAGAACATTTGCTAATAAAACAGGAGAAGTTAAAGTTACCTTCAAAAAGGCGTAGTCTCAAAGATGTAGAACAAACATTCTCCATCTGCACTTAGTTTCAGGTGGAGATAAAATTAATAATACTAATTCAGGATGTAGGGATTTCAAATTAGAGAATTCTAATTGTCTCTGAGAATAATGAAAATATATTGGTAAAATTATTTAAGAATAAGTCTCTAAGGAAAAACAAAAATTAAAAGAAATTTTAATTCCTAACATACTACAGTGAAGAATGAATATGTATTTAATATTCAATATCAAATATTTACTTTAAATCACATTTTCCTAGAAATGGTAAATAGAGAAATACTGTTCATTATCATTTTTAATTTGCATATATGTTTAGATAAAAGCAGAGAAACTGCTACTCTGACATTTAATATTTTATTTTGTATCTTATCATCTTTTAAAAGTGGCATAATTATTATGATTCCAATAAGAGGATCTAATTAAGTTGTATGGTGAAATTGCTGATGTTGTCAAAGGCAATAAAATATATGTAAAGTATTAATGTCAATGATCACTTTCCCTACATTTTTCTGTTATGATAAATTGGTTTAATTACAGAATAAACACAAATAACTATATCTCTGTTTTAAAAATTCAACTTTATCTCACCAAACTGATTACTAAATATTTTGCAAGGTGCACAAACAAGACTTCTATATACCATTGATACTAAATATTTTGGTTATTATATTTATTAGTTAAAATAAAGTGATCATTTTATCACATATTTATCTTAAAAATTTTTTGTTTTGTTTTTCAAATGATATTAACATGTAATTTTTCTAATTTTGTTCAGTATGTCACTTTTGCTTTTTACATATTCATTAGTTTTTCATATTTAATGTAATATAGACAAATATGAGCAACTGATATTGTTGAAATGAAAATAATATCAAAAGACAATTTTAAAATGAATAGCAAAATATTTATGACCTAAATAAGTCTTTGTTTTAGATTTTTTTATCTGTCTGTAAACTTAATAAAAATACTTTTGAATTTTTAAACACTTTTTCCTGTCTGTCACGAGGATTTATGTATATAACATCTCCAACTTATACTTACTCTCTTCTCACTGCTAGACTAGTAAGTAAAGAATATCTTATAGTTGAACATTCTCATTAAATGCAGAATTTAAATAGTTTAATTTGTCACTTTTCTTATCATTCTTTCAGTGTCTGTCACTTTACACTTGTTGATACAAAATATACAGAACCTGCAAGCTAAATCAGCAGAGATTTACTTGGGGTAAGAGTTGTAGAGGTTTCAATCCATGGTTGGCTGGCTCCAAAGCAGAAAGAGCACTGCAGAGGAAAGATGCTCAACCCATGGAAGCCAAGAAGAAGAAAAGGGAGAACAAGCAAGATTGAGCAGTAAGCGTACACCCTTTCCGGTAGACCCACTTACTTCACCAGCCCACACTTCTAAGAACACATTCAAGTATGAACTCATCAGTGGATTAATCAATTCATCAGTGTAGCATCACTAAGACTCAACTGCTTTTCAAGAAGTCAACCTCTAAATACCTACATCATTTGGCAGACATTTTAGATATAAACATTATCACTTCACAACAAAAGATGAAATAAACGTATATGCATACATGCTAAGACTCTTAAAGTGCAGAGATTTACTTCAAATATTTCTCTGAGAAATGTAGGTAAAAACGTTGGAGAAACAATATATTTACAATTTAAATAAAAACCACTTTTATTATCATTGATAAATCCAAAAAATTTTACTGAGGGGATATAACATACTTGGCCCTTGACCTTGAGGAACTTAGGATCATACAGATACAAATGTGTAAGAGATAGAGCACAGAAATAAATCGCGGCTACTCATGCGCTAGATCTAAATAATTTCCAAGTCTTTGTACAAAAGCTAGTGCATAAATGTAAGTATCCTGGGAGCTCCTGAGTTCCCTGTCATTATGACTTTACAGTCAAATATACTGTGTCTTCAGGTGACATATGGTGGACACTGTTTCACCTCTGTTGGAGAGATTTTATAGTATCAGAACGGGCTCAGCACACATTCAATGCCTAAGGGAAGGGTTACATAATATTAATGATCTCTCGCCTCAGAGCTTGTCTACTACATACATTCAAGGAGTATAAAAATTACCTAATTAAAGCATCTGTTTCCATGCTTTCGGACGGGTGATGTTAAATAAGAAGGCTGTAACTACTTTGCTCTCGGTAGAATCAGAATTCAGGAAAATGAATCATATTTATATATTGTTTGTCTATGTACATAATACTCAGTGAGGTACCAGGAACCATAATTATTCCTAAAGTTAAGAAAAATAGGCTATGTTTGTTATGAACTTTTGAAAAGTTCAGGGCTGACTTTGCAAACTGAATCTCAAAAATTGTAACCAAGTGTGTCATTTTTGATGGCTTCATTGTTAGTGGGCATGAATGTCCCTAATGTCACATGTAACTATTGATAGAAACTTTATCTGATTGTCTGAAAACACTGAAATATAGTGAACAAAGGGAATTAGCTGAGAATATCACATCAGTTGAAAGTCATTTTCATCTTTAGTAATTTTAGGCACAAAAATATGATTCCAAGTAAGATATGTAGAGAATTTAAAAAGACAACATAGAAATAGTATTTTGTTGCCAAAATATCAATAAAACACACAAAATCTCCGGAATATCCATGACTATGATAGATAAAGAATGGACGAACAACGGATGGATAGAAACAAAAGTAGGCAGATACATTGATAACAATTTTTTCTAGTTTTTATTTTTTCATGATCATGAGGTGCTTCAAATCTGATGAGTAGGTGGATGAAAATAGATCAAAATAATTTAGAAAGTGTCTTTTTATGAACAATATTTTAGTAGTGAAATAATGATTTTTAGGATGATTTAAATGTACTAAAATTATGTTTGTTTTCCCACAAAATACTGTGTAAATACTTATTTCATAAGGAATTTTGAGACCATATGACTTTTATTTCTGATTTCACTGAAAACATTCCAGCATGCCATGGGTCTTACAGACTCAGGTAGAAACTCTATTGTTACTATTGGGTCAATAATGACAAAAAAAAAATTTATTCTAACATTCTCCATGTTGCAATTTACTTATAATAATTTTAGCAATATATAGTTTAGTACTTAATGTACAAATATATAGCCTGAACAATATTAGTAAGTTCATTCAAATCTCACTGATTTTCATATAAAAATTGGCTGATGATCAAAGTGTAATCTAGTTCAGTGCTTTAGCTTGTGACAATTTTTTATTCTTTTCTTTTTACAAAACAGAAAATTTACTTTCCTTTAATTGCTACCTGTGAAATTTTAAGTATTTATTTATTTTTAATTGACCAGCAATAATTGTGCTTATGAGTAGATTGTTTTATGAAGAGATTGTTTTATGAATAGATTCTATGCATGCATCATAAAATGTTTAAAGGACTTTATAGTCTGTGCATGTGTTTAACTTATCACTGCATCCTTATGTTATTCAGCTCCTGGATATTAATTACTATAATTTCAGAACAAATTATACCTTTTTGATGTGGATGTACTGTATTTCATCTTTTGTCATTGTTGTTTTTAACTATATTTTGTCTTCTCATAGTTATGTTTTTACTCTTTTCTACTCATGCAGGGGAAACAAATTAGTATACCTCACTCCTTGAACAAGCATAGACATGATAGACAAACAGTTTGCCTATTTGAATGCTATTACTTTTTAAATTTTCAGAAGATGTGACAAATACAATTTAGCTTTACCATGTGTTATAAACGTTATCATTTTTGAAGCTCATATGATCAAAACTTGTAAAGTGGGAGCTGCATTTTAACAATTTCTTGTCTGATTACTATGACATGAACACTGCTGATGACCTCCATGTCTTGTGCAAAATCTAAGGGACTTCCAAACCATAATTTTAAATTTAAAATTGAAGTAAGCAAATACAATCATCTCAGTAATACGGCAGGTAAAATTGTTATTTGCCAGATTAGGGAAAAAATTACATTTCCTTTTATTTAAGATTCAAAATTAACACAGTGATAAAGTATAGTGGTTTTAAATTCAAATTAAAAGAAAAATAATGACCACAAGAAAACCTTTTTTATTTTTATTCTTTTTTGTTTTGTTTTGTTTTTACATTGAACAAACTATTAAAATATGAGCCTGGATTTACTGTGCTTTTGCGGGGGCCCAACATTCTAATAATGTGTTGTTTTGTGGCAGATCTGTTAGTATATTTTAATTATATAATTTAATTCTACCATTATAATTTTGCAATCACTTTTGAATCCTGATAATTTCTGTATTTACTTTATATCAAGGCAATCTCTTGTTAAGAGAAAAATAAGTTCAATTTAATAGAGATTAATTGAGCAAAAAAAGATTTTTTGTGACAGGTATCATTCCAAATTAAAAATGGTTGAAAAAGTTACACTCAAATGCATGTATAGGTTACCTTTATAAAGCGGAGCAAGAAATTAACATAAGGAACACTTGATTGTATTTGACATTTGTTTTATATGATAATTTTTAGGCAGTTTAAAGTATCTGATTGGCTGGAAATTCATGTGCTGTGATTGGCTGAAATTGGTTGCTTTGTTATCAGAATATATAGGTTGTCAAATTAAAATGTATTTACACATCAAACTAGGGTACAATTTAAATGTGTAAAAAGTTGCTTTGGGCCAAACTTAAAAGTCAGATACAGAGACTGGTTTAGGTCAAATTTATTTTGGTTAGCATTTGTAATCTGTTTTTTAATCTTTCTTTAATATCAACAATTTGCTAATTCAATTTGTACTAATTTGTAAGCATACTGATAAGGACTTGATTTCATAACACTTCTGTCATGGCTTTCCTACTTTTTGAATCATGTCATGTTTAAATCAGAATTGATCTCAGCCTCTTTTGTCTAACAGTATCAATGTAAATGTAATTTTATGTTAAAATACATTCCTCAAAAGTCTTTGAAGCAGTTGTGTCCTAAGCTTGTAGCATCAGATTGTGCAAGTCAGAAGACTGAATCATTAAAATGTGTTTTTCTCATTTTTATTATCTCTGTGGAAGTAATACCCTCGACTTGTTATTTGATACTTTTTAAATACATTTTGGATTAAATTTACTCAATTGTTGGTGATTTTACATGCACATTTGTGGGACACAGTGATCTGTAGTTTCATTTACTTATAATATTTTTATTAGGATAAGACTGGCCTCATAAAATTGAATTATAAAGTATTGCTTCTTATGAAAGCATAGAAAATTGATACATAGTATCTTTGTTAGATTTTTCTTACATTTTCAACAGAATTCACAAATGAACCTATTCGATTCACTTGCTTTCCATTTTAAATTGTTAATTATTGATCTGATAACTTTATTAGATATTAACTTATACAGATTGTCTATTTTTTCTCTTGTGGGTTAAGATACAATGTGTTTTTCAAGGAATTGCTCCATTTCATTTAGCTTATTAAGTTTGCAGACATAAATTTGCTAATAATACTAGTCCATTGGTCTTTTTTTATTGCAGAAATTTAAGTGATCTTGCTTTATTTTAGCTGAAATGAACAAAAGTAGATTGTATTGTTCTTTCCTTCCAAAGTGTTTTCCATTTTATTGATTTTCCCTATGAATTTGATTTTTTATTCCATTGATTCCAGTGCCTATGTCATTATTTGGTTCAATCTGTTTTATTTTTTTCTGATGTGTACTTAGAAATTTATATGTTTGGTTTCTTAAATCTATAGCTTACATTACTCATTTTAAATGTTGTTTTAATATCACCTATATTGAATGATTTTTTTTTGAGCACTGCTTTCACTGGTTCCCACATGTTCTTCTGAGTTGCTTTGTATTTGCGTGTATTTAAAATATTTGTAAATTTATCTTAGAATTTCATGCTTGATTCATGTGCTATTTATAAATTTTTTATCTTCACATATTCTGCTATATTCTATCTGTACTGTTTGTTCATTTACGGTTTAATCTCATTGTAGTTAGAGAACAT
The DNA here is from genome assembly GCA_004027455.1 of Hydrochoerus hydrochaeris. Classification (NCBI taxonomy): domain Eukaryota; kingdom Metazoa; phylum Chordata; class Mammalia; order Rodentia; family Hydrochaeridae; genus Hydrochoerus; species Hydrochoerus hydrochaeris. Next base: position 317,621 of record PVLA01000285.1, read on the forward strand.
GTATGTTGTGTTATTTCTATGGCATTTAATTTGTTAAGGTGAAAGAATATGGTCTGTCTTCTTTTGTTTATAAGGTTTATTTGGGAAGAATCTATTTACTGTCTACCATTTTTCTTAGAAGAATTCTAACATATCAATTATAATCAGTTATTTGACCATGCTGTTTCACCCCTCTTATTTGCTGCCTGTTGGATTTGTCCATTCTTACCATAAGCTGCTGAAGCCTTCCACTATTATCCATGATTTCCCCATTGCTCTTTGCAAATCTGCCAGGGTTTGACTCATGAATTTGCATTAATGTTTGGCACATACATGGAAGTGATTAACATGATTTTTGGAGAATATGCAATTTTCTTTATCATATGTAATACTCCTTTGTTCTCAATAATATTTCTTGTTTTTAAGTCTGTAGTCTGAAATTAATGTAGCGATTCTAGTTTTGTTTGGGGTTAATGTTAACATAATATGCATTTCTCCCTCAATTAATTTGTAATTTATAAATTTCTCTACATTTTAAATGGGCTTGTATAGACAATATATATCTACACCATATTTGTCTGACCACTCTATAACCACTGCATTTTAATTGTCAGATAATTGATTTTAAATTGATTATTAATACAGTTAAACTTTATTTAATACTATTTTGTATTCACTTTGTATGTTCTGTTTTCTATTTTTGCCTCATTTGTGCGAGATGTGGTTTTATTTGAACATTTTAATGGCTCTATTTTCTTCCTTTTGTTAGCATTTCAATTATGCTTTTAAAACTATTTTCATTAGATGCCTTGGAATTCTCATCATACATATACACTTTAGCCAATTTCTGATACTATACCATTTAATTGATAGCACAAGTATATTATAACAACAAAATATTTCTAACCTGTACCATTATTGTCATTAATTTCACCTGCACTCATGAATATATATAGATATATTCATATGCACATATATATTTACATAATCAAAAATAGATGTATAAATTATATTTTCTTAGATGAATTAAAAATTTTAAAAATGGAGGATTTAGTTTTCTTTATTTTTCCTCTAATGCTACTCCTTTCTTAATTAAGACCAAATTTTTTCATATACAATTTTCTTTTAAAGCCATTTGAAATTTTTGCAAGGATTGTCTTTCTTTTTTCAAAATTTTCTCAATATTTAGTAATGTCATTATCTCTTCTTCTTATCTAAGAATAACATCAGAGGATACAAAATTCTAGACTTTTTTTCCCTGAACAATAATACCCTTTTCTTGCTTGCATTTCATCTGAGGAAAAAATTTCAAATGAATTCTTAAATTTAGAGGAAAGAAAACACTAAGTAATCACTGGAAATTAGATGGTATGTTTTGGAAATTAATCATCATTTGTTTCAATACTTTCCATTGTGTTTGATTTTGATAGGCTTACATTTAGTGTTGTATATACTTAATTTTGCTCTTTGTTTTCTAAACTTCAGTGCTGGGTTTGGTGTCTGACTTTAATAGCACTTGATTTTGATTTTTCTTTTTCAGAAAAAAATTTTTCTTTTTTATATGGCCAAATGTACAATCTCAGAGATACTTTCCTTAAGCCAAGATTTAAGAATATGAAAAATTATAATTTAAATCCTCTTCTAATTAATTGTGTAGTTAAATAAGTGCTTCTTTTTTTTCAATTTTTCCAGTTACCTACTTTTGTTTATAGCTCTGTTACTATATATGCTATTCTCTTGCATTCATAAAACATGATTGATACCATTTCCATATATTTAAATTTATTAAAACTAGATTTTCTAGTAATTTAGAAAGCTATGCTGTAAGATACAGGCAGCCAAATGTTAATATTTACTTTCTCTTCATTTTATGTATATAAAATTTCTACAGAATGATTTATATAACTAAACCTTATTTATGTATCTCTCTTATGATTGAAAACTGTCCAACCTTACCTTTTCCAGTCCCTCCTTTTTAATAGAGATGATTATTGTGTCTAATGTTATTGTCATATAATTCAACACAAATATAAATATATACTGTTAATGTAGTATGCACTGGTTATGAAAATTACTCATCCACTGCAAGATCCTGAAATAAGTGATTTAGCTTCAATGTTGTTAGATGTTATTATGGATGTGAGAGATTTAATCACACTAGTGCTGCCACCAAAGTTTCAAAATAGAGTCCTCACTGATAGACCCACACACGTGTATGGTTGAAAACATGGTGGACTCAAGAGGTTAAGCTCAGTGGACTTCTCTAGCCTGACAATGCTGTGTAAGTTTTACATGGTAGGACAGTACATTTTCCATTATCTCACATCCATCCCTCAGTGAGGAAATCTTTAACTGTTTATTTGTTCAACATTTGGAGTAAATGATACATATTAGTATTGTTGATACTAAAAAATAACTATTAATACTTATAATACTTTTACATATATTATATATAATACTGTTTTATGTATTACAAATTTATTTTAGCTCAATAATAAATATTAGTATTGAGAAAAGCTAGTGCCACAATGAAATAAGCCATCTTCATCACATGTGTTGTTAAGTAACCCAAGCTTGCGAAGATCAGGAGCAACAGCGGAAGGATCCGGCTTATTCCAGCTCACCACTTCTCGCTGAGGGCCTGATTCCACCACACAAATGCCTTGACTAAGGCTCTATTTGTAACAGCACAAGATTGAGATTGAGAGGTAAGTCTTCGAATAATTTAAAGTTATTTTGAGCTTTTGAAGAAAAGGAAATGTGTCCTTCAAAAGAACTTAGTGTCTTACAGAGTGTTTTGTGAAAAACAACGTGTTGAAAAGAAAAAAAAAAAGTGTGCTGCTTTGTGATTTCTTTAAAGTTTGCTCACATTTGTACAGCCTGGAGAACACTGTGTAAGGAAGATAAAATAAAAGCTTGGATGCCACACAAGATTAACTTGACAATCGAGATAAGAGCATTTAATCAATGGCAAAACCAGCTTCTGCAACAGATCAAATCACAGTGACTGGAGGGAAATACATAAAGCACATGAATGATTGCTATTTACCTTTTGAGAACAATGACAGTAATATTTTGCATTTTGATAGTTTCTTTGATCAGAAGTTTCCAAACTTTTAGCATATTTTAAGATATTAAACCTTGTAAGATAGATATGACTTCAATCAGAATTTCATAAAAGATAGCCTGTTTGGCTTTCTGTTGGAGAAAATGCAAGATGAGTGGAGATTAGAGATATTTTTGAAAAACATCCCACAGCTCAACCCTTGTAGAGTACAGGGTGATATTTTATGTAAAAGCTAATAGAGATTCAAGATAATCAAAAATCTTTACTAGGCAATAATTTCATTTCCACACAGGCAGAAGAAAGTGTAATGTTACATACTAATCATTGAAAATGAATCTCTCGTAAAACTTAAGGTGACCAATAAATAAATAGTAGCAAAATGTAACTTGAAAAGTAACAGAAATAGTAGTGTATTCTTTGTTCACAATAAATGATCACCTGACTGTATTATGATAATCTAGGCAGTCATTAGTAAAATAATTGGACAGTAATAGTTTCACTTGCAGTGTACAGTTACGACAAGTACACTAGTCACCACTCACTGATATTTTCTTAAAATTCTTTTAAACAAATATATAATTACTAATATATGTGTCATCCTTCAGTACAAGCGAATGTATGCACCAAAAATTTGAAAACTATATGAAAAGTTACTCTTAATGAGTACTCAAAACTGAAAATGAGAGAAAACATGGTATAGTGGAAAAGAAAAAAAATTCTATTTGTCTGTTAAATGGCTGAAATGATAGAGAGAAAGATAAAAAGATAGATGATAGATAAAATTATGTATTCTTAATAGCTGCAATTAAAGACAGGTTTTGTCTGAACTATTTTGTATCACAGGTTATTATAATTCATTTTTACTAATCTCAGGAAAAATAAAGCCCTTCTTGCTCTGACTTTTTAGTGAAAATTACTAATCAAGTCATGGGGCTACTATAGTTGGCCTACTCTTAAGAGGTATTATCTAGTTGGGAGAGGAGGGTCTCTCATGTCCCTGGGAGACCCTCCTCATACTCTCATGTCCTGGCCACCATGATGTACACAAGCAACTTTCCTAAACCCATGCCCTTTTACCACATCATGGTGTTTTTGAACCTAACAGCCATGGAAAAAAATTCTGTACTTATGAATTTAATGAAGCCTTTTTTCCCATAAATTGTGAGTGTAGCATATTATATGATGGCAAAACTCAGTGAAACAGGTTTTAGTAACAAAAATGGAGTCATTTCTGTGACTACCTACCCCTGTCTTATCAAAGCTGTTAGAACTGGTTCATAGGACAGATTTGGACAGATTTGGAGATACCAGTTAGCAAGCATCCAGATAGTTTAAGTGAATCTTCATGGAGGAGTCTAAGCAAAGGTCAGGAGATCGGAATGTTTAAAAAATGCAGGGAGCAACGATCAGGCTCAGAACATTTCAGTAAGGAACAAAGACTCCCTCGCAGCTGAACAGGAGACAATGTGTGCTACTTTCTGAAAGAAAATGTGCATATTTGTCCAGGTCCTGGGGTTTTTCAGTAGTCCGAGATTAGGAGAAATGAACTAATAACCTGGTGGAGGAAATTTCAAAACAACTGGTCTCCTGACTATAGCACAGCTTCTTACTTTTAGTTAGGTAGATAGACGAACCAAATGCTCACTTAAAATGTCTGGAGTTTTGAAAGAAAGGATAAGTCTACAAGGCTGGGGCCTTGGGGGTTGTAGTTGCTTGAAAGATTAGTATTAAAAGATGGTGGGTGCTTTGCATCTGGACAATAGGAATCATGGCTCAAGGGCATTTTAGGAATCAATGAGACTCCAGTTTTAGGACTCAAGAGTACAGTGGTGAAAGTCTTTGCTTTCAGAAGAGAATCCAGACATCTACACTGTTTCATTCCCAACAGTAAAATACACAACAGGTATTTGACCAAATAGACCATATTTTAGACCATAAAGCAAGTCTTAATAAATATAAAAACAAAGAATGATGTTATGAATTCTATTGGAAAACCATGGAATGAAATAAACAATAAACTAGAGAAAATAGAGAAACTCATGGTTATTGGCCAATGTATTGTTCAATGATCAGCAGGTCAAAGAAGAAAACAGACAAGAGATTTTTTAAATTCTCAGAACTAAATCACAGTTGAAATACAACAAAACAAATAGGTGGGACACAGTTCTAAAACAGAACATTTTAGCTGTAAATGATTACATTACAAAGAAAATGTGATCCTAAAGCAAGAACCTGATGATGCAACTGAAAGGCTTAGAAAATCATGGTCAAGTGCAATCTTGAACAATAAGAATAAAGCTGAAGTCACCTAGTTCCCTAATTTCCTACTGTACTACAAAGCTATAGTAACCAAAATGACATGGTTACATGCATATACATGTGTATATATACTTTTATATAAATAACATGTATAAATTTAAATATATATTAAATAAATATGTTATTCATATATTAAATATATTATTAAATAAATGTATAATGAATAATATATTTTATATAAGTATACATTTAAATAAATACATTTAATATAATTAATGCACACACATGTATTTTGCATAATATATATGATATAATTTAATATACATTATAAATTCATATAATAAATTAAATATACATATATTTAAATATATGAATAATGCACATATAATTTTAAATGCATATATGTTTAAATACAAATATTTACATTAATAGATATTAAACACATATATTTAATACATCCATATTTATGTATACAATACTGAATATATACATATGAAATATATACATATGTATTTATTTAAATATGTATGTATTTAATGAATATATTTTCACTAAATACATACATATTTAAAGTTTTATTTAAATTTGTCATTTTTATTTTATCCCAATGCTTTGTATTCCCATTTATACCTTTTGGAAAGGTTACATTTATCTTGTGCAAATGAATGTTGGAATATTTAACTTTATTTTCATTTGTACAGAGACACACTTTTTAGTTTGCTTTAAACCTCAGAGAAGACATTGGACTTGGCCTTTTCAGTAATGCTGAAATTCTTAGGGCTTTGGCAACTCTTGGAGATGGACTAAGTTTCTTTTGCATAAAGGACGTGCATGAGTCTTCAGAGGGCTAGGGGAAGACATGCTTTGTGTCTGGATGTTCCCCCAAGGCCTCACGTGGTCATGGGTGGTGGACTTTTCCAAAGTAGGGGAATCTGGAGTTGGTGATTGGTTCACTGTCTAGGGCTGGAATTGGAGGTGTGAGTGTTGCACAAGCCTGGTGTGTGTAACCTGCATAGAATATGAGGGATGGAGAGAGATGTGTTCCCTCCTTTCGTCCTTTTGTTCTTGTCACTTTTGATATTTGCCACAGCTACCATCAATGGTTGCCCCTCAGCCATGCCACCCTGCCTTGGAGCCAGCCGAGTATGGACTGAAATATCCACAAACTGTAAGCTAAATAAACCTAATCTTTCATTCTCTAACTTTGGAGGTCAGGTATTTTGTCTCAGCAATGAGAGAAAAGTAACCATAATATTTAACAATGGAACAAAATAGAGAAGCTAGAAAATAAATGTTTCAAATAAATACATTTTTTATTCTCAATCTGAATGTAATTAAAAGCAAATGGTAGATTATGCATCACAAATGGGGAATTCTAAAGCAAATGACATAAAATCAATGAAGACTTCTAATTTTTGCATAAAATTTAAAACATTTACATATTCCATAAATAACATCAAAATGAAATAACTTCTTACAACAACAAAATGACAATGCTTGAATTGACCTTTTCACGTCAATTTATGTGTTTTTCAAAGATGTTAGAAAACAAATAATAATGGATTTATAAAGTTTTTAGATTATAGTATATTAATTAGCTATTGGTATTTAAAAAGGTAAAATCACAAAAGTGATAGCCCTATAGACTTCACAATTACATATTTCTAACTTACAGTTCTAATCTTGTGATTGAACTACACCTTCAAATTGATTATATTAGGACATTCAATAGTAACTGAAAGGTTATTAAATTTGCAGAAATTTGAGTAATGAAAGAAGATATAAAATTTTGTCGAGAATCATTTTAAAGAATTAAGGCTTAATAAATGCAAATGTTTTCAGTGCAACCCAATGATATCTCAGTTCTGTAAATGAAAATAATGTATACTTTAGAATTTGGAAAATGTACACTTGTCATTTATTATATCAAAAATTTGGCTTGTTCTCTGTTCCTACTCTTATTTTTCATGTTTATTTTAGACTATATGATCATAATGCCTATCAGATAAATTCATTTGGCCCCATGAAAAAAAATAATTTGAACGTGACTATTTCCTTTTGCACCTTTAACTGTAGGTAACCTTTCTAAATCTCAATCTGATGTTTCATATAACTTCACATAGCTAACAGGCAAAACTGTCCTGATTCAACAATATTAGCTGTTAGATACAACCCCAGTATACATTTAAATCATAATATCTAGTATTCATCATACTCTAAGGTCATATCAATGAAACACTCATATCTGTTGCCAATTCTAAGTATTTATTTACAGAATAAAACTTGGGAGTATAAAAATCTTTCTTTTATAGTATTTTTCAGTCCTTAAAACTTTAGATGAGTCACAAAGTCATAATCATGCTAAGCCTCTCTGATTCTAGAAATATGCGATGTTTCCATGCATAAGTACAAATTAATACTTTAAACATCACTTTCTTTCTAAATTTCTATTTCTCAGGCAGATTAATTTTGAAAAGACTTCACATGAATATTAAGAATATGAATATTAAGAATCTGGAATTGATTTACTTAAACATACCTTCATATGTTTAAGGTTCATTGTATAAATGATATGAAGAGTGATGCTGTGAATAATAAAATGATGAAGTGTTTGTATACACGGATAATGTATAATTGTAATAGCCATCTTGCATACAATAAATAGAGAAACTTAGTCAGTAGGTACACTTTACACACATTTATGTGAACTACAGTGTGACAAAATAAGATATCCATCAAGATGTGTATACTTTTTTGTTTATACATATTTACACTAAGTGATTATATTCCTTGTGGCAAGTTGATACATAAATAACACATCAATACTTTCATTAGTTCCGTCCCCCTCTCCTCCTCTCTCCATCTCATAGGCCCTTCCCATTGAAGAAAAATGCATCTCTCAATTTCATATTATCTGTCTTGTATTTTACACATTAATTCATTATATTTTGGTTTTCTCATATGAAAGAAACCGTTCAATATTTAAGCTTGTGTGTCTCATTTATTTCATTCACATTATATTCTCAAGGTGCATCTATTTTTCTAAAATGACTTCTGTCTGCTTTTATTTATGGCAGAGTAGTACTCCATCATGTGTGCATACTGCATTTTCTTTACCTATTTGTCTTGACAGATGCATAGGGTGTTTACAAATTTTAAAACTTTATTCCCAGTAAGCCTGCTCCTGGGAGTACATGTTTTTGTCTTCAGAGGAAAGTAGACTTTTTACTATGATGAAGCACTTAACATACAGCTAATATGTTAAGAACTAAGAATATAGCTTTATATCATCTTACTAGCAGTCACTAATACTCTTAAAACACCCCAAAGTTTATTTAATTACTCTTTTATCCCAGTTACCTTTCAAAAAAGTTTGCTTGAGCCTATGCAATGGGTGACATTTGTGAGTAATTTTGGACCATGTTAAGAAACTTACCTGTTGATTTAACTAAAAAATAATTCTTGGAGAAATTTGTTATAAAAACAACATATTTTGACATATTTTTATGAATTTGTCAAATATTTGTTATAAAAACCACATATTTTTGACATATATTGAACAAATATAAGACATGTTACATCCCAAGGATATAAGGAAAACTAAGACACAAAAATTCAAAAATAACTTACTGTAAAAATACGAAATGTGGAAACATAATAAGATGAGCCCTATCCCCATTATTTAATATGAGGAATAGCAAAGATATCTGAAAGGCTAATACATTTCCATTACAAAGCAGAGCATATTTAAATTCTGATACAGATTTTTCCATAAAAAGGCAGTTTCTCATAAAGTGGATTTACTAAGTAGGTAAACCAGAACATAGTTCCTTTTTAGTGGGAAGGTCTGATAAGAAAAATTTTTGAGTATGATAAATATTTGGAAAAATATTATTATCTAAATGTCTTGTATTTAATCTAAGAATAATTTATGAAAAATGTGTGGAATGTAATTTAGAAAGGAGTTTTAAAATGTCAGATTTAAGATGAAATTGTGAATCAAGAAAAATCTTCCCCAAATGTCAATTCTAGAGCTAAACTAACAAATCAAGTGGTTCATACTGGACATAGTTTCATGTATTGTATAGATTTAAAAAATCTTTTATCTTGTTACTCAAGAATATATAAAAAAATTTCTTTCCTAGAAAAGGATGTGACGTTAGTTAATGTGCTTTAAAGCAGTAATAGTTTCAGTGTCACTAAATAACTCCTATAGTTTAGCTATGCTTCCTCTCCATGCATAAACAATAACCAAGTGTTTTTGTTTCAGGAAAGGTTATGTTAAGTGTTGGTAGTAAAGTGGAAATACTGACTATTTATGAAGGAACATCATAGCAACAGAAAATGTATCCTTTTACTATTGAAGAACCATAAGTAAACCACAGCTCCGAGTTTAATACTATCTAATAAAATTTTAATATGCCTATCACTTAATTGCAGTAATTTCTTTAACCATAATTTGATTATAAATTTAGCTAGGTTTTACAAAATAAGTAATCCCCTGTAATAAAATTTGGAAAACAACAAACTAGGCCAGTCTTGTATGGGTCTTTTCATTTGGGGAACTTTAAGAAACACTCTAATCTCTTGGATTTCTCTAAGTATAACTCTCCAGCTGTTACCTTAATCAAGATGGCCACAGGCAGGGAGCTGGCTTTCCACACCTGTGGAGAAGATCATCATGGCATTTTAATAACTTGTTAAAACTAGCAGAAATGGAGGTTCATGTGGATGTTAGCAAAGATTAGTTCAAATTAATGTCAAAGCTGTCAATTACCAAGTAGGAGATGTGTTTGTTCTTCAACAACGTAATATCACAAATTGGATATTTTGACAATCTTAATTCATTTTTGCAGTATGATAAATTTACTCAAATGACTTCTGATAACCTCCTGCTTGATAGAGGATTATCAATTTTAGGTACAACTAGAATCAAGCTTAGAAACTAAGAAAATAAATTATATCCACCAATCAAATATGTAGGAAAAATATAATTATCTTTAGGAATGTGTCTCATTTCTGCCTTGACTACAAGTTAAGGATATCAGAGTATTTATCCACATTCATTGAGTGAAGGAAGTATCTGGTTTGTGTGACTAATAAAAAGATTAAAAAATAAGAAGGTGGTGTCGAGTAAGATAAATCAGGTGCTGCTCAGATGGAGTCCCTGACCACAGCCTCTGTCCCGCAGGTCATGTTCCTTAAGTGATGGTTCCATCATCTTTATAAGATAGCAGCTGAATTCCAAGGGCAAAACCCTGAGAAGACAACTCCTCATGACAGAGCCCTGAATTCTCCTCCTTCTATCACCCTTTCCAGCATCCACCTACCAAAGCCTATTTCATGAGTACATCTACTGTCAATGTGTGACAAGACTGTCCAATTATGGGAGAGTTGGAAGTTATGGATTTTCAGAAACTATCAGATCATTACTCAATTAGCATATGATAACTTTGTCATAAAAGTGTGAGGCAAGTGACTATAGTTGTGGAATTAAGTATAAAAGTAGTATGGAACAAAGTGCTCCCTTTAATTACAATGCAAAATAGGAATTTAATGATTATAGTTAAGATATTACCAGCATGCATGTAAGATTATTCTAGAATCTGTATTCTAGAAATATTTAGAAAATGTGTAAGTTTTAAAAAATCTGACATTTGTATATATCAGAAGAGATGTTTTCATTGATTTTCATACTAGAAAAATAAAAAATGTGGTATCAATATTTTTAAAAATTGTATTAATATATTTAACAAAATAGTACTATTTTAAAGAATATTTAAATACAAAAACTAAGTGATCATAAGGAACTTGTGTTTTTGTTCATATTAAGAATGTATAAAAATACCATGAACTTGAGGTTCAATTTTCTTGGCTTTGACAAGAACTGGAGCAGTTGGTAAAACTCTAGCTCTCAACATGGAAAATCCAATTATAGCTAATGCACAGAAAAAGAGGAAAGTCAAATTTTCTAACTACTCAGTACATCAACCCACTTTCGATGATTTACAAAATATATTCCTAGTCAACATACTTGGTAATAAATTAAGACAATATAATACGCCCTCCAGAAATCATGAGAGATTTAAATATAAAAATCATACGTATTAATTCACTTATATTTGAATTCTAACCAAATGAATTTAATTGTTAGGGACATGCATCTTAACTTTATATCACTTGCCTGGTAGAGATACAATAATCTTACTTTTGACAAAAAGTGATAAATTCAAAGTTTGATGTCTTATAAGATATTAACTATTTCTGCTTCTAAACAAGCCATCTTAGCAGCTCTTTTTATGAAACTGCTGATTAACATTTCTCTCCCTCGTGTTCTAGTACACATTCTTTGATGTTAGAAATAGAAAACAAAGGAAAACTTTCATCTATTATATTCAAACATCACCAAAACAACAGAAATACAAATTTCAAAATCTAAACTTTATGAAAGTATGTTGTCTTTTTGAGACAAATTGATTTATGTAGTTAAAAAAAGAAAAAACTCCATTGAGTCAAAAAGTTTAAATGTAAATTTACTTGATATTTACAAAGAAATTCTACACACTGTATTTCTCTAGTGGTCTTATTAAGATCACTTCAGGCTAAATACAATATCCATGTATTAGCATAGACTTAGCAAGCATATTCAGTTCCTTCTGATTTATCAACCGCATTTCTCATTGAATAATCATTTTTTCATTACACATATAAATTAGTTGCAAATTGAAGTTTATTTTATTAGTCTCAATAGAGTCCTTATATTTGTTATTTTGATTGTCCTGGGAAACTCTTCTCTAAAAAGTGATATGTAGTTCAGGGTATGGAAAATGTATTTGAATTTATCCTTCAGGCATTATCTAGTGACTTCTAACCGTGGAATTGAAGACTTGCCTTTCCTTTTCTCTCTCAGTTCTGACTCATGTCTCTACCTACAGTTCTCCAAAATTAAATGTACAACCCTACTGGTGAGTTTTATTTAAATATTAACATTATTTTAAAACTGGTAAATTCCCTAACAAATGAGCCACATGCTTATTTATATCTCCATACTTTTTACTTTCCTTGGAGTTAATTAATGGCTTAGCTACAATTTTCTCTACTAGTAGTTAATATTCTCTTTATATATTTACTTGGCTCAGTTATTTACCAAGTTTTTTCATAAATAATATTTTTTAAAGACTTCTGATCTGCTTCAGTCTGTATCCTATACCCTCTAAACTTGACATCCTTGTGTCTGTCTGGGTATTACCTCTTTTCTCTCCTCCTAGGTATTTGATTGTCTTTCCTTCTCTTTTCAATGATTGGTTTCTTCCAGCCAGCATTAGTCTATTATTCTGAGATTTCTAGAAAAACAATAATAGGGAAATGTGAAAGTAGATTCACATGATGAATTAATTCACCCAATCATGAATGTGGAGGTGTTTAATGATCTGCCATCTACAACTGGAAACCCAGGAAATCCAGTGGTTAAATTTAGTCTCAGCTCAAGATCTGAACAGTAGGAGGTGATGATGTAAATCCCAGTCCAAGGGAACAGAAGAAGGGAAGGATCAGAGAGAAAGGATAAAGGTTAAATTCTTACTTCCTTTTCATTATATCATCAAAAGTTTGAACAACATTGGGAGTTTAACCTACTTTAAAAAGGTCACCAGTTTAAATCCAGCCTCTCCCACTAGTGCCCTCAGGAAATTATTTAGAAACAATATGAAATCCAGGAAACCAATGACTCACTCAGATTGGAACATAGACTTAATAACTATAGGCATATTTTAAGCAGTTTCTATCTTTCTGTAAGATGTTGTCTTGTGTGAGAAAATGCTTGACTTCTTAGATGGAGATATCTTTATTTTTTATAATGTATGATTATAGGTGCAAAGGAGATAAACTGGAAAATAATTTATCTTCAAAGTCGTGAAAGAATTGCTCCACTATAATTATTATCTACTGGTTTCTTCTGTTGCTGCTCAGAAATACCAAGACATTAGGATTCCTTATCTTTTTATATTACCCACCACTCCATATTGTCTCCCTCTCCCTCTCTCTCAACTTCTGTTTTGTAAATTGTCCTGCCTTAGTAAAAGTGTACACTCATCAGCTGTGCTAGAGCCTCAGTTGACTCACTGATCTTAGAAATGTTCTTTTTTTTTTCTTTTTTGGGTCCCAGAACTGAACTCACAACCCTATGACTGCAAAGCAGGCACTGTGCCACAGAGCTATATCCTAGGCAATGTTTTCTTTTTTTTTTTTTAATTTAGAAAAACAAAAAAAACCAAAAAAGCAAAACAGAAAAAAGGGTAGAAATAATACAGAATTTAAAAAAAAAACTAAGAAATCACTAGTTGATAAATCACATACTGTTATCCTAGAATTAGTTGCTCCAGTCACAAAAACAAAGCATAAAAAGTGGACAATCAAACAATGACAGTACAAACCATTCTGTTTGATGAACTAAAAAAAAAAAAAAAAACAGTAGTATGGTTATCTATCTTGCACACTTAAACATACATACAGCTACATATTTTAGAGTACTTTCTTTCCTTTTCATTAATACAATATCTATTATACATTTTGGATCTTATTAGTCTTTCAATTTTTATTATATTTTTATACTAGAGAGACAATACCAGATTTACAAATGTTGAGTCTTATTTCACTTATGAGGATAGTCTCAAGTTGCCTCCATTTTTCTATAAAAGCCTCAAGATCATCCTTTTGTATAGCTGAGTAATATTTTATTGTATAAAAATACCACATCATAGGAACTGGGGATTTAGCTCAGCGGCATAAGCACCTGCCTTTCAAGTGAACAGTGGTGAGTTCAATCCCTGGTACCGAATTAAAAACAAAACAAAACAAAAAAAAAACATCTTTTTCATCCATTCTGAAGTTGATGGCATTTTGGTTGTTTTCAAAATTTAGCTACTACAAACTGTACTGCTATAAATATGGTGCACATATATCGCTGAGACATGACCTTTTCAAATTTTCTGGAAAAATACCCAGGAAGGCTATAGCAGGATTGATGGAACTTCCAATCCTAGTTTTTTGAGAGATCTCCATACTGATTTCCACAGTGGTTGCACCAGTCTACACTCCCACCAACAGTGGAGAAGTGTTCCCTTTTTTCTACAGGCTCCCGGCAATGTACTTTAATACTAACATGTTTTTGTTACTTTAATAAAGGTTTCCCATCCTATTCTGTCCTTAGGAATGATCTAAAGTGTTGTTTTTATTGTCTTTATCTGGTCCTACCCTTTTCCTTTTCTTTTTTCTCTATTTTCCATCTTTCTGATTTTCTAAGTTATCTCTCATATATAGTCCAATGTCTGCATGTTCTTAGTTGATTTACTGTCTTAATAAACTTCTTGCTTTATGTGATTATTTGCAATTTGCATTTTTATTTAGAGCTTCAATGACTGTTGGTGGAGGTGATGAGGAGAGATTCACTTTGCAGCATTTGCCTTGGATTGCTAAGTTTTTCCAGAAACTACTCCTAGGAGGTCTGGATGATTGTAGGCGACTTGTTGAAAGGCTTTATGGGCTATCACATTTTATTTTGCATATAGTTATTCTTTGCTGGACTGGTATCTTTCCCTAATTCATATGTCTTCTTCTTTCCTGTCATTCTTGTCTCCAGGGAACAAAGTGAGATTTATCTATCTGTTTAAGAAACTCCACTCATGTGGCTGATATATTAAAATAAAGAATTCAGTAATCTACTCATTCTTTCTGTTTAAGAAGATTATTATATAATTACCTCATTGTTAGTCATAATCACAGGATGAATAGATGCTTCTTATTTTTAAATATTTAAAAAACTAATAAAAATAAATAATTTTAATAATTATCTTTCTCCACTGCCAATTTGGCTTTTCTCTTTTTGTGGTCTTCTATGTTAGTTACTTTACTTCCTATTTTTTTAGCATTTTCTGGTAGTTCTTTCCTTTTATTTCTTGGGTATATGGAAAAGGATGGCTACAGTTGCTTTAAACAATTACATTTGTTTTATGCTCAAACACAACTTTAGTTTTAGGATACATAAAAATTATAATTTGATGAGGAAGTCTTAAAGACTGTAAAAGTGAGAAATAAGTTACCTAGCTACATATGGGATCATGGAAGCAATTTGAATAATTAGATGCCTCAATGGTTGAGATTAATTACATTATTTTTTGATAAATCTTGTTTACAATCATGCTACTAGTGATATTTGGAAAGTAGTTAATATAAATGTTTGCTTTCAGTTTGTAATCATTACCCTAATGGCTTCTTCAAATCATCCAAAATATGTTGAATTAAAAATATTTTACATAAGAGCTTTTCCTTAACTTTTCTTTGCAGTAAAATTCACGTTCACTGAATTTTAGTTTTTGTTCCACATGTAAATACATGACTAGAATTTTATTATGTCTTTAAAGTCTTTGAGTCTTTATACCACTTTCCAACATAAGTTAGCCAATTTTAGTTTCTTGTATATATAAACAGTTCACAACACCAGTACATATCACTGTCTTACAGGATACAAGTAAATGTCAACCCAAGAAAACTGATTTAATGGACAAGGAACACGTATGCCAGCTACGAGTGCTAGAGAAAAGAATAAATTTGAAAAAAAAAAAAAAGAATCTTGATGGGAAATTCAGCATCAATAGGATGAAACAAGTCTATACGAAGTCACAAATAAAAGCCACTGCCTAACCTCTGGCTGAAATTAGTCCAACAGGAAATGACATCAAGTGCTAAGATGCTGAGGCAAAAACTACTTGGTATATTTTAGGAGCCAAGAAAGCAGAGTGGCAAAGTGCAACAAAGCAGGGAACCCAATAATCGGGTTTAGAAGGCAGGTCAGGATGGTATATTAGGTAGTGTTTTCAGATTTATATTGATTTTGACTTTGAGGCAGATATTAACAATTTTAAGGATTGCTCAGGGATCAGATGTTAATTTTAAAATATTTGCCTTTTATAGTTGCAGAATTTTAGAATAGCTCATTCAAATTAATGAGTGAGAAGACAAAACACAGATATAGAGATGAGAAAATCCATTAAAACAATTAGAACAGACTGAATTACAGGGAAAAGTTAATAATGTGTTTAACCTAAAAAAATCACAATATTTTACCTACTATTGTAGAAATTACAATGTATGTATACACTGTGAAGGTTGATACATTGCGTCTATTTGTGAAGTCTAGAAGTTTAGCTGAGTAACTCAGCAGCTCTACATCCTGGGGTCTGTAGGATATGCCCTGACTACTCTAAGAAGCTGTTCATTGTGTCAATTTGAGAAGAATAGAAGTTTAACAAAGTGATTCAGCAGGGGCCAGGGTCCTTACTTTGTAAACATCCTCAGCCTGTACAAGAGGAGGGCGCAGAGAGGGTGGAGGTGTAAACCCCATCACCCGCTCTCTCCCAAGCTGGGTAACCTGCATACAATGAAAGGGAAATAAGGAAAGACTGACTGCTGGTTCTTTGGAGGAGCTCCAGTCTTCACCTTTAGCTAGGACGTTGTCTCCTGGTTTCTGCCGCACACTACTTGGCTTCACTTGGGACTCCTCAGCCTTCCTTGCAGACCCTTCGACCTCCTGCTATGAACTTGCACCAGACATTGTAGTAAGCTTCAGCGCTCAGGCTGGACCCTCGGCCTCCAGTGTGCAGACACCCTCTGCACGCTTCTTCACCCAACTCTGTGGCTGCCCAGCATAAGCCACTCTTGCAGCGTGTCGTGCATTTGTATAGTTTGGGTTATATCTGCTTCTCTAGTAAAATCTGACTGACACACACGCTAAATGAATCTAGTCATTTGTTTTTTTTTTTTTTTTTTTTTTTGCTTGCTAAAAAAGCAGGGACCCAAGTTAAATGATCACTAAACGTGGCATCTTCAAAAAAGTGCAGAGTAAATAAAATGTATCCAGAAAGAAAATGTAGACTCATGTAAAATGCCCATTAGTATCATATGAACATTTAAATTTCTAGTTCTAATTTTCATACATTTCCAAACTTTAATTAATTTCTTTTATTAAAACATAATTATTCATTACTATACATTTACACACATATGTTCATATATATTATTGGTGCCTGCACAAGAACATTAAATGGTTCTTTGTTAATTGTGTACGTTGATAAGATTCAGCATAATATTCCCATACATGTCTGCTGTCTACCCTGACCTTGTCATCACTTTTACTACCCCCTCCTCACTACTGTACTTTCTTTTCAAATTTCCAGCAGTCACTATTTTATTTTCTAGCCTATTGAACTTTTTAAAAGTTTCTACATATGAGAAAAAGCATGTGAAGTAATTGTTTGTGTCTTACTTTCTTCCTTAACAAAATTTATTCTTCCCTTGATGGGTACCAAAGCCAATTCAATTCCACACCAGCCATTGTGAATAGTTCTGCAGTAAACATTAATGTACAGTTTTCTATTGGGTACAGTGATTTAAATTCCTTCTGTTACACAGCCAGGAGTTCAATTGCAGAGTCACATGGTAGATTTACTTTAGTTTACTGAGGACCCTCTACACTGCTCCACACTATGGCTCTAACTTTACCAATAGTATATGCAGTCCTTCTTCTCCACATTATCCCCAGCATTTATTTCCTTCTAATAATTGCCAAAAAAAATACAATCTTTTTTAAAGAAAATAGTTATTTATTTATATCAATTGAAACTTTGGAAAAATAGAAGCCAATAATGAAAAGTTATTAAATAATTTCTTCAATGCATTTCCAAAAAAAAATCAAACACAATTATTCAAATAAGTGAAGATTGGAAAGAGAAATAACCTAGTATTTTGTAAAGTAACATTGCAGAGTAACTAGGATGAAATGGAAAGTTGATATGGAAACTTGAGTCTTATTAGTCCTTTAATGTTTGGATGTGTTATAGAACTCAAAGGAAAGTTTTGAAACCCTGTATTACTTCCAGCTGAGTTGAAGTGTTCAGACGTATTGTCGGTTAATGCTACACAGCACACAAATGAAGCAAAAGAATAGAATAAGGATGAATAGACTTAACATAGTATACATATTTAAAATGTTATCAATAAGTATTGTTAAGGTAAGTAAGGACAATTTCTAAAGAAACCAGTGTTCCTTTCACTATTTTACCTACAAAGCTGAATGGGACTGTAAGGTTATAAATAAATGAGAAAGTGAGTCAACCTTGAAATAAACGTTACATAATTGGCTTGAAAAGCAGTAAACTAAAAAAGCTGAATTATATGATTTAAAAGAAGATATTCAACAACAAAGAAAAAAAAAAGTAGTTTTTTTTTGTTTTCAAAGGAACTGAACTAGTGAAATTATTATGGAACAAGCAAAGCTTCACTCTGTGCTCTAGATGTAGAAATTGATAACAGTTCTTTGATTTTTATCTCAGTCTTGTGAAGTGCAGTACCAGAAAACAGTGAGTTATATCAAACATCAATTGTATTAATTATTTATTGTGTGCAATAAAAATATTGAATGGATCAAATGAAAGAGGAAAAATAACCCAATAAGTTAATTTTAAATTTAGCAAAATCTGAAATGATTAACAATCTGAAACATCATCAATCATAATTATGACTTTTTACAGTCAGTTCAAATATGTTCATATATTGTGGAATCTGTATATGACTCAGCACCTATTTCATGTTGATATGAGAAGTCTATGTCATGAAATTATTTAATATGGCTCATAACCTATTGCAAGAAATTCTACTCTCCAATAAAACCATTATACTTACGATAAAGGAAACCAGCTATACATCATTATTGTAAATCTTTTAGTGCTAATTATTTTAAAAATAAGATTTTTGTTTAGTTCACTTAAGTATATTTTATAACTTCTTTAGCACCATAGAAAATAAATTTTAACCAAAATACTTAAGTGAATACATTTAATTTCCAGGTGAATCCTTTAATGATTTTTAAATAAAACTTCTACCATGAGGTAAAATACATTTATTTAATTGTATTGTGCTATCAAATTGGAATTATTGTTCTTTGACTTATTACTTTGAACATGAATCTATTCCAAACAAGACACATGAATGGCAATAAAATGGGAATAGTTAATAAAGTGTAGGAGAAAATAAAAGTATACCATGTTTAAAGATTGAATCACCAGTTTTCATGAAAAAATACTGTTCAGTATAATTGAACATAAGATGTATTGTAGTAAAACGATATTAAATATGAAATACAAAGAACTATCATTGTTACCACTCAGGTAAAGAAAATAAACTATTTCTCATTTTTTAACAGTTTCAGACACAGTACTACCAGAACAAAATCACCAAAAAACACAGAACAAAAACAATCTAGAAATCTTATATAATACAAAGTTAATGTGCACAATTTAATTGAATTTCTGTAAGCAAAAATGTAAAAATATATAAATAACTGATAAAAGAACTCAGTGACAGTAATTTTGAGGTGTCATTAATAATTCTGTTAAAATTATACTGCATGGTATATGATACAAAAGGCCAGCACAATCCTTAGTCAAAATCAGACACAAATGAAGTTGTCTTTATGTGTAGAACAGCAGAACACAAGTCTTATTAGGCTACATATGACAATGCTTTTCTAATAAATAAAATTGCTTTGTCCAAACATAACACATGTCCTTCCTTGGACATGGTTAAAATGAGAAAGAATTAATTTTCGTTTCCTGTATCTCTTTTAGTATATTTCTGAAATCTAAATTCTGCAAAACCCAGCCACTAACTCAGTCCGAATTTCAAGAATCAGGTAAAGATGATACCACACAAATCTACTGGTGTTCCTGATTCCCTTTACCCATCTATCCTAATGTTGCCACCCTGGCGTCAAGGGTGGGTTCGGTGCAGGTTACAGATGCAGGGGGTTATTCTGGCCTTAAGAAGCTACTATGGAAGACAATGGGTGCTAGATAATAACAGTAAGAACACCTTGGGGATTTGTTGTAATATTTTGCCCTAAGTATCTTTGGGAAACAACTTTTGGAGTATGTGTCAGTGAGAACACTCTGGTCAAGTAAGAGAACATCAATGGCCCAGAAATCTCTTGCAACTAGAAAGTTAATTATTCCAATTAGCAAAAAAATTGAAAATGAAGGTAATTTTAAGGCTATGTCACTGTGGAGCTAAACAGTATCAAGGAGGAATATTATTACTATCACCAATATAGACATTACTAAAATGAGCAAGGCTGTAATAATGAACAGAATACAGATGTTAGACCCCAGACATTCTCAGCATGCTACATCTACTTCAGATTTGTCTTTTTATGTTTATAAGATGGACAAATGCATTTTAATAATTCAACTTTGACATGGGAGAAACTACAATGATAGAAAAGAACACATTTTTACCATTTGTCTCTTATTCAGAGAAAGTAAAACTATTTTTGAAGTCTAACATTCCAGCAGACTATCTCATCTATTAACAATGCCTGTCAAAAAATTTTCGTAGATACACAAAAGCCTGTGGGTTATCAATAAAACGAAAGCATAAAGGGCATATGTGCAGTACGCTTTTAAATTAGAATAATAGTAATTTTTCATCCATTGAGATATTTTTAAATATGGAAAGACTGAATGTGCTCAAAACAGTGTTTTAGGCCTTTTGTTGCACTGACAAGTGCAGAGAAATTCATTCTTTGCTGTTGACATTTCTAACTCCTGTTGTGGATTTTTTGTTTCATAATGGTATTTTAAAAGGATATCAGTTTTAAGTTATCACTGAGAATTTAATTCAAACTGCTTGACATTTCTTTTTTTGTTTGTTTTTTGTATTTCTTTGTGGCAATTTATGCCACTAGATTTTGTTTTGTGAATCAAAATAGAAAAAGTAATTGCATCATTTATTGTTATGTACATTGCACCTTTCAAAGCTAGCGACTTCACATATTAAATTTTAAGGGAAATTATATAACATTGGATTGTTCATTCATATATTATGGATAACATATGTCTGACTAACATTTGAGTACTTTTTCCACTTTGCTATCTCCAGTGTGAAACAAATGGACAGACCTATCTGTTAATTAACCAGCTCTTTTTTCAAATGTATAAGTAGTTCTTGAACTACAGAGGTTTTGCTGCATTAACATACATTATTTAAGATGAATAATGGAACACTATAATAAAAATAAATAATGGTAGTAAATATATAATGAGATAACACATGTTGTTCCAAATGGCATATATATATATATATATATATATATATATATATATATATATAAATATATATATAATATTTTATTGTGCTTTTTACAAGCATTTGAGAGATAAAAAAGCTCTCATGAAGTGGTGTTAATGGACTTCCCAGTCACATGGGTGGTTTTGCTCACTGGAAGGGCTTCTTTCTTCAGTGTTTTTAAGGGAGAGATCTTCAAGGTGCTTCAGTACTGCAGTTATCCACATTCAATGATTATTGGAGTATTATAAAGAACTATCTGTAAGCAAGTTTTCTGTTTCCCTAATTTCCTAGCAAAGCTAGAAATTCACACTGTGAGAGAAAAGATGACAGAGCAAAGGTTTTTATTTGATTTCCACAAGCAATTTAATAATATTTGCAAGACCAAATCAAGCCCTTTTCATATATGCAACTTTGTTTGATAATGGAATGTGTGTGTAGCCTCCTGACTAGATTCATCAGCCCTCGTTCAGGATGAGTAGGGCAACTTTCGGTCTCTGCTGAGGCGCGTGGTGGCACATGTCTGCATGCTGGCACTCAGACTGAGACAAGAGGATTGCTGCAAGTTTGAGGTCAGCCTGGGCTTCATGGTGAGTCCTAGGCCAGTCTGACAAAGCAAACAAATCTGTGCACGTGATGTGAAAGTAAAGGCAAAATGCGTGGAGTTATATGGGGGTTTGGCGTTCAAGCACAGGAAAAATCCCCCACATAAGACTAATACATTGACTAAGAGACTGTGACAAGAAGGCCTAGGGACAGAACACTTATCTCACAAAATGGACAGAATCAATGACATTGAATTCAATATTTAGCTTGTATGCACAAAGGAATTGAGGAGGGGAAACTAGTGGAGAATAGTGCCACAGGGGAAAAAAAGAATATTCTGAAGACTAATGGGCCAGAGATTAAATGGTGCAGTAAGGTCAAGTGAGACAAGAGCTGGAAAGGCTCTGTTACACTGGAAAATAGAAGGGACTTTATATGCTGTGGAGTACACACTTTTGAGACATATATAGGGTGGAAGCTCCATTATATTAGATGGAGGAGTGAATGGGACATCAGAAAAATGATAGCAAGCATATTTTCAGGCTATAGAAACTTATTTTATTAGATTAAAGAAGCAGAAAGTGACCCATCTCCTAAGCAGAGCTGCAAAAGGACAGGAACTTTCCATTGCTCTTTATTGGGTTTGCTGCTATATTATATTATATGATTATATATATATATATATATATATATATATATATATATATATATATGTTCTTTTTGAGACAGGATCTTGCTACGCAGTTCAGGCTAGCTTTGAACTCATTTTGTAGCCCAGGCTGGTCTCAAATTTTCAATGAACCTCCTACCTCAACTTTCTTAGTGCTGGGATTACAAAAGCACCACCAAGCCGAGCTTATCAAAATACTTAGAGAAAGAATGAACGAGTTAAACTCCTTAAAAGTAAAATCTGAGAAAGTTCAATCCTCAAAATGATTAATAGGGCAACTTTCATTATCATATAAAACAAGTTGCTTCCAGATGGGCAAAATACAATTTTAGTATTTAACTATTCATTGAATACTGACAGATCATCTCATTTAATTTTGCCATTTAAAAATGCTTTAAATATGATTTTTCCACTATGACAAAATAATGACTTGAGGTTAACAAAGATCAACAAACTGAAAAATAAAATAATTTGAATCACATTAATTATTATTTCATAGTCTTAATCTTAACATACTAGGTAATACATGTACATCACCTGTTTTCCAATGTTTTCCTGTATTCTTTTTAGTGGCAAACACAAATTATTATTATTATTATTAATAGAGTAAAATGAAATCATAACAATTTATTTTTCTTATTTAAGGCTATCATAGACATTTACTGATTTATGTGTTTAATTAATACTGAAAAGTACGTTTAAAATAGTGGTCCATCTGGTTCTTCCCCAAGGAAGCCTTTTCTGATTTTCACACCGATATAGGAGACTCTTTCATGGTATACAGCCCGATTTGATAAAGGAACTGTGTCAGATGTGAACATAAGAATACTTGCCCTTGAGTCTGAAACTTAGGTGCTGCAAAGTCTTTTTATTTTTTCTTTCTTTTCCTTTTATCTTTTTTGAGGCAAGTTTACGCTATACGGTTTGGGCTGCCTTGAACTCACTTTGTAACCTAGGCTGTTCTCAAACTCATGGTGATCCTCCTGCCTCAGCCCCCGAAGTCCTGAGATTATACAAACTCATAGGTTTAACTGACTTTGGCGGTACAGGATTTTCAAAGCAGAGAGTGAAGAGCATGATGATCAAAGCAGAAGGTGAGCAGCAACATTTTTGATGGTGTACTATGACCTATGGAGCTCATTAGCTAACTGGTACACAGGAGTGCTCTTATTATAGGAGTATCTTCCAAGAGTTGTGCAAAACTAAAGTAGTGTTAGAGTAAGAAGAATCTCTGTCTGCCATTTTCCTGTCATCTCCTGTCCTGAGAGTTTCTCTGTTGGGAGATCACAATATCCATTTAGCTACAAGTATTATCTCATCACTCACATGGGTTCCATGAACCCACATTCCATGAACTGAGTAATATTTCAGACAAATCCCAAACTCAGATCTTAGAGTTCTTTCAGATGTGGAATCATGTGGCTATGTACCGTGCACATACTACATGCTCAGTAAATAAAGGGAAAGAATCAAATAAATATGCAGGAAATGCATGCATTTCATTGAGCCAAAGAAAAGAAAAACTCTGTATAGCACAATCTGTCTCAACTATCTCACTAATGGTTCTATCATGTATGTCTCTGAAGAGTTAAATTGAAATGGAAATCAATGAACAGATTTCTTTTCTCCATACCTAAAAAGAAAATATGATATCAGCTTGCAGAAACACAAGCACTAAATATCTCTACTTATAGTATCAAATATAATTTATAAGTTTAATGATAACATTTAATGTTTGGCCAGTAAAATAAGGGAAAAAATGGATCTGTGAAGATTTCATAAAATATTTCTCTAAAATAGTATCCCATCAAAAACAAAATGTTTCAAAATTATTTGCATCCCAAGAAATAAAGTAATGGATAATTATCTTTTCACTTGATGATCATTTGATTTTTAATCTATCTAACATTGGACCAAAAAACTTAGAAGGAAAGTGGTACATAGAAGTCATAATTCATGAGTGAGATACCCACTTGCACTGGGAACCTAGAAAGCATAAAAATATTTGGCTTGTTAGTCCAGTAAAAGATAGAGAAGATTAAAAAGATTATACTCTTATTTTTATCTAATAAATAATACTATTAAAAGTTATTACTCTTCTTAAACTTAAACTGACTATAGGGCCGAATAAAAGATGAGCAAAATTATAAGTTTTTAAAATAGCTTTTGTTAATTAAGAAATACCTGCACCCGATGGTTCTCCACACTTTTCTTGTGTGGTAGACTCTGTTTTCTGAGATGAGGAAGGATTTATTGGAAACAGAGACACGCCAACTGTCAGGTTCTTTGTCCAAATTTAATCAGGAATCAGCCAGAGAAAAATGTCTTAATCCATCAACACTTGGAATAAGAAATAAAACCACCAGAGACAGAGCCAAATATAGTGATTTAATTAATTGAGAGATCTTGGCAGCTCGTCAACGTTTGGGGCTTCAGAGTAACTTCTAGTATGAACTAGTGTAGAGTAATAAGTGTATCAACATTATTTAATTTAGCAGAAATTTATTTTTAAATGCTGCTTAATTTGAAAAGGAGATAAAGCAAAGAAGTATATTTTTGTTTCTAATTGGTGTCTTATCTTTTATAATTTAGATGATAAATAATATAAATATCAATATTTCAATATTTTGATGTAGAGTTATTCTTCTGTATGAGTCACAATTTTACACACTTAATGCAGCAGAATTTTAGGATTAAACTGAGTAAGTGGCCCAAGATAAAGACATATTCACAGTTATTGTTTTGCAATGAATATTTGAAAACATATGAACAACTATTTTCAATGAGATCACAAATAAAAATAATTACCTGGTCTTTAAGTTTTTACTATAGCAATCTGGTCTGAGTTAGGTGGGGCTGATGAATCAAATTTTCCTCATGACTTCTTGATAGATTCTTCTGTTTCACTCACAAACTATTCAAATCATTGTTTACTTCTTTCCCATACAAATTAATACATTAGTCTGTCCCGTTTTCCAGGGACTTTTGATCGTTCTTTTCTTTAATTTATCTTGAAAGTAAAAACTTAGATCTAATAACTGATCACTTTTAACTAGTTCTCTCTCTCTCTTTCTCTCTCTCTTTCTCCCTCTCTTTCAGATTTGAGATTTAAAAATATATACCAAATTTCCACAGCTTTTGAAAGACTATACGCACTTAAATATATATTTGAAATATTTTCTGCTCCAAAAATACATGAGTCATCAATTACAGTTTTGATGCTTTTATTGAAATCAACACGGAATTCTGATATTTTTTGGAGTGGAATTTCCATTTCTGGTTGTTTGGTTCTTTTAACTTTTTTTGGTTGTGGGCTGGAGGATTTTACATACATGTGTTTACTATGTTATCTATCATTATTATATAGCTTTTAAAGACCAAAATTATTTGGGATTTTTTGTGTTGTTGGATTTCTTTCTTAAATTTTTATGCCATGAAGTTTTAATTCTTTCCAACTTAGCACTATACATTGAAATAAAAATTTCATTAATTTATAAAATATTCTGTGGGTTTGTCCTTGTAAATTTAATATTACTTAAAATGGTACAATTTTTAAAGTCCCAAAATATAGATCTCCAGGTTTGAGTATTGCTTTCCTCTAAATATTATTTACTTTAATATTTTTAATAGTCAATTTATGGTTGGTATAGCTAAATATCTGTACCCTGTTGGCCCCAAATTTTGTTCTTTCAAGTTTAGTTATGAATTAGAAAATGGTTACAATTGGGGAACTAAAGGTCACTTATCTCTATTTCCCATATCTTATAGCCAATTTCCGCAACTTTATTATCACTTTCTGTACTGCTTCATGTTGTTAAAAATTAGGTTTGACTACAAATATGTGTAATTCAAGGATAAGATTTAGATCTAATGTTCCTTCAAAATTTCTTGCACTGATACATGGTGCTTTTAAAAGGTGACTGCATCATGAGGCTTATAGAGTCATCAGTGGAATCAATGCTCAGTTCATAAATAAGTGTGGTCTTAAAGGTGGAGGTTTTAATGAAGAGTTGCATATTTGAGGCCATATTTTTTCAGGGTCTGTCTCCCTCTGTCATTCTTCCTTTTTCTATCTGCTTTCTGCCTGTCAGGAGGTGAACAGGTTTTCTCCCCATGCCATTTCCTCTGTGAATTCAGCCAATCATGGACTGAATCCTCAAAACTGTGAGCCAAATTAATTCTCTCCTTTAATTTATGCATGTCTGTATTTTGTCCTAGGCACAAGAAAATAAACATTAATTCATCAAATATTCTTTGTAATTTATTAGTAATTAATTTCCTAGAAGAATATACTTACTCTGTTTTCTACATGGCCTTAAACTCTTATTTTTCTCCACCATCCCAACACATAGTTATTCACATAGATTAAAAGAAATAACCCAAATAAAACTTTCAAGTATTTTCTTCTCTTTTGTACTTCTTTTTCTTTCACCCTATTATGACTCTGCAATTTCCTTGAAAAATAACCTTTCAAATTCAGTCATAATTTACCTGTTTTTCTTACCGCAATATTCCATAACATCTTTTCCAGTGTGTGGAACTCTTGAATATTTTCTACTTTTTCCCCCTTATGTTAAAATTTTCCACATTCATTAACTTCTTCATGGAAATCTAATAACATACTCATTTCCCCTAATATGCATTGTGTTTCAGAAGAATTTAAATTTACAAAAAAAAAAAAAAACCTTTGGAAGATATTACAGTTTCCACTTTTTTGATCACTAAAATCTTTTCCTACTAGGGTATATGCAATACAATTAATGAACTAAGATTGATATTAAATATAGTTTATATTTTACTCATGTCTGATTAGTTTTTGACTAAGGTACTATTGTATTCCAGAACTCCAACAACTATAGCACATTACATATCATTATTGTCTCTTTCTTTTTCCTTTATTTTTTATTATTTTGTTTTATTATTTCATTTTTCTTTTTATTTTATACAAAAATGTGCTTTGGTTAGAATGTCTTGGAATATTTTTATCTTGTTATTAAACTAGAGTTTGGAAAAGAAGGGCAATGAATCTCAAGTTTCTAAAGCTTGCATTTTTAACATACGGTATCATTAACATTCTACTGGAAAGTTGGAAATCAGTTTGGGCAAACTGCTCTCTGCACTGTGAAGGGGTCTTGGCTTTTGCATTCACTCAGAAAAACAGTGGAACTGATAGATTAAGAAATGATAAATTTAAAGTACTTTATTTTTATTTTTTTCTTTTGTTTAAGTTATTTTTCACTGGTATGTGCATGTAGTACGTGGTAATCACTTTCCTAAAAGGGAGTTGATATGTGTGTGATATTCTTTATAAATTCTAGATAGAAGTTTTTTGTCTGTGGAACTGTTGGTAAAAAAAAAAAAAATTCCTGTCAGCTTTTTTTTCATTCTGTTGGTGATTTCTTTTGAGGTGAAGAAACTTTTTAATGAGATCTGAGTTGCTGATTCTTTGAAGTACTTCCCATGTGGTTTGGTTTTTGTGCATGAACTCTCTGCCTACACCTATGTCTTTGAGATATCTACTTACTTTGTCTTCCAGTAGATTTTAATATTTAGGTCTTTGATCCATACTGACTTTAGTTTAGTGAGTGGTGATAGGCATTGGTCGAGTATAAGTCTCTGGCATTTTGAAAGCCAGTTTTTACAGCACTATTTATTAAAGAGGTTATCTTTTTTGCAGGGAGCATGTTTTGCCCCTTTTTTTAAGAAAAGGTGGCTGAGTGTGTTTGTAGTTGTGTCTATATTTCTATTCTGTTCTACTGATCTTCAAGTCTGATTTTTTTCCCAGTACCAACCTGATTTTATTACAGTAGCTTTGTGGTTCAATTTCAAGGAGGGATTGTGATACCTCTTGCCTTGCCTTTGTTATCCAGGATCTAGGTCTTTTCTGTTTCCAGATGAATTTTAAGAGTGATTTTTCTACATCTGTGAGTTATAGTATTTTGATTAGGATCACATTAAATCTGTATAACAGTTTGGGGAGTATGGCCAATTTCACAATATTGTTCTTCTTATCCATTTTCTGAGGTCCTCTTCAATCTCCTCTTTCAGACAATTATAATTTTAACTATATAGACTTTTATTTTCTTTGTTAGATTGATTTCTAAGTATTTCCTTTTGTTTGGATGCTATTGTTGTTTTGCTAATTTAACTCTCAGTGACTTTGTGGTTGGAAACAAGAATGTTACTGATTTTTGAGTGTTGACTTTGTATCCAGTTACACTGCTGAATTTGCTCCTTAAATTTAATAGACTTTTGGTGGAGTTTCTGGAGTCTTCAATATAGGGAATCTTGTTTTCTGCAAATAATGATAATTTAACTTCTTTCTTTCTTATCCTTATTCCTTTTATAACTCTTTCTTGTCTAATTACTCTGACTAATTTTTCTAGAGCTATATTGAATAGAGTAGTGATAGTGGACACTTTGTCTTATTCCTGATTTTAGGTTGAAAGCTTCCACTTTTTGCCATTTAGTAAAATGTTGAATATATAATCATAGATGGCTTTTTACAGACTGAGGTAGAGACCAGCTATTACAATTTTTCATAGGTTTTTTTTTTCTAATCATGAATAAGTGTTTAATTTTATCAAAGTATTTTTCTGCATCTATTGAGATAACCATGTGATTTTTGTCTTTGGCTCTGTTAATATGATGTATTACATTTATTGTTTTGCATATGTTGTACGTCCCTGCACTCCTAGTATGAATTCTACTTGCTTATGGTGTATAATCTACTTGATGACTTTACTGAATCCTGTTTGCTAGTATTTTATTGAGCATTTTTACATCTATGTTCATTAGAAAGATTGACCTATAATTCTCTTCTATGTTTGGGTCTTTTCCTGGTTTTGCTATAAGGGTAATACTTAATGAGTTATGGAGAATTTCTTCCTTTTCATTTTCATTAAAGAGTTTGAGGAGTATTGATGTCAAAGCTTTTCTAAATTTCTTGTAGAATCCTTCAGGACCTGACCTTTTCTCTGTTGCTACATTTTTAATTATTGTTTCAGTTTCATTAACAGATATTGGATTATTAAGAAGTTTTACATCTTTTTGGTTCAGTTTTGGTTTTTCATACTTTTCTAGGAATCTCTTTCTGTGTTTGCCATATTATGTGAGGATAGATTTTTCAAAGTAGGTATTGGAGATCTTCTGAATCTCCATAGGATCTGTGATAATTTCACCCTTTTCACTCCTCAATGCATGAATTTGAATTTTCTTTCCTTTTTTAGATTAGTTTGGAGAGGGGCTTATCAATTTTGCTTATTCTTTCAAAAATCAAGTCTTTGACTAATTCTTTGTATTGTTTTGTTAGTCTCGATTGATTTCTGCTCTGTTCTTTATCATTTCCTCCCTTCTCTGGACTTTGGGCTTGACTTGCTCTTCTTTTTCTAGAAGTTTTAGGTGTAGCACTAGATTCTTTACTTGTACTTGATCTATTTTCCTCATGTGAGAATTCATTGTTATAAATTTCCCTTTAGGACTACTTTCATTGCATCCCACAGGTTTTGGTGTATTGTCTTTGCATTGTTATTTTACTGTATATATATATATATATATTGTTTAATTTCATCTCTGACCCATTGGTTGTTCATGAGGCTGTTTTTTAATTTACATGTGTTTATGGAGTTTTTACAATTTCTTTAGCCATTAATTTTCATTGCCCTATAATCAGATGACATGCATGAGATAATTTCAATTATTTTGCATTTACTTAAGCATGTTCTATTCCCTAGTATACGATCTATTTTAGAGAATTATAAATGTGCTGCTGAAAAGAATGTGTATTCTGATGTTTGGGGCAGAACTCTGTAAACATCTGCTTAGTCCATTATTCACATATTAGATTCAGTTCTGTTAATCAGTTGCTGATTTTTTTTTGTCTAGTTGATCTACAACTGGGTATTAATGTCTCCCATTACAATTGTGTTTTTGCTTATTTGACTTTTCAATTTTATTAATGTTTGTCTTATATAGTTGGGTGCTCGCATATATGGTGCATATATATGATTGTTTTCCCTTTTCCTAGAATTTTTCTTCTAACAAGTATGTGATAATCTTCTTTATCTCTTTTGATCATTGTTAGTTTGAAGTTCCCAATGTCTGCAAATAGGACAGCTACTCTTGATTTTTCTTGTGTTACTATTGCATGGAGTTTTGTTTTCCATCCTTTGACATTCAGTCTATGAGTTACATTTTGAATTAAATATGCTTCTTGCATAGAGCATATTGTTGCATCTTATTTCATCATTCATTCTGCCAGTCTGGTTCTTTTGGATGATGAGTTGACACCATTTACATTGATGGTTATAACTGATACATATTGGCTTATGTTTACCATGTTGTTTTCCTATTGGTGCCCTATTTTTTTTTTTCTCTGTTTAACTGCTTGTCCTGCCTGGTGGTTTTTTCCAGATGTTGTTCACAAAATTGTGAGCATTTTTATCACTATCTAGAATATATTACATTACTCTTTGTAGGACTGGATTTGAACTCATGAATTTTTTCAGTTGTTTGTCATGGAGATATCTTATTTCTCCATTAATTTTAAAAGATACTTATGCAACATACATCAATCTAGGTTGGAAATTGTTTTCTTTCAGGGCTGGAAGTATTTCACTCCAATATTGTCTTTATTTCAGGGTTTGTGTTGAGAAGTCTGCCTCATGTGCACTGTTGTTAGGATCCTACTCTGTGGCTGGTTTTCTTCCAGCTGCAAGTCCTGGGTGAAGGATCACATCACTGGTATGGTCACACACCCTCTGTGGTCTCCTACCTACGATTTTTTTGATTACTTATTGCATTCTGTTTGCTGGTATAGTGTGGAGGATTTTGTGTTTATGTTCATTAAGAAAACTGACAGGTAGTTCTCTTTTTAGGTTGGGGCCTTTTCAGGTTTTGGGATTTATGGTAATGCTCTGGAAGAGTGAGCCTCCCCTCTCAGATTCATGAGGAGTCTTGCTGTTAGATCTGCCCTAATGTTCTTGAAATCAGCAGTATGTAATTGGTTCCTTTGAATTCAAATGTTCTTTGTATATTTTGGGTACATGACCTATATCAGATTTTTTTCTGCATATAGTTACAGTCTACAGCATGTATTTTCATTCTCTAGTCAATGTTATTTACAGAGGTGAAATTTTAAATTTCAGTTCAGTTACTTGAAGGTTACTAGTTTTTCTTTTATGTAACATGGTTTTGTGCTTGTATGTAAATCCAGTTACACTGAGATTTTCTCTATGTTTCTTTTAAGATTTTAAATGCATTGCATGTTATATTTAAGTCTATTGTTTATTTTTGTTAAATTTTTATAGAATAATTTTTTGTGTATAGAAAAATCACATTTTAAATTACCTTTTAAAACTCCAGCATTGGCGTATTCATTTATCAGTTTCGTATGTCTTATTGTCAATTTATCATATGTAAACAAAGATAGATTTTTAATTGTTTTCCAATCTGTCTACCTTTTCTTTTTCTTATCTGATTGCATTAGTTCTGACATCATATCTGACATTGAATAGGATTGGTATAAAGAGAACATCTTTGCCTTTCTACCACTTGCATATCCAAAGCATCTGTTTCTTGCCACTAAGTGCAAAGCATGGTCAACACCATAGTTAATGTTTAAATATTTTGAAAAATACGGTAAAAGATATAATGCTATTAGGTGCTCTCAAAATATTCCTGCTTGCTTCAACTACACACATCCCATTATTCCTGCCACAATTTGAAGCAGTTCTGAAAACCCTCTTGAGCTAGATTAGTGATGAGGCAAAATCCATCAAACAACTGGGCATAATATGTCAAAGTCATGAGGACCCAGCACAGGTGCACAGAACAAGGAGCTGGAATGACTCAGCATTTCTTGACACTGTGTGAAGAACTAATCAGGGAAGTGCTGTTTTCAGTTCTTCATTCACATCTGGTGCAAATCCAAGTGAGGCTTAGATAAGTCAGTCTAAATCTAGTGCCAGGCTGCATACAGATAGTGAGTTTTGATAGGACGCCTGTCCCAATACTATGTTTGCATGAAGGAGAAGCCAATCCATGGATTCTAGATACAAGCAACCCCTCTCGTTTATTCTGGCTCTGCTGTGAATCTGTTCACTGGCTGTGCTCATATTGCAGGGCATGCTTCTTTTCCATCTTCTTAAGTAACAGGAATGCTCATAATTTCAAGAAAGAAAGATGAATGCTCATCTTAATAAGCATTACCATTACTTTTTCCTTGTGTCTTGTTTATTATTCTTTATTTAGGACAAACAATAATTTAGGAAGAATACCCAGAGGCTCCATCATTCCAGTAACATGCTTTCGTGTCTTTAGTTATGGTGTCCTGGCTGTGTCAATGTCCTGAATCCAAAATGACTACCTGTCATAGTAACTTTGACTTGGAGGAAGAGCCAGAAGTCACAGGGTATCAGTCTCTGTGAGAAAGATGAATGATGATGCAGCGCAATGTTTTACACGCCTGTCTTTGCAGTAGACGATGAGTGCCAACAACATTCACCATATTTTTCACCAAACCTCTTTAAGGTGTCCTGTGCCAGCATGTCATCCATCTGGCTCAATGCTCTACATGAGCCTAAGAAGAATGTATATTCTGCTGTTGCTGGATTAAGTGCCCTACAAGTGTCTATGAGCTGATTAGTCTATGTTAATTTGTAGCTTATATTTGTGTGCAGTTCTGTCAATGAAAAAGCTCATGTACCCAGGTATACTGTTCAGTTTATCTGTGTTCACCTACAGTTCTTAATTGGCTGTATTATTATTTTGAGTCATTTTTTATTCCTGATGATATTCCATATTTTGAAATCTGAAACATCATTTTTGACTAAATTATTGTATCATGACATATATTCCCATTACTTTTCTCTTTTTCTCAGTAACATATTACAATTTAAGTTGGTGTCTTATTAAGAACATAGAGTTGAGTATCAAATTTTACCCATTCTTGGAATCTTTGCTTCAACAGATGCTACATTTAAATAGTTATACTGTTGATGTTAGTATGTCATATTGTGATATATGACTGTAATTCTCAAAGAAAAGTATTACTGTCATTGGTTGCAGTCAGATGGTGGCTGAGGTTGAAGTCATCCCCATAGGTCCTTTAATTTCTCTCCTTGCTGTAAAAGTTTGGAATAAGCTGAGTTCTAGGTATGCAAGCGCATATGTGCCAATTGTGTTTGTATGGTTCTCTCTTGAAATTATGAAGACTGCATCCATAAAGGTTTTATCATCTTAATATTTCTTATACTATTTTGTTTACGCTATGAATTGTTTTGAACATGTATAATGAACTATTATCAAGATAAGATCTTTCATAATATATAAACCAGTCTAAAAAGAAGTCACAATTATTCTTCCATATGGAAATATGCTTTTACTTCATAAATTGTTAACAAATTTGTTGAGATACAATTCTCATAACATATAATTTGCCTAACTAAAATGTATAATTCTGTGTGTTAATGTAGCTGTAGAAAACCTAAAAGGTAACTTTTCTTTTTTTTGTGCCGAGGGTTGAACTCATGGTCTCACGCTTGCCAGGCAGGTGCTTATGCCACTGAGCTAAGCCTCCGGCCCCAAAGATAACTTTTTCCATGTCATTTTGAAACATTTCATTTTCCTAGAAACAAACCCATTAGTCACTAGGGCTCACATTTTTTTTAACCTGCTTCTTCAAAGCAAATACTAACCTTGTTTATTTATTTCTCTTTGTAGATTTGTCTATTCTGAACATTTTGTACTAGGACAATTGTACTACAGTTGATCTTTGGAACTATTTTCTTTTGCTTAGCATAATATTTTCAACATGCATTCATTTTATAGCCAATTTCACTGCTTCACTTTTAGAGTTTAATGATATTCAACCTGATTTTTTTAAGTTAAAGTCTATTTTAATTAACATTGTTATCACTCAGTCATCCTGGTCGGTGACAATGTCTGTATCCCTCACCCATTTCAGGGAAACAAAATTACTATTGGGCAACAATTTCAGTTCTTCTCTATTGCTCTGTAGTGAATAAAGCTTTATCTTTGACTTTTAACTTATTTATATTTTTAAAAATGTGTTTTAGATAAAAATCACAGTAGCATATTGTTTTCATTCTCTACTATTCCAATCTCTGTTTTTCACAATATCGAATTACCTTCTTTGCCTGCTTAAATGATTTGACTGTGTGTTGAGTTACTACCTTGAGTTCTTAGATGTCAGACTGAGAACTTCCTTTATGGTTTGCTGCAAAGATATTCAACTAACTATACAAACTTTCAGAATTTTTAATTTTTATTTATTTCCTTTTTCTGAATGTCACACATTTGTCTTTCTTTTCCTTTTCATTTCCTTCTTTTTTTTTTCTTCACTGAAAATATAATTAGTTTTTAATTTTATTAGCATTTATGCGTGCAGAATTATTTTTCCTTTGGTAATTTTAAGACTTTTCTCTCTAGTTTTCTGCAATTTTACTTTAATTCATTTATTTAAGAGTATCCTTCAGCCTATTTTAAGTAGAATTTATTGAGTTTCTTGGCTACATAAATTAGTATTTTATTATAATTTGGAAAGTTTTTACCTTAATCTTTACTTTAGCAGATTTTTCTGTTTTTCCCCCTCACTTTTGTACTCCTTTGTTTTATAATATGGTAAAAGAGAATTGCAAACTTTTCTTTGGAACTTTTCTTACCTTCACTCTTTTTTCTCTCTTCTTTAAATTTCTATAATCTTTATTGATCCTTGTACAAGATTGCTATAGTTTTTGCTTATTCTTACTCTGCTCTCTTAAATTTGCCTCTTAAGCCTTTCTGGTTAATGTCAGTTATTATATTTTCATTCCAGAACTTCTATTTATGTCTTTTAATATGTTTTAGTTTTTATTGATGTACTCTGGTGGGTGAGTGATTGTCTGGATACCTTCCTTTACTTTCTTTAGAATGCTTATTTTTTACTTTGAGAACTTTTACTAGTTATCAAGAATCTCTCTGTTAAATTCAGATTTGAGACCCTCACATGGTTTTATGCTCTATTTCCTCTTTATAGTTGTCTTTTTATTTTAATATCTCAAAACAGTTTAGTAGAGATTAGACATTTTAGATAACAAATTGTAGTTATTGTTAGTTTTGATCCTATCACTCACCTAGAGTTTGTTATTTTCGTTTTCAATGTATGTTTTAAAAAAAAGCTTGAGTAGAATATTTTAGTTGTGTATCTCAAAATAAGGTGCATACTTCAGTGTCATTTAGAATTCTGCAGGCCAAACAATGCAAGTATTTGTGTGGTGTCATTCTCTAGAGAGCACAGCTTTGGGCTTGTGTCACTGTGACATGCTGACAGTTTTCACAAATTGACCTTTGAATACATCCTTCTCTGATACCTGTGTAAATCTGTCTACTTCTGAAGATATCCCTCCCAGTTAGCCTGTACTAATTTTCATATTATTCCTATACCGTTTTGGAAAATTCCCTTTGGTATAAATTTTTCCAGTGTGATCAAATTAGATTGAGGGATTACTTTATGGCTACATTTTGATGGCAGCTTTTGAGGCTTTTTCTGGACAAGTATAGACTTATTAGCAATAATTTTCTGTGGTTCTGTCTACTAAACTTGCCAATTATGTGAAATTTAACTCTTTACCTTACAGAGTCACAAATCTGCTCTTAATTTCTTTCAAACATTGTATTCTAAAACTGAAAATTGGGTTTAATCTTTCCCAAATTGTATCCCATATGAAGTCAGTTCTTCTGGGAATAGTTTCACAGAATCCCCCTAAATATTTTTTTTTTTCTCCTGAGCTACACATATTAGCTGTAGCCTATTTCTTTTGGAGTGACACTGTGTGTGTGTGTGTGTGCGTGCGCACATGTGCGCTACAAATAAAGGCAGAAATCTATGGTCTCTTGAGCTTATCTCTCCAAACATGTAACCTCAGCTCCACCATCAAAGCTGAGTGAAAGCTATTTAGATTCTCACACTGTCCATCTGTCATGCATGAGGAGGAGCTTCCAATGGTAGGTGGGGCTAGGTGGAGGAGGAGAATCTCAACCTTTTCAGCTTAGCTAGATGACAGCCTTCTCTATATGAAGTAGTGATGGATTGCCATATTAGTGGCACATGGTTGTGATCTCAGCACTTGGGAAGCTAAGGTAAGAAGGTCATTGAGTTCAGGGCTGGCCTTGGAGTGTGTGGTGAGTCCCTGTGAAAGAAAAGAAAAGTGAAAAGAAAAAGTATCTTGTTTTGTCATTTTATTTTTTCTGAAAAAATGCTATAGCTATTTGGTAGTTCCTGAAGTATCAATAATCCCTGTTTTCTTAATTGTATCTGGAAATATGGGAATTATTTCTTTATATTGAGTGCATGTGTATAATAACAAGTTTTTTGTGACTCATATGTTATAAACCCAGAGTTACTATCAAGTCCTACTTAAAGAAAAGCTTCCAAAAAAAGAAAGAAAGAAAGAAAGAAAGAAAGAAAGAAAGAAAGAAAGAAAGTAAAGCTTCCTCACTTGATCTGATACTTTAAGAAAGTTTCCAAAGTGTTACACATTTTTTTTAAATTTCATCAGCTATTTTGTTTGGCTAGAGACAGTATCAACAAAGATATACATGTCACCTGTCATGGTTTATGTTGATGGTCCCCAGGCCTCATGCGTTTGCATTGTGCATTTGTGATTGGTTCATTGCCTAGCGCTTGGATTGATGGTGTGAGTGCTACACCCACCTAGGGGTGGAGCCAGGATGTGATGTAATGGTCGGAAGAAGGCGTGTCTCTTTCTCTTGCTGGTTTCCACCTTGCTGCTTGCAGCTACCATGAACTGTAGCCCCACCATGCCTTGCTGCCTTGGAACCAACTGAGTATGGACTAAAACCTCCAAAACTGTAAGAAATAAACCTTTCATTTCCCAACTTTGGGCATCAGATATTTTGTCTCAGTGATGAGTAAAAAGTAACTAAGATACCACCATTTGATAAGTTACTCAGTTCTCCTAAGATTGAAAATCATGTTGAAACATTTTGCTTGATGAAAAATGCTTACTGGTTTTCAAAAATCACATAAAATTAGACTTCATTTTATAGGCAGATCTCTGTCTGAATACCTGATACTTACAATTCTGCAGCAGATGAAATGAAGGTTACTATGTGATTTATTTGGAAAATGGTACTTATTTTCCTGGGTTTATCTTAATTATATGGTTAAAAGGCAAGTGAAAAATGCAGTATTTCCATACTCGTAGGATACATGTGTCCCTAAAATGCATATGAAATATTTTAGTGATGATGTTTTAGCTTCTGGAAAATGAGAGAAAATTGTATTTCAATTATTAAGTCATTTTTTTCAAAATATTTAAAAACTATCCTTATGGCTCTATTTTGACTTTTTCTAGTCCTCCCCAAATTAATTAAAGACAAAATAGCTTGATTTAGTTACTGAAATCTCATCTATAAACTACAACGGATAAATCTTATCTCCAGCAGAGTACAGTCGTAAGATAAAATGTTTCACTTTATATTAATCTAGGGTACATAAATCTAGGTATTTTATTGCACAGATTGGTAAACTCAGATTCACCAAGATTAAGTATTCTGCTAAGAGGAAATAAGTTACTAACTGAAAATATGAACACATAAATCTGGGTTATGTTTTCTTTCCACTACATTATTTTTCCTTACTAAAATATAGAACCACTTCTCTTCCCCAAGAACAAAAATAATTCCATCATTGTTGTCTTGTAGAAAGTATGTTGATAGGAGTTTGTCTAATTTATACGCTCCAGGGTATAATCCATCAGCATAAAGAGAGAACATACAGCTTCATGTGATTACACATATAATGATCAATAGCTAGTAGCTACTTTTTTCCTCCATAATTGCCTGAGTGTTACTGAGGAAGTAAAAATATTGTAATTTATTATAACCAGGGAAGGAATATTTTATTATGTGTCTCTGAATAGCTTCTTTTACTATATACTATGTTACTATGATTAGTGAGTTTGGGGCAGTTTTATAAAGATTGCTTATGTGACCAACTGATATCAACTTCCTTTTTAGGTTATCAGGAGGTCAGAACTTTGTTATCAGTGTGTTTTTCTGTGTATTTTATACTTAAAAGGACAATAACATAACAGGGACTGTCTTATATTGGAATATTTCATCTATTAATTTAAAGCATTTGTTTTAGCACTTATGTAATTTGGTAGATCCCTACATTTTCATTCCTTCTATCATTCTTAGATTTCCAACTCCATTTTTCACTCAAAATTGAATTTCTAAAATGTAACAAATCAGTCCCACGTTACTCTTGCCTGCAATGCTTTTCTCATATAGACTTATTTCTTTATTCAATACATTAGCTCAACACTTTATGCCTCTGTTACTTCTCCAACATATTAAATATGTGTTCCTAGCATGCACTGTTTAGATTAAGTTTGAAAGTCACAAATAATTTAATTTACTCTACATCTGATGGCTAAACTCCTTTTTGCAACAAGAAAATAAATACATGGTGGAGGGAAATGTTTCTGGAATTCAAAAGGAGATCTGAGCTAGAGATACATGTAACACTAAGTCAAACTCAATGTGTCAATTAAAAATTTTCGTGCTGTAAATTGAACCATTCTGTGGGCTAAGTACACCATCTATAACAGACCACCCAGAAATTGTGTTTTGTTGTGATAGTTACATAACTTAGATTGGCTACTACATTCCCTGAATTTTACTTTTAATACTAAGGATAAAAATACTGAAATGATGCTT
Organism: Hydrochoerus hydrochaeris; assembly: GCA_004027455.1. Classification (NCBI taxonomy): domain Eukaryota; kingdom Metazoa; phylum Chordata; class Mammalia; order Rodentia; family Hydrochaeridae; genus Hydrochoerus; species Hydrochoerus hydrochaeris. The sequence goes on from PVLA01000285.1 coordinate 357,061, forward strand.
CACAGCTCTACTAGTGGTAAGAATTTATAGAAAATAAAATATAAGAAACAAAACTTCAAGTCACAAATAAAAAAAGATTGAGGTGAAACCAAACTCCATCACTGCTGACCACAAATAATGATTTAATTCTTAGTGTGATATATGTGTTTTAATGTCACTTAATCATTCTTTTCTTCAGAGTTTCTCTTTTTTTGCCTACTCTATCGTATTTTTTCAAAGTTCATGCATATGTTGTAATCACAAAAACGCTTCATTAAAAACGATGCCTCTCATTTGTCACTGGACATCAACTTTAGAGAATAAAAACATTTTAACAATTTTTAATGATTGTATCTTATCCATTTATAGGGAAACAAATATCATATATTCCTCTATTGTGACTTTGCGTATCTTAAACTTTCATGTGGCTGCCATACCAAAGTACTCCAGACAAGAAGCCTTGAAAGACTGAAATTTATTTTCTCATATTTTAGGCAGATGGGTCCAACTTCAAGATGGCAGTAGGTTTAGTTCTGACTTTTACTTTCCTAGTCAAAATTAAAACTCAGCCTTAAGAAAAACAAGCAATAGTTCTTCTTTTCAATATTTTTCTTTCTCTTAATCTCTTTCTCATCCCTTCATTTCTTGTCTGTCTTCCTCCGCTTCTTTTTTCCTTCCCTCTCTCCTTGTCTTGTTTATCTCACTATAATCTCTGAAAAGTACTTCTGGCACAACAATGATAAAAATGAGTTTCATCACCTTCATCTTTTTCCTATTCTAACAGTTTAACCCAGCAGAAATTCACCACTAAACATTTTTTTAGCAATTGGATTTTTGTAGATTCTCTTTCTGGTCAAATATATTCCCTAGGAATTCTTTTTCAGTTTGTTTTTCTTAAAGATATATTTGAATCAAATCATTTTCCTAATTCAATAGGTATAATCTTGGGGTTTTTTTTTTGTTTTTTTTTATTTGTTCACTTTTTCTGAAGACATAAATTGAGCTGATGAATTTTCAGTCATTAAGCCTGATTTGTATTCTCAAGAATAAACTAAATTTGGCTTTGGTGTATTACTCATTGTGTGCTTTGCATTTGGGATGCAGCGTGATATTGGAGTCTTTTTCTAGCATGTGAAAGTCTCTGGATTCCTCAGTACCATAAAAAAATATTTAAAAAGTCATTTTATAGATTGTTGGATTAGATTTCCTAATGTTTTTCTATGGAGTCTTTTGATTCTTCATGAATTAAGTAATGTAGCAGATTAAGTAAACAAAATAGGAAAATTATTTGCATTTATGAAGGTAATGTTCCCTTCAAAAGAAAGCAATTCCATTTTAACAATGTCAATGTCAAAAATGTTAAGTGTTTAAGAATTAAGGTTACAAAGGAAGTTAAAAATCTGAGTGCTGAAAACTACAAAAACTTGATTAAAAGAATCAAAAATTGAACAAAAAATGAAAAAAAATAACAAGATATGCTTTGTTTATGGATTGAAAGATTTAATAATGTTAGTGTAGCTCTCTACAACCAAATACTCTAGAGTCAAGATAATATCTAAAATTCCCTTGATGTTTTTCATAGAATTAGAAAAAAAATTTATATTCACATGGAAAAATAGTTTTGAATAGCAAAAAGAATCTTTAGAAAGAAAAAAAGACATTACTAGTGTTGATTTCAAACTTATAGTAGTAAGAACACTGTGACATTGACATAAAAGTCACCTACTCCACTGGAAAAGAATAGAAGTAAATCCATATATGGTTAAATAATTTTTTTCAAGAGGCATCCAGAACCAGAAGATGCATTGAGGAAGGTTAGTCTCTTCAATAATCAGAGACAGTATTGAAAACTGGATATCCACATCCAGAGAGAGAGAGAGAGACAGAGACAGAGACAGAGAGAGAGAGAGAGAAGGAGGGAGAGAGAAAGAGAAGGAGAATGAAAGAAAAGAAGAGAGAGAAGATGAGTGAGAGAGGATAGGTGAGATGAGAGAGAAGAGAAGAGAAGAGAAGAGAAGAGAAGAGAAGAGAAGAGAAGAGAAGAGAAGAGAAGAAGAAAGAAAAAAAGGAGAGGAGAGGCAAGCCCAAGGGAGGGGAGGAGAGAGAAGGGAGGAGGGGGGGAAGGGGAGGAAAGGAAAGCAGACTGTCCCTTACACTATACTATACAAGTTCACTTAAATAGCTAAATTTAGAACATAAGGTGATAAAACATTAAAAAGAAATCATGGAGAAAAATCCTTGAAATTGGCCTGGGCAATTGTTTTAGATTTGACAAAAATCCAAAGAGCAAAAACAAGCAGGACTAAGTAATACCTAAAAATCACTCATTCAGAACATAAAGCATGGAACAAAATTTTAGAAAAGCTTATGAAGCTGGAGAAAATATTTGTAAACCAGGTACCTGATAAGAAATGTACGTGAATGGGCTGGGGATTTAGCTCAGCCGCACAGTATCTGCTTCTCCTATGGATAACACAGCAAGCTGAGCAACAGAGGACCGTTGAAAACTGCCTCTCCCTTTGAGGAATATATATCATAAGAAAAGGAGCATATTCCCTCCATACACATTAGCGTTACATAGGGGAAGGAAGTATCTAAGCTATCACGATATGTATATTCCAACCTCAAGCAAACAATTTGATGGACTTTATAAAAGTAAAAACAACTTCTTTGCCAGTACCCAAACCAAGAAGCAGAACAGCACTGAGGTCCAAGATCTCGGCACCTCCAGGGCCTGCCTGTCCTTGCTGTGACTCCTTATTGACTTCTGGTGCTGTCGAACTGCTGGACCATGTTCTGACTTCGGTGTCGTGGGGTCCTGTCAGTTGTGCTCTTTGCATCTGTCCTCTGTCCCTCAGCACATGAATGAGCTGGACCCATGATTCTGTGTGAAGCAAGTGTGTTTATCTTTATGGTTTCAGTATTCCTATAAGTAAATATCCTATAGTGTGCATTTTAAATAAATCACTAACACCGTGACTGGAGTTTGAAAGAATAAGGTTTAAAAATGTCTAAAATTGTGGGGGAAAAAAAGAAATATATATGGAAAACATAAAACTGAATGGTAAGAACATAAACAACTTGATTGAAAGGTGGGTAAAAGATCTAGAAAGACATGTTTCTGGAAGGCTAAAGGAGGAAAACAGGTATCTGAAAAGACACTTGACATCACCAATCATCAGGGAAATGCAAATAAAAACCATCAGGAGATATAACACTACTCTTGTCCATGGAGCACTTATCAAAAAAGATAAGAGAGTTTGGCAAAAATATGAAGAAAAGGAAATATCTGTATGCCATTGGTGGGTGTCATTAAAATCTTAAATTTTTTTAAACTGAAAGACTCATAAAAAGAGGGTAGGATAAAAATGATTATATGAGTGTTTATATATTACTGTCACAGATTTATGAAAATAATTAAGTCATGTGAACAATAACACAAATAAAAGAAATATTCTGATGTGGGAGAAACAAATCTGCAAATGAGAATAGCTGCTTAAAGTAAAAATTAAGAGACATCAAACTATGCCATTGAAACTTCTGAATTTCAAAGGTCAATATACCCACAATAATTAGGACAAATATGACACACAGTATGGTACACACTCAGATGTGACAAATCAAAAACAAGAGAACCAGACATTAAAAACTGGAAAGTTAGGTATGACTTTGGGGACCTTGATGGCATTTCTCTGAGTAAAGCTATGAGAGAAAGCTGCACAGGATTTAGCAGGTGACAATGAAATGCAGACAGGTGATATAAATTCAGATGTTGTCACAGATGCAGTGCAGTGTCACTCCTCGCTGGTTTCCTTCCCAGTGACTCACAATTTCAAAGCTCTGGATTCCCCTAAATTCTGCTAATCTCCTTAATGGAGCAGCTGCGCTATAATTCCACCACCAGCATTCTTCAAACACTTTTGCTTATCTCCTGTGCTGCTTACACGTGCTTTATATGCAGTTCTGTGGCAAAATGTATTAGCCCTTCTGCAAGCTGCTTAGTTTTGAAGTTGGAGAATAGAAATGGTCAGACAAAGCATAGTTTCTGGTCCATTTCCATGTGTACCAGCTCACCTTTTGCCTGGTTACTCCCTTTTGTTTTCACTTTTACACTCTGATGGCCAGGCCAGCTGAGTTTGAGACCAGTACTAGATGCTGCCATGACAGATGAAGTAGTTCACTTCAGACCATATCACCTTAATAAATCCTTCTTATCACCCATAGTAGTTCTGCCGTTGTGTAAAACTAAGTGATACACAGAATTTCCCTAAAATACAAGGCCGATAATATTGTTCTTTTTAAATAAAACTGTGGTCAATTATGAAGCATGTGATAATGATCTAATTAATAATAATAAACCATATCCCAACTCTCAGCATAAATACGTAAGAGCATGCAGTGGAAGAGGGTACAGTAGAAATATCTAAAACAGGTTGTTTCAATATGTATGGGAGAAAAAGATGGTTTTTAACTAAGAATATTTTTTAAAATTTTATTTAAAGAGAAAAAAAAGCAAAACAGAAAAAAGGGAAGAAGCAATACAGAATTTCAAAGAAAAAAATAAACAGTAAGAAATCACTAATTGATAAATTACATATTGTCTTCTAGATATAGTTGTTCAAGGTACAAAATTAAAGGATACAAGGTGGACATTCAAACAGTGAGGCTGCGAACAGTTCCATTCAATGATCCAACAAAAACCCAGCAACATGGTCATCAATCCTACACATTTAAACATAAGTGCAGTTATATCCTTTAGAGAGTTTTCTTTTCCTCCTTTCACTTTTCAAATCCATTATCTGTTTACTTATATCATGTTTCAGCTTGCTCAGTACCTTACTGATCTGTATTGTTGTTATTTAATTTCTTTTATTTATTTATTTATTTATTTATTTATTATTTTGAATGTAGCAAAATACAACAGAACAAGACCAAGCAAAGCCAACTGAGAGAGTGCAGTGAAATTGGTACAAAAACCCTCAACAGGTTACTGGCATAACAGTAATAGGTAGCATAGCATATCCCATTATCTTCACAACAGTTGTTCTTTCAATCAGGTATAGCCAAATCAAAGGAAATACAGGACATTCCAGAACTTATCAAAACAGAACACTGAATAGAGCAATATCATTAATCAGAACAAAACAAAACAGTGATAACAATATTTGCCTTCAAAGAGATGATAGAAGGAAATCCCCCTTATTTACTACATGGCATATGGTCAGCCTCTCAAGAGATGTCTAGATCTCTGGCTCACTTGCTGATGGGGAATGCTGGTGGTGGTGGTGGGTCGATTCTTAGCCCGCTCACCAGTGGGCTCATGGGAGCCACTGAGTGATTCTTCTCCTGCCTCATGTGAGGGGTGCTTACTGGGAGGGCGAGGAAAACTGCCTTTGTGTGCTGCACTCTGAGTCCCTTCATGGTCAGATCTCTGGAGCTGTAGGTTCTCCTCCCAGCTCAAGTGTGGGCGGCTTACCAAGAAGGCAGGCAAATTGCCTTTCTGTGCTGCTTCTTGAGTCCCTCCATGGTTGGAGCTCTGAGGTTGCTGGTTCTCCTCCCAGCTCAGACCAGAGTCCCCTTCTGGGAGGGCAGGCAGACTGCCTTTGTGTGCTGCACTCTGAGTCCCTTCATGGTTGGATCTCTGGAGCTGCTGGTTCTCCTCTCAGCTCAAGCGTGGGCAGTTTACCAAGAGGGCCAGCAAATTGCCTTTCTGTGCTGCTCCTTGACCATCCATGGTAAGAGCTCTCTTAACTAAGAATATTAAAATAATGTTAGCCCCATGAAACATATCAAGTTTCTAAGGAAGAACCATTACTCTCTGAAAAGGGACATGGGGAAGTTTGCATTAGTGCTTAACTGAGCACAGAGAATATTTTGTACAGTGATTTTTATGAAGAAACGATGGTTGTGATGATTTACATGTTGTTATCATTTGTAGAGTAGGAGATGAGATTTCTGGTTCACACTGATGGTCCATTTGCAAAAGAGACGTGTTCTGTGATGTACTCATGCTTTTCATTGGTAGTTGAACCCTCTTCTGTTTCACAAAGCTCAGAGCTGCCAGTACACCTAGAAAAAAAACCCCAGCCACATGTACTTTGCAAAGATCAGCATAATTTCCTGGAAAATTGTGTCATCTACCTTCGTGTAGTAACAATGCAATATGCCCAAGAAGGTAAGAAGGAGAAATTGTGTTACTGTATAAACCATGATTTAAAAAGCAGTAGATATTTGATAGAAAATGCCATCATTTCCTGATATTGATTCTTCAGTCCAAGTAAAACTAACCTATTACCTGATATTTCTGTACTTCTTTTGATAGAACACACTTAAGGAATTACTATCTGCTTACTTTATATTTGTAAATGAGATGAAATACTTAAATTTAAAATTTTCTGTTCGGTTATATGTGTGTGACTCTCAAAAAGAAATATGATAAAGGATGGTTTGGCTCCTGGCAGATGAAAAAGGCTCAAATCTAAAACCTTTTTAAAAATTACTTGCATTTTAAAAATTGGAAGATGCACTTGGCTACAGATTTCTGTGCTCAAACTAAGCTAGGACAGAGACGAACAAAAAAATAATTCTGATTACAGTGCATAAAGAACAGAGTTTGAGCGATGGAGTAAAATGAGTTTAGGGGTTATACACTTAACAAAATGAAATAAAAACCCTAGAAGGAGTGAAAAAATCTGCTTCTTAAAGTGGTTATGGAGCCATGGTAAGGGGAGAGCTAAACTGCTTTGAGATCAAAGTGCAGAGTCTGTAAATTCTACATTAATTTGCACTAATTTTGTCAGCTGTAAAGTCATACGGAATCAAAGGTAATCTTAAAAGAAAAAGTTGTTTTTGTCAATCACAGTTTAAACATCTTTAAACTTACAATGGGCTTTTTGATTTAACAATTTTGATTATTACCAATGAATATATAAAATTAACTCAGTTATAAAATATAAGAACTATGTAGGAGATTGCAATACATTTTATATTGTCAGAATATAAATTTTAAATGCTAAAATAATGGCTCACACAAGTATGTCATGAAAATGTATCAAAGATTTATCTGCCCATTAGTTATGATACTGATAAAGTGATGAAACTAGTTCAAAGAACATTTAGAAAGACTAGTGTTGATAGACAGTTTAAAAATATAAACAAAGAATATTAACATAAGTTATAAATAAAACTCTTAACTGTCTAGGACAATAAAACCAGAAACCCTGAGCTCTTATAGAACAGTTGTTCATGCTATCAGGTACATCACACAGTCTTGCCTTATCTCAAAGTCTAAACTAAATGCAGATATATTCTCCTAAATACTTAAATAATCCAGTATGAGAATTAAATCATACTCTACACTCCCTGATTTATTTTCAAATTTTAGACACTTTGTAACAGTTCCTTGGAAAAAACAGAAGAAATTTGTCAGGTAATGTTAAGTTGGTAACAAATGTAAAGTTAATTGAGTTTGCAATTAAATATGAAGTTGGATCAAACCAATAATGATAATAATGGTAGATATGGATATTATTTTATAAAATATTAAATGCTTAATGATTCTGTTTTTATGCAATCCATAAAGTCAAATGTACCTGATCTCGATTCACAATGATAAAGATTTCATGCCTTGTATCCTTTATTTACTGAAACATAGGAGTTTTTTTAACTATTAAAATATGCATATAAACTCTTTAACTGGCTGCAGCTTTCATTCTGCATTGTTTTTTTTTATTTTCTTAATTACTACAGTTAAATAATCATTTGTCTTTAGTTTTGTATTTTTCATCTAGATTTTTCATCTTACCCAATATTCATACCATTGAGAGACTAGACTATGTTAAACATCCACGCTAGGAGGGTATCCTACATACAATATAAGGAGCAGAAAGAGTCTTATTTCCACTCTCCTCCCCTTTTGCTCTTGTTGATTTTTTCTGTTTTCTGCTGCTGAGAAATACTTCTCCCTGCCATGTGCCACCCTACCAGCAAATTATGGACTGAAACCTCCACAAACTATGAGCTAAATAAACATTCCCTTACCTAATTTTGGGTGTCAGGTATTTTGTCTCAGCAATGAGAGAAAAGTAGTCAATATTTAAGACATTAAAGAGTTTAACTCAATAGTTAAAAGTAGTCAATAATTTAAGACATTAAAGAATTTAACTCAAAGCCAGTTTTTTGACTTAACAACTAATTATAATTTTAAATTTACAGAATTGATTTGGGTACCTAAGCAGATTCAGCTACAGAATTTAATATCTGCTACTTTGTAAAGAATGACATTAATAAAGGAATGCAAATTTTCACAATAAATAGGCTGAATTGTTTATTATTTAACTGGACAAATTATTTTTCTCTATCAATGACCAGGCATGAATAAAAATAAGAGAATCAAGGGAAAAATAACAAGAACTAACTTTTCAGGAGAGTGAAATAATTTTTTACCTATACCAGACTCTAGGGAATAAATATTATAACAATACAAGTGCCAGGATACAGAAGAAGTGATCATTTCTCCAAATTACAGTTTACTAAGACAAAGACATAGACCAGTTTTAAGGCTATAAAAACACATGTTCCAAAAAGCTGCAATAGAACCAGTGTGACTGAGAAACATCTTTAAGTGTCCACATTTCTGTGTAGAGAATCTCTGGAATTTAAATAATGAGATATAATGTTAAAATATTTTTCAACAACTGTTAAAAATATGCCCTCTGTTCTAAGAAAGACTGAACTAAGGCACTGCATTGCTAGTCCCTGAACATGCACAAAGGCCTCATGCAATTTAACTTCACGTAAAACAATTTTATTTCTGTCTAAGGTTCTACACCATGATACCATTCACAGGGTGGTTGAAACAACAAACAGTGTTTCTCAGGGTTCTGGAGAATATGAGATCCAAAATGAAGCATTAAACAGATGAAATAGCCAGTGTGGCTCTTCTTCATTCTCTGTAATGACTGTCTTCTTCTGTCTCTCTATACTCTAATGAGGGAAAAGGAGACCAGGTGGTTCGAAGGAAGAAAGAGAGAAGAGACTTTTCATGTCTCTTCATGCGTACGTGAACACTAATACTATTCATGAAGATTCCACTCCCACTCCTGAAGGCCTCACCTGGTACTCTCACATTGCAGCGCGAGGAAGTAGGGAGGTCTTTAAAAATAGGAAGGGAAACAAAGAGTTGAGAGGAAGGGAAAGGGAGGGAAATAAAGGAGATGAAGATAAAACATTAATGAAGATAGAGCTCTGCAAGTGGGAAGGAGACCCAGAGTGAGAAGGAGCAGAGAGGGAGAGTTCAGGGATAAAAAGAATTACAAAGTGTTAATGTATAGGCCACAAGTCACCAAGATAAATGGAATCACTATGTACTGCAACCACATACTAGCAAAAAATTAAGTAAGTAAATAAAAGCAACTTCAATATATATGATTTGGAAAGATATATTCAGCTCACATCAATAGATTAGCAAATATTAAATGTCCATGTTATTATTTAAGACATCATTATTTTAATAAGTACAATAATTTTACATTTTTCTCAATGTGCACTTATACTTTTGATTCAGCATCACTTTGCATAAGACTACAAAGGTTGTCTTCAAAATATGTACTTGCCTTTTCACTAATATCTACCTTTAATAGAAATTACAATGAACTCCTTTATTTATATGACATGACGAATTCAGGTTATTTCTCACGACTGTAATTATAAATAAACTGTATATATTGGAAAAGATCATAGAAAAATAGTTGTTTCTTGGTTGTGAAAATCTGCATGGGTAGAATACACATGGTACCACAATCAGTTTCAAAAACAGGCTCTAGAAAGTAATATCAAGAGGTAAACATGACATAAAGGAGAATTGTGTACAATTTTATTTTTACTCACTACAATAATTTTAATATGCTGAGGACATTCTAGGATTGGTTAAAGGTCTCAAACCATTTAAAACTTGTTAGCCTCAAGGTTAAAGGTTTATTACAGTGAAATTGTATTTAACAGTTTCAACGCAGGGAAGCTCACTAGCAAAGTCTGGAGAGAATCATGTGCGAGCTTCTAAGAGCTCTCACTCGGTGGAGTCACATAGGACATATTTTATTCTTCAAAACAACTGTTACATGTGCAAAATGCCTATTAGGGAAGCTCACTAGAGAATCAGTACAAGGTTTGCACAAGGGCCAGAGTTAAAGGTTGTATTTTGCTGATGACCCATAAGTACAAATCTAGGAAACAATATTAAAGTCTTGTTTCAAAGTTTGGCAGTATTAAAATGGTCAGTTAATCTATATGACCATGAGTATACATATGTGATCAGCCCAGAAACAAGACAGCCAGGCTTAATGGTATTTTTTTATTCACTTTGTACTATTAGTGGAACATGTGGCTGTTAGGAATATTCAATTAGAAATATTAAAATGTATAGAAAATAAAGTTTTTAGCTTTGTAATCCATAAATAAGATGACATACACAGTATTTTTTTCTGTTTTCTGGGTTTTTATCTGTTTAAGCTATATCAACTTGTTAAAAATATTCCTCTAATCTTCTGAGTTATATAGTATGAATGCTGCCTCAGTTAATAATAGTTTGTTATTTATAGGTAACAAACTTTTTATAGCCAAGTGAACGAGTATGTAAAACAAAATTTTCCTCATTCTCTCTCAGCCATGAATGGTATCTTTACTTATCTTCTTATATAATCCTTATAATTTTCATATTTTAGGTCCAAAGATAGAAACTGGGTATATATATTATAATACACTGTATGCTACATGTAATATATATAAACTATATAATGTTTCTTCTTTTGAAGAAACTTTTTGAAAAGAAATTAATGAAAAGTTTGTGACAAATCATATACATCATTAAGATAGAATTTAGTTAACTTATATCTTTGTACTGATACTGTATCAGTATGTTACCAATGCAGTTAACACCTTTCCATTTAAAAGTTATATTTTAAAAATTTAATTATTTTTCATTATGGAAGAATTAAGTTATGTTTTATTGGAGCACAGTTACAATTCTTATAATGAATAGAAAGCTGGAAATATTGCAAGGTATGGCACATTTATTAAAGTAATTATACTTTGAATGCTTAACTACAAATTTCATACCTCCTGACTGAGGAGTAACATTGAAATAGTGAACATGCTATAATGCAATTTACAATGCAATTAGCTGTCGGTAGCATTATGTATTTCAAGTAACTCCATTATTAAAACATTTACAATTTACATAATTGGACAAATAATTTAATGAAGTTGAGATAGAAGAATTTTTCCTACATACAATAAAATCCTATTATCAATTTTAAAGGTAGTGAACATTTTTATATAACAGGGAATAATTTCAGCATGATCAACCAGCATAAGATGTTTAATCTGAATATATAATGGAGAGAGACATGTAATCCTTATTGTACTGTTATCAAAGACTGGAAAATGTCCAAAGATTTTTCAAAAATGGTCAAATAAATTACTGTCATTTTTTTATCATTCAACTGTTATGCATTTGAAATTTTAAATAATAATTACTATAATTAGAAGTGTTTGATGAAAATCATCTAGCTTTTGTGTTTTACAAAATTCTTAATATATTTTTAAAACAGTGAGGCTCATTTGCTTACTGAATGAATTGTGAAGATATCACCTGAGTAAAACATTTGTGCCGAGAAACACTGGATAATAGAAATCAAAAATTAAAAACAAAAAGCCTCTTTACAGAACAGTAAAGGCTCCACTTTTAAAGACTATACTATTCTTTAAGAACTAGATGTAGTAGGAGTTTTTACAACTTTGAATGAGACAAGTCCTGGCTCATTCTAGTATACTACTGGAGCTAAGCACATGCACACACACACACACACACACACATGCATATTTTATTGCCAAGGGAACTGCATTATTTAGTGTAACCTCAAAATGGTTCACTGTCTCACTACTTTTTGAAGGCTGAGGAACAAAATTGAAATAGAATTATTATCACAGGAGGAGACAGAATTCCATGTTCCCAGGGTAGTGGTGTGTATTTTGCAAAAAACTCCAAATATTTAAGATATAAAATATTCAATGCTTTGTGGAGATTTGACATCAATGTAGAGATGGGCCAGAATAGACTATTGCTTCAGTTACTCCGACGTCTTAATTTTGGTGTCCGTGTGCTGCTATCCCCTATGTCTAGTGATGCATGTACGGGCATTGCAATTATCTCTCCTCCCACCATGAAGCAGCTGTGTTTAACTGCTCAATGCTTTGTCACTGAGAGGAAAACAGGAGATATTTTGTATCATTTTGGTTTTTCTTAAAATCATTTTTATTAAGATTAAGAAATATTACACATGAGAAAACATCTAGCAGTTTAGTGCACTTTTCTCTTGCCTTTACACCTTAGTGAGCCAATACACAATGTTGTGCACTTGTGTTGTATAACTTCTGCTGACCAAATATCTTTCATCTCCTAACTTATCACAAAGCCTGGGCACCAACAAAATATGGCCTGTAGACCAATTCCAGTTCACAGTCTCTTTTGTATTAGCTGGGGATTAAGAAGTAGCTTTACATTGCAAATTTTAATGGAGGAATAAGGGGAAGAGATTAGAAAAGAACAAGAGCAGGAAGAGAGACTTTACATGAACCAAAAACATGAAATATTTATTTTTGCAGCCAATACAGAAAAAATTTCATCTTTTGTGGTGGATTGAAAACTGATGGTCAACTGAAACACCAGCCAAACTGAGTCAGTGTGGCGCTGAGTATAGATGGCTCAAGTGAGGTTTGTTGCCAGCACAAAAAGGAGACCTGGAGAGGCAGTGTTGTTGTTTGATGCTGTTGGTTCTTCTGTTGCTGTGGGTTCTCCTGGAGGAGTGTGTTGAGCTTCTTTCCTGATATGAACTTGGCTGTTCTCATCATCAGAGGAGCTCAGGGCCTTGTAGTTGTTAAGGATGGTTGCAGTTCACTTGGAAGCGGGTGGGTTCTGGTCCCTTAAATTGAGTATCACTCCTAGTTCTGCAGGGGAAGATGGTGTACTGCCCAGTCTCCAGGACAACCTTGTCATGCTGGTTTCCTCATATGAACTCGGCTGTTCTCATTGTCAGAAGAGCTCAGGACCTCGTTGTTGCTGAGAATGGCTGTGGCACTTTTTGAGGGAGCTCTGACTCTTACTTTGAGTATTGCTACCTGGCTCCAGTGCAGAACCCTCATCCTGCTGGCACAGATCCTTCATCCTGTTGGCACAGACTTTCAAAGCTTCCACCTCTGACTTGGGACCTTCCCAGTGTAGATCTGTAAAAACAGACTTGAATGAATGATTGTTTTGAGCTCTGGCCTGCTGTTGGACTCGTGGGAGGCGCTATCATGGACTTTAGTCTTCAGCTGGACTTATGCAAGATATTTCCATGAGATCCAGGCCCTCAACTGGATTCTCTAGGTCTTTAGTGTGTGGGCAGATTTCTTTCACTTTCTCTGTATTTGACTCCTTGGGTATTATGAGGTTGAGTCCACTAGGCACTTTGAAGTAATATTATTAAAATAAAAATGCATATGAATCATTTAAGATCTTATAGAACAGGGATATCAAAACCTTTAAAGAACAAGTATCCAAACTGCAACACAAAACCTTATTTATCACAAAGTGCCAACACTGTAACTAAACCTGAATTCTAAAGTTTTAGTTTAGACAAAACCACTATTATCTGATGCTGTTTTGCTGGGGTGACTTGTCTCATGTGCCAACAGAAAACGCACAGTGTGCTCACTGTGGTACATGTGCCATAAATTCACCTCCACCATTGTAGAATAAGGATTTAGACTCAGTAGATGTGGACAAGACTCAAGCTTCTATGATTTCTAAATGTTCCATATGATGTTGTTAATGTTGATGTTCACACCACAGTTTGAATGAATGTCAGGAATAAGAATTCCCAGAGTGTTATTTCACAATGAAGGGTCACTACTGACAACTATAATTTAGAAAAAAATCACAACAAATATGTAGGTTTTTGTGTTCCTTTTTCCTTTAAAGTAAAATTTAATGAAAAAATATTAAATAAAGATATTGCCAATGTTATTTTTAATAATGCTAAAGGGAAGAATCTGAAAGTAATGATAATTGGTGATTTATAAGAACAAATTCACACATACATGGAGATATGATTGTCTTATCACTAGCCAATAAGCCAACTGTCTCCTCAAGTTGATAAATCTGAGAGTGGGTGAGAACACAAACATATCAAGCATATCAGAAATTATTCTGTGTGTGTGTGTGTGTGTTATACGTTTGCAAATAAGTACCACTGAATCCAGTAAAGTGCTATAATTAACAATTGTGATATAAGCTACAGGTTTAAAACAAATGGTGCTTTATATAACCAGAGTGTTTAAAGACTATGAATATTTAATATAATGGAAGCTTACATGATAATTAATAAAAGTACTGTCTCTAGTGCCAAGTTACATGGATCCTAGCCCAGAAACTGCTACTAACAAACATTGCCTGTTTATGTCCCTTAACTCTTCAGTGGCTGCAGCATCATTTTTAAAAGATTAAACAATATATATTTATGCAAGGCTTTGTGGTGACTGAATAAATTAATGCAGGTGACATGTGAAGATAAGTCCCTGTCAATATTTATACCACAGTATTAAATATCAACAAGCTAACTAAGTGTATGGAATTATTTGAAGTAGTAAAAGTTGTTTAAACAGGAGAATGAATCTTTATTATTTCAAACAATATACACATTCCTGTGATCCAAATATGTTAAGCTAATATAAAATAGTAAGGGAAAGATAGTGTTAGGGTTAGTAATAGAAATAGTACAAAATGTTCAACTCAGAAAAATAGGTGACTTAATGACACTGTAGACTATTTTTCATTGATTGCAAATGTTTAAAATATCTTTTCTAGGGCTGGGGGTTTAGCTCAGCAGTGTAAGTACCTGCTTGGCAAACCCAAGTTTGTGTGTTCAATTCCCAGTACAAATAAATAAATAAATAAATAATCCTTTCTGCTGTGAGTATGATACTTGATTTTAGAAATAACTATGTTAAATAGAGGCATCTTATTAAACTTTTTGAAACATGTCTTATGAGAGGTATAATATATCCACATTTACTTTCTTAGGAGTACTGCTATTGATGAATTATTAATTTTAGTTTTATAAGTTTCATTATATCAAATCATGTGTACTTAACAGAAAAATTAAGTATCAATAAAATAGTGAATTGTTAATATTATAATGAGTGCTTAGGATAAACATCAACATTGCTAACATCAACTGTTTGCCCACTTACCAGATCTAAAAAATAATGACAGAAATAAATTCCTATGTGCACTCCAGTGAAAACACAGACAAACTGCTACCACAGAATTATCTTTGCTGCATTTGTCACCTGGAAGGCTGACTTCACACAGGAACAGCGTGCTGGCTGCACAGGTCTCCTTTCCACTGACAGCACATGTGCTTCACTTTCCTTTCCTGTTTGCCAGGCCATACTTCACCTCTTGTTTTTCCACTTTTGTCAAGAGCTTCCTATTATATTATACAACATGCACTTAGCAGGAAAATGAAATATCAATAAAATTAAGTATCAAATATTTTCCGATTTCATATACTGTATGCTAGCATATTTTAGCTAATATAATTCTTAGGCATCGGGAGTCACGAATATAACGAAATTAATTTATTAGACACTTGGAAACTTTTGTAGTTTCAAATTATATTCCCCAGTGCACAGTTGATAAAAAGGGCAATCAAGGCTATTGCCTTTTATTTAGTTATTTTTTACCATTTAGAGAGCGTGGTTTAAAGAAGTTGCTTCCTTACTTTCCTTTTACCTGTTTCCCATCTTTCCTCCTGGATATGCAGCTCCCTCACTTTCTCTCCCCTTCTTCTCTTCCTTCGATCTTTCCACACTTGCTATCTCTTTAAATTATTTTAAAGATGAATTGAGAAAAAACTAAATGAAAGCAAAGAGCATAAATAATTTTAAAGATGATTTTAGAAAAACTAAATTTAAATAGAGACCATAAGCAAGAGTTTTAAGGAAGCGATGAAATTGTTCATTTATTTAAAAGGTACCTACTATTTTTCCTAAAGAAAAAAATCATTTTAAAACCATTGTAGTTGAAATTTGAATTAGAATTTGTGACCTAGAATTTTATATTGTAAAATCTTGGGATGAAAATATCTAAATAATCTTTTGTGAGAATTGAATAGTTTGGTCTTCACAAAACACCTAGAAGAGTCAGTATGCAGTTCTTTTGTGGGGACAGTGCTGGTGCTAATTTCATGTTCTTTAGCTCTGCTCCATGGACGAAAAGTAAAAGGTTTATATTAAATATCTCTAACTTTAAGAGAAAACTTGTTTTAGCAGAAAATTTGAGAAGAAAATTCTAGGCTTACTAAAAATAAATTCAATATACACAAAAGTTAAGTGAATTTAATTGAGAAAAAGCAGTTTCCCTGTTTGTACTGAAATAGAGGCCATTTTGCAATATATATTTCTTAAAGTTCAAGCTTATGGTTTACATATGAAGGTTAATGGGATCTATCTTAAAACTTAACATAGGTCTCATTAAAATATTCACTCAAAGCCAGACTCTCAGTTTCTTAGAAGACACTTGGCAAATTTAATGAAAAAAAATTGCAAAAAATATTTGTGTCACAGTTTTTAGATAAACCAAGTATCTTGCTTTCAAATAATGACAAATAGTGTATCTCCCTGTACTTATAATAACAGTGATGTAAATATGTCTCCCCTATTCTAGAAAATAATAATGAAAGTAAAAGAGAGAAGGCACACATTCTATAGCAGCAAAGTGATGATTGGAGATTCCTTGTTTTCAATATCTCTTGTGCAATTAATCATATTTAGGGGCCTCAGTGATCAGATAAAAACCAAAAAGGAAGATGTTCTGGAGTGTTCTCTTTTGAAAGAAAGTCAAATATATTATGTTTTTTTTTTTGGTTGGTGGGGTGGAATATTGAAAAACATTTTTACTACATTGAGTTACTACAACATCTTTTATTTACCTGAGTACCAGTAAACATTTTGGAAGTTAGTGACAGAAATTTTTTCTTGGGGAAGTCTATGAGTGTCAGCCACTGTAAACCTGTGATTTCTCTCTATTCCAGACATACTAGAAGATTTTTAAAAATTCACACAATACAATAACAATGGCAATGAAGAGGTATTATTTAAATAATGTACTGACACAATGAAAACATACTGAAGTACCTAAACCATTGCTTGTAATATATTTCACACACAAAAGCAAAATTCTGTTAGTCCAATGATTCTCTGTGCTTTAAACTGTATCTAGTAATTATGCAGTTGCAATACACAGAAGAAAACAGACTCCTCCTGCAATAATTCTAAAATCACGCACCATTGTGTAGCACTAAATGTATGAAAACAAGGAGAAAAGAAATTTCATTTGGTGCTCTGAGCTTTCAAAAGCCAATGCACTGAAAAACAGGGAAATTGAACTTTAACTTATGAAGTCACTTCCAAACAATAAATACTTAGTAAATTTACTTTGTACAAGGTTTGATTGGTGCACTGTGGACTGGTAGAATATAGAGCAATGTTTTAAGTATATAATAAAATTGCAATGATAAAGTAATTAGACTTAGTTTGGTAGGCACAGTGTTTATATACTGAGTACAAGATAGTACAAGATAAATATTATTCATCTATTACAAATTAGAAAGTCAAAATTTACAAAGAGTACTTTATTAGATCTTCAGTTAGTAACTGCTAAATGTTTTTTCTTTTTTTTTTCAAATTAAACTTTGCTATGTGTTGTAAGTGGTTAAAGAAATGGATTTAATACAAGACACAGAATTGATAGCATTATTTTATAATATTCATCCAAAATATCAAATGCAGAAGAGTGCAAGAAACATGTCCATGTGCTAGAGAGCCAAAAAATCCGGTCCAGCCAGGGGCCTAGCTATCACAGCAAATTTGTGTGTAAGCCGATATCAAAGATCTGCACCAAGAAGCCCCAAAGGACAGTAGTGGAAGCCAGAAAGTCTGTGCCAGGGAAGTGAAGTATCAGTGCCTATAAGCTAAGGGTTCTGCACTGGAGCTAGGAAGCAATGCTCAAGGGGAAAATTAGCTCCCCAGAGGAGAACAGTAGACATCACTGGCATCATCAAGGACCCAAGATCCAAAGATGATGCGAACAGAAGAATTGCAAACCAGCCACAACAAAACTGCTCCTGGGAAATAGGCAGCATGCAATCTTCTCCCCTCATTCCTCTTTTAAACCCTTCACAACCATCCAGAGGTGGGTCTTCCATGGCCAAAACCATGCTGAATCAGTTCAGCTTGGCATTCACATTTAAATCGACCATTTGTTAATCTACCATACTATGTCTTATTTTAAATTTAGAATTTTTAGTCAGGAAAGAATTCAAAAGTTTCATTAAAAAAAACCCTTAATGGGTGATATATGAGTATTGTGAACAGTATTAGAATAAAGAAAAAAGATAATTTTGAACTCAGGTTAGCCAGAAAGTTGAAAAAATATTATCATCTCTTCAAATGATGGTAATGTTTTAAATAATTTGAGGAGATGGGAGAGGTTAACATTAATCCTGATTTGTCAGTTATATAGGACTAAAAATTTGCCTAGTAGATTGGTAAACAATTCCCCTGGGCATGTTTGGGAGCGTCACAGAGGGGTGATGTTGAGTGTATAGATGTCTCTAGCCTGGTCCTCTCTGACACTCTTTACCTGTTCTATTTCATGGCCCCAATGAATTAAGCATATAAGTGATATTACTCTATTGTTGAAGACCACTAGCCAGGGGCTCTGAGCAGTATTTAAAATTAACTAACTGGCTTTCTATGTTTATCTGTGAGTCTGTCCTAGGCCTCAGCCCCTGGTGAAGGGAGCTAATTCATAGTAAGTGAACCTCTATGAATCACTGGTCCAGGCTGAGGCTTGAAGTGGCCTGTGAGGCCAGAGATACCTCAAAGAGCAAGAAAAGGCCACAGAAAAGGCTCCAATACTAATTAAGTAAATAGAAACTGCAGCTGAAGGAATTTCACTCCTGCAGTCTCCATCCTGCCATAAATGTCATCTTGTAGATAAGACTGTTCTCCTAAATTGTCATAATTTACTACTTGGAGAAGTCTTTGAAATGACTCCCAAGGTCCTGCTCATTTCCCATGCTTTCCACAGTTTCTCCACCCTTTGTTTTTGGACCTAATAAAAATGGGCGGTCCAGAGAAGTCTCTGTCTTAGCCCTCAAAGTTTCAAGCTCAGCTTAAGGGTTTTGACCCTCCTGGAACACTAAAATCATACCACTTGTCTCATTTAAGCCTTTGCTGTACACACATTTGGTAGATCAGGAATCTAGGTCAGGACCCAATACTCTATGACACCTTCTACCATGATGTCTCTGCTTAGAAGCCCGCCAATGAAGAACTGAAACCATGAGGAAACCTCAGTTCCTTTAATTTAAATTCTTTAATTCCTTTTAATTGATGTTGTTTGATACTGTGTCTCAATGATGACAGAGCTAATGCATGAAATTGTTAGAATTTTTTAAATTTACTGAAATGCAAATATATATTAAAATAATTATTTGTTAGTTCAGTGATAAGATTACTGTACACACGAAACTGAGCAGAAAATTTTCAAGGCTTTTAGTCACATGTCACACAATATAAACGGTTTTAGCTCCCAGAAAACCACCTACTCCCCTCAAATATAGAAATCAAATTGTATTAGATTTACTTTTGCTTGTTAGGTTTTTACTTTTCCTAGAAATGATTTTGAGCTTGTTACAAAGTAAGAGTACAATTTTATTTTCCTATATTATAATATTGAATATAATTAGTGATTATCACTTTGTCTGGATAATAACAACCATTAAGCTTACATAGATGTCAGCTTTTCATCCAAATACATTATTCATTTTAACTCTTAACTCCAGAAAAACCTCTGAGAAAAGCATGATATTATTATCCTCAACTTACAGAAGTAGAAATTAAGGCACCCATGTAAGCAAATTGCTCAAGATAACAAAGCGCACAAATGCTGCAACTGAGATTTGCATGTACACATCTGTTTCCAGATTTGTGAGTTAAATGCTAAAACACAGCTCTTTCAGTTGCTTAATTCATCCATTATCATTTATTTAAAACACTCTCCTTGAAAACTCCTATACAATAAATACAATGCAATAATCAATATAACATGCATTAAATGTCCTTATAATGAAAGTCTAATTCTGAGCTCTTTTTTCTATTCCATTGATTATCTTGGGGGATTTCTAAACCAGTACAATTCTGTTTTAATTACTACAACTTTATAGTAATTCTTGTAATTAAGAAAAGTCCATAGCTATTTTTATCTTTGTATTTCTTTCTTTATAAGTCTTGGTTCTTTGTATTTCCAAAAAATGCTTTAGAAATTTTGTCAAAAAATGTCAGTGTAGAAACATTTTTAAATGGGATTTTAATCTATGTATTCTTCAATCAATAATACCACTGTGGAGTTAATTGACTTACTTACAGATAAGGTCTTCTTTTAACCAACATCTCCTAAACCTGGTCTGGGGATCTCATGGAAGATAATTTTCCCATCTGCTGGTATAAAAGGGTAAAAGAAATGCCTTCAGGATTAGATTCTTATAAGGGGCATATAACCTTTATCCTTCATATGAGGAATTACTAGGGTTTCCCATTCCTATGAGAATTTAATGCTGTGACTGATCTTACTGGAGAAACAGGTCAGTAGTAATTTGGCAATGGGGTGTGACTATTAATACAGAGGAATCTTGGGAGCCTAGCTTTGCTGCTTGTTTCCTGTCATGGAGACTGTTCAGAACAGATCATGAACAAGTATGAGCCTGTGGCTCTGGGGTTGGGGACTTCTGGTTTATATGACTGTAAGGTGTTCTGTTCACACATCCGGATCTTCTTCTTTGACTACTGTTGCTCATTTTCCCTTGACAAATATTTATGAAATTATTTGAGGGAAGTTGCCCTTGAGATGATGTGACCTAATTTTCATGCTAGGCATTTCAGAATTGCCTTGGAAAACTAAAACTTTTGTGTGAACTTGGTTTTGAGGTGTGCTAGAATTTTCTTCTGATTATGTCTTTTGACAGAAATTCTTATTTCACTTATGCTACCATTAACAAATATTGTATTCTTTTGAGATGGGGAAGTGACAAAAGCTTTTGACTTTGTTCCAACTTTCAAGGAAGTTGTAGTCTTGTGAGATTGTATGGTGCAAGAAGGTTTTTAAAGTCATTTAGAAAAGGCTTTAAAACTGTTCTCATACCTTGATGTACATGTGTCTGTGAAACCAAAAACTTGTCAAGCTTATTATTTCTGTAAAGTCCTCAAAACAAAACTTACTCTTATTCTTCATTACCATTTTTTAAGTAAAGTAACAATTTGAGAATTTTTACAGATTTTATATGTTTTTAGCCAGGGATTTAGTTCAGTGGTGTAAGTGCCTGCCTGTCAAGCACAAGGGTATGAGTTTGATCCCCAGTGCAAAAAAGAAAAAAAAAAAAAGGAAAGAAAGAAACAAAAGAAGAAAAGAAAAGAAGAGAAGAGAAAAGAAAAAAGAAAAACAGAGGTTATATGATTTTAACTTTGGCATTTTTGTTTTCTGGATACCTTGTCACATATTTTATCATAAATAGAACTCAATTTTATTTATTGAAATAATTTATAGTTAAAATTTATTGTTTTTTTGAACATTGATATTATAATAAAAGAATATATATATATATATATATATATATATATATATATATGTGTGTGTGTCTTGTTTCTAACCAAGAGCTCCTAAAACCCTTGTAGAATATAAGATCTTCTGTTCTAATATTGGTTCTTTGAACCCAATTCTAATACTGATCTCTTACGAATGAACTTTGTAACAATTGTCTGAGTGATGAGAGCACCTGCCACACTAATCTTGAGCCCTTGGAATTCCAGGTAGTAGTGGTGCATCTTTTCTCTGCTGAAGACATTGTTTTTGGGCACATGCATGGCCTCATGAGGAGGGTATGAGGTTGGAGGAGCCGGCTGTCGGGAGAACATGCCTGGTGATAAGAGGATTGGAACTTTCAGCCTTACCTCATTAGCGGGAAGGGTGCTGATGATTGAACTGGTTACCAGTGGCTGAAAATAAAATCATTTATGATTATGTAATGAAGCCTTTATATAAACTGGACACAGTAAATTTCAGGTAATTCCTGGATTGTAGCACACCGGAGAATTCACAGCAGCTCCAAGCCTCTTCCCTTATAGCTTGCCCTATGCATGTCTCTCTCCATCAGGCTGTTTATGTGTGTCTTATTTAATATGCTTTATAGAAAAAAGGATGTTTTTGTCTGAATTCTGTAGTCCTCAATTATCCATATGAAGAGAAACTGTGTTATAAAACCCTTACTTATAGTTGGACAAATAGAAATATATCTGACACTGTTCCACTTGTTATTTTTATCTAAAGAAGGGAAATTTTTATGAGGCCAACCTTGTGGATAGTATCTGAAAGGACTTAAATTATTTAACATTAAGTTTGTTGATAAAACCAAGTATCATAAGAGTTATAGTGGGTAATTATGTAAGAGAATAAAGAATGTTTAAATTTACAATATTAAAATTTCTCCAAACATTTATGAATCTCTTCTGTGAGATCATATCAGTTTATCTAAAATGTCTTATCACATCACTATTTATGCTCTCTAGAAACATGCTTAAGTCCTTATGAATGATCAATACTACTATTTAATGGTAAAGACAGTGAAAAACTACAAAGATATGTATCTATGGAAAGGAACTGATTTTCAGCAATAAAAAAAGTAGTACATAGGATATGAAACATACCTAAAAAGGAAATCTAATCCAGAAAACTACTAATTATTTAAATCATCTTAAACAACAGGGGAAAAGTAATTTTTGTATAAATGCAAATAAAAAAATGAAGTCTCTCTAGCTTTTAACACTTCAATTGGGTAAAAATCAGTGTGATCATATACATATCAAATATAAATATCAGAAATTAATCTTCAGATTAATGGTTAAAGGCCAAATTAGCCACTGTATTAAAAGTTGAAAGAGATTGTGGTGATGAGGTTGAAAATGAAGTAAATATTCAAAGTTTTAAGAATGTAGGCAAAGCTGCATATATTTCATATGTGATCCTAAAAAAGTTAATTAAAATATATTTTTGCCAGCTGTTTGCATATTTTCTAAATTAAAGCAAATGAGTTTTAAAATCCATGTGGCAGATGGAGGAAAAACTCATATTTCCTAAAGTGTTAATGAAATTTAGTTATAGTAAGTTGGACACATGAAAAAAATATTGATATAAGACATAATGATTTAGTCAAACCAGCTGCTGCCACAATGAACTAGTCATCTATCCGTATTTGGGCATACTTCTTATATTTTTTATTATATCATATAATGAAATACTTTCAAAACTGATAGATGGCACTTATAGATTATAATTCTATTATGATATTATATAGTATCATAATTGTAAAAAGATATGAATGGTTTCAAGGACTTTTTAAAAAATTAACAGAAGATATCATTTGGAAAAGTTTAAAAACTTGGAACATAGAAAAATAATTTTTCATGTGCTGTGATTCAGTGTGTTTTAAGTCATTTGTATTAATGTTCATCTATTTTAGAAATATGAGGTTTTATTACATGAGAAGTTGAAATTAGCCATTGATAACACTGATGATTTCAGAAACTTAAGTTATTTCTTATTTACATTTTGGAAGTTATCTCCACAAACAAAAGATCTTCCAATAGTGAAAATCAGCAGGTTGAAAAGGCTCAAATGCTCTCCAGTGAAATCTGATAACCTCTTGAATTTCATATTGCATCAAGCAAATAGATGAACAAGTTTTCTAAGAGTGGTACAGTACTAAAATGAGCAGTAGAATTACTGAAGCCCTCGACATCAGTCAAAAAAAAGTACTAGATAATCTGAACAACTACTTTGAAGATAATAATATGCAATATATTAGTTGTTGATAATCTCCAATTATTTTGTTTTGAAATTCTGCATCATAGTTTTTTACTCTTTTTTGTTTTAAAATGAAAAAAATAAAAGGTATACTACTAGGATGTCTATATGTGATACTAAAATGAAATACTCTTTTTTTCCTCATATACTGAGAAAAAAAAGATGTTATCCAAATTGACCCTGTATTCTACCACAGTTAGCATTCTAAATTGGATCTTTAGAATTATTTAAATTCTCTTTATGTCTAATTTAAAACAACCTTGATCAACCTGAAGGACATCCAGAAATTTCAGTTTTAATTAATGGTATAGAGATGCAAGCATAAAAAGTATTTTAACATTTATTGTTTAATACTTTAATAGGTTTTGTATTAAAATCTGGCAGATTCTAGAAATTAACTATAGTCTACCAAGTACCAAACAAAGTGATACCTGCAAACTCAGTTATTTGTGCCTGACATCATGCTAATTTATCTTAGGAAGAGAGGTTAGTATTTTGAAACAGATTTAAATAACACTTTCTTGTTAGTTTGCATTGCAGAAATTAGAGCAAATTTTATATCATTTGAAATGAAATAAAATACACATTTATTCCTCTCATAGGAGATATTTAAATTTTTGTGTGAATCAATATCATCTGATTAGAAGACATTTGATTATATGTGATTTAAACCAAAGCTGTTGTTATTTGTTTATTGCTGTTTTAATGTTAATATCTTACATCAATAATTAAACTAAGATTGAATTACAGGTACTGGTTATTTACGTAACACAGAATAATTATATTACTCAATGTTTTAATTAATCTGAGTGAAGTAAAAGATCAAGGACAAACTGTAAATTTTTATTTTACTTGAGCCCGAGAAAGTAAAGATATTCTTCAGACAGCAAAAGCAGGAATTATTGCATTTTTCTAGTTGTAAAATCAAAAGAAATTTAGAAAGATTGATCTGATTTTTTCTGGTGATATTTTGCATCATATATAGGTATTGCCTTAGTTTCTATCTACAAAGGTGTAAAACTATCTGAATTTGAACAGCAACTGCAACCATACTATACCAGGCTGTCTTGAGCTTTGGAGAGCATTGATCATTTGGTAACTATAGAAATTAGATTTTAATTTGACCCTGATCATCTCTATTTCTTGATATTGATGCTCTTATTCAATCATTATAGAGTACAAGGTGGCCTGGTGACTTGCGGCTTACCAGTAGATTGCAGCCTCTGTTCTGAGATAGTAGATTATAGCTAGTCTACATATGATACTGACTTCTGCTTTGCAAAGAGACTTTCTCTCTTTCTGGTTTTGATGAAGTGAGTAGCTATGTCACTGAGGCCTACATAGCAAAGCAATGTGAGAGATTCTGTTTAGCAGCATGAATGAACCCAGGTTCTCTTTCCAACACCTCAAAGAAAAGTGGCCAAAGGAAGTCCAATTTCAGCAGGGCAAACATTAAGTTCTGGAGTTCTATGTTCAGTGTCTGAAGCAATCTTGTGTGTTTCAAAGGATTTGGATGACTCCAACCCCAAGGCACTTCTAGTGGCCCTAACTCCCAAGGCTTCTCTCTTAGGCCTGCTCTGCTCCCTCCTTGCAGCTTTCCTTAGATGATTCACACTCCTGGTTTTTCCAAACTTCTGGGTTCTCCATTGTACCTTTGAATTCACACTCACAGCTTCACACATTGCCCTCTCAGGGGCACACTGCTTGTCATCCCAGGATTTATGAACTTGAGGTGGAAGAAGCCTTTTTAACTTCAGAACTTGTGCATTCTGCATGCACCTAAAATCAGTGCCAAGGGGATGATGATGAAGCGTGCTGCCAGTTGGAGCAGTAGCCAAGCTTTCCTCTCCATTAGTTGTAGAGTATGAGGGTCTGGATTGCTGAGCTCTCTGAACCTGACTGTGAGGAGCAGATTATCTATATTGCTGCCATTCTGGGATGTGTTGCAGCCACCACCATTTTGGAACCTCATGAGGCCTCTGCTTCCATTCTGGAACATGATGGCCAATGGCTTTCTCCTCAGACTAATGTCTTTCACGTTTGCAGTTTTGAGGCTGCAAAGTGTGGGGACTCATCATTTCCCATGGTGCTCCCGGGTCATATTTTTTGTTTCTTTGTACCTTCTCAGAAATCTAGATCTAAACTCTGTCTTTACAGTTCACTGGAGCTTCCTTTCTGACCAAACTCACAATATTTTAAGTCACCCTGCTTAGATCTTTGTTCTTGATTCACAACATAAATCTGACTAAATGCCCCCCAACAATGCCATTCCACTGCCTCAACATTTGACTGACTAGAAATTTCTTCTGCCAGATTAATTAATCCACCACCCTTAATCTAGTCTCAGGCAAAGTCTCTGGACAGGAGCAAAATACAGACAAACTTGTTGCCAAGCCATAGTACACATCATCTGGAATCCAACAACCAATGCAGTCTTTCTTCCCTGAAAAAACTTCCAGAACCTGGTCTTTACCAGTTTTCTGGTCTTCTGATCTCTGATCAGAATCTGTCATACAGAACAGCCTAAGATGTTCCAGCTCTACTCCTTCAGACAACATCTCTTAACCTTTCCAAATTCTTCCTTCAAGCCATTCCAAAAGGCTCTTGAACCACATGATCAGGTACAGTCACAGCAATGACCCCACTTCCCAGGTAACAAATTCTATCTTGGTTACTTTTATCTCATTGACAAAATATTTGAAACTCAAAATTAGAAAAGGTTTATTTAGTTTACAGTTTGTGGAGGTCTCAGTTCATACTAAGCTGGCTCCAAGTTAGGACATGATTAAGGGGCAACCATTCATAGCAGCCACAAGTGACAAGAATGAATAGATGAAAAGGGGGAAAGTGTGCATATCCCTTTTCTCCCTTATATTTTATGTGGGTTACCCACCCCTGGGCAAGTGCAGAACTCATGCCACCAATCCCAGCACTAAACATTAAGCCAATCACAAACACTGACTCAGATACCCTAGAAAGACCCATCTCCCATGACCACATGAAACTTTAAGGAGGACATTTAAACAAATCACAGCACTGGGTAACTAAGAAATTGAAATATATTGTCTGGGGGAATGGTATTTTCTGTTACAAATTAATAACAAGCAGTATAATAAACAGTGTTTGGAAATTGAGTATGTATACTCAAAATACTTTAATTAGATCTTTATTTTATAATACATACAACAGCTCAAAATGGAAAGAAAAACACTTATATATGGGATGTAAAAATGTAAAACTATCCAATGAAAACTTATAGGAAAATCTCCAAGCCATTAATCTGCTAATGATTGTGTTGATGAGACTGAAAATATTGGGCAACAAAGTTGAAAAAAAAAAGTAGCAAATAGGATTTCATTAAACCAAAAAGTTTGTACAAAGCAAAGGAAATTAATAGCAAAGTGAAAAGACAACCCACAGGATAGGATCAACTGTTTGCAAACCATATATCTGACATACAGTTAATATTCACAATGTGCAAGAACTCAAATAATGGAAAAATAAGAAAAATATCCAATTAATAAAAAATAGTCAAATGACTTGAAGTGATACTTTTCAAAATACATACATATGGCCAATACCTATAAATTCAACATCACTAATCATTATGGGACTGCGAAAGGAAACCGCTCAGTACTGTCTTCACCTGGTAGAATTGCTTCTGTAAAAGATGAAAGATAAGTGAAGAACACAAGCAGCATGCAGTAAACAAAACTGGAGGAAAGAAAGTATTGTTGAAATGGAATGTAAATTAGCTTGGAGATTATGTCAAGCAATATGGAATTTCCTTTATGAAAACTAAAAAGAAAACTGGTTTTTGATATATTAATCCCTGTCCTTGTTTATATGCAAAGAAAATCAATATTTTGAAGGCAATTGCACTCGCATGTTCTTTTCTTCATTAGTCACAGCAATCAACATATGGAAATCACTGAGTGGTGTCCATCACCTAATTAATGGATAAAGAAAAATGTATCTATATATAAAATGGGGCACTAATCAGTCTTTTAAAATAGGCAAATCTTGCCATTTGTTACTACATTTACAATTCATAAAAATATTTTGTTAAAAAATAAAGCAAGCACAGAAAACAAATACTACATGAAATTATTTACATGTAGAATTTAATAAAGTTGAATTCATTGATGTAGAAAATAGAATGCTGGTTACCAAAATCTATGGGTGTGGGGAAGAACGAGTTATTGAATAAAGCTTAAGAGCTTAAGAAGTAGATGAATGTTATAATACTTGCCTAGCAAGCATGACGACCTTGATCTGATTCCCAGAACTGCAGAAATAAAAAGTAAAATACAGATTTTGATAGTGTTTTATCCTGGCTTCCAACCCACTGGAATAACATACTCTCCAACCATAGTATGACTTAAGGAGGAGAAGCCTAATTTTGATTACTGGTTTCTGTGAGTTGATTGCCTGGTCAACTTGCCCCAAGGTAAAAACAGCATGGTAGAAAAGCCACGCAGAGGATGGGTGCTAATGCTTGTCTACCAAGGAGAAGAGAGTATGCGATGGAGCCTCCAATGGCTACCTCCATTTCTGCACTTCCTCCACCTCTAGCAGCACATTCAGCTGTGAACTTGTAAATGGATGAATCCACTGATGAGCATAGCACCCACAGGACCCAGTCACGTTCCAAACACATAATTCTTTAGGGGACATTTTCAATAAAATTCATAACAAATAGTTTTGAGATCTATTGCACAACAAAATGCATAATCAATAAAAATTCATTATATATTTCAAAATGATCAATAAAAATGCATTACATGTTTCAAAATATGTAAAAAATGCATTACGTATTTCAATAAAAATGCATCACATATTTCAAAATAAGTAAATTTCAAGTACATAACCATTAATAGTGATAGATAAGTGAGAGTGGCATCAAAATTATTTTAATAAATTATTCCACATTACTAAACTATATCAAAACATCACACTGTACATCATGAATACATAAAATTTTGTATCTCAATAAAATAATAGTGAATGTATTATCCTTAGGGAAAATGGAATACAAACCTGCAAGCAGCCTCACAACTCGCTCTGGTGAATGTCACCTGTTTGCAGGCATTTCCCTAGGAATCACAGAGGACTTAGTGCTGCGGACTTTGTATTTAGTATTAGTTACACCGACTACAGCCTCACTGTGGAGTGGCTTCTTTGACTCATGTGATCTGGCGACCAGACATCTAGATGAGATGGAGAAAGTATGAGTCTGTCTGTTTTTAGGCTCTGGATGGAACATAAACAAGATAGAGGCAGTAGACACTCATTTTAGGTCAGTGAAATGCAGTCATTACTAAGCTTTCTTGGGGCTCAGTCATGACACCATACTTTTGTACCCCGAGTTACTGCTGCTGAGGCACAGCAGGCATCTCATGCTTGCATCCTGTTTTTGCTTTCCATGCTGCCTGCTCCTATTTTGCCAGGAGAAACAGATTTCCACTTTCCAAAGGAAGAATTTGTTTGAGAGTGTTTGAAACGTTCCTGGCTGCAAACTGGGTGAGCTGAGTAAAATTAAAATGAAAAAAATAACTGAGCTCCTTAGGAGAGATGGATCCAGGAGTGGATCCTGTGTGCTTTGAATTTAAACATGTTGATGTCTTCCTTAGGAATGGGCATATGACATTGTCCAGAAGTTTGTTTCCATTAGGTCTTTAGATTTAGTTTGAGGTTAACTGCAACTCTGAATAGAGTCATTTGTTTCTGAAGGAAGAGGAGTTGGAAACAGAAAAACACAGCTCAGTCAAACATCCTTTACCCTGACTATTCAATTTGCTGGCGTGGCACAACTGGTATTCCAGCTCTCCCAGCTGAGTCAGGAGGATTGCTTGAGCCCAGGAGTTAGTGACCACCCTGACAATGTAGGGAAGTGCCACCTTAAGAATCAAAACAGGGCTTTGTGACTATGTGACTCCCAGAGCCAGATGGTTTAAGTTATTTATGGGGGATACTTTAGTTTCCATGTTTCTGAGAGACTTCTATGAGTGTGTGCATGAAGGCTGTTTTGAGTAAAACACATGCTGCCAGCACACAGTTTGGTGGACATTAACCCTGTCTGAGTTCCTCTACCATGACCCCAGTTTACAGCCAAGGAAGGGCAGAAAGAAGACCTCCACTCTGCATCCAATCCCTATTCAGAGATCCCAGCTCGGGGATCTGCCAGGAGAGGAATCTACAGAATCACCCCCTGGGCTGGTCATTTTCCATTCAGAATTGGAACCACAAGGTCATGGATGCTTACCTTTAAGTGTCTTGTATTATGCTTGCAGCTGCCCTTCCTCCAATAGCAAGGAAAGATTTGTTTCTTGGGGAATCCAGAAACACTTAAATGTGGTCTAAATCCTTGAAGTGAATATACAAACACTAGACTAACACTAATCTTGTAGTTACATGCAAAATATAAAAAGTCTTGTAGCAAAAGTTTTCCATAATTTTTCACAAAACAAGAATACAATTGGCAAAATGTGTTATATATCGATAGACTATGTCAGTGACTAAGTTACATGCCTTCTTTATATTCTTAAATTTAAAGTTAAATATTTCTTTGGAAGTTCAGAGTATATAATCTCAAGATTAAAGTTTATTACCTATAATCTTTCACAAAACATTATAAATTATTGGTTAAATTATGTGTAATTTAAAGCCACAAATGATGGCTTTCACATTCAGTGAATTTCCTAAATATATTTAGCAGAAAAGAAGTAGCACTGAGCTAATTTTCTTACACTCCACCAAAAGTAAGGGATTGAGACCACTCAGAACAGAAGGAGATTTGTTTTTATGGGCTTATTTTTAACTCCAGAAAAATAAATTTTTAAACCAAACCAGAAAATGCTTTACATATTTAAAGAGACAGAATACATTCCAAAGACAGAAAAATGGGAAGTTGACTGTCCTGCCTTTCTCTCCAGTCCAGATGACTGATTGTATTAAATATTGCTGGTATAATACTGTGAGTCAAATAACATAGGAGACTCAAGGAATTAACAGAATGGAAAATTAATTTCTGCTTCTAAATATATATTTTTATTCCTATTAGTTAGAATTGCTTTTCTTTTATTTCTTTTATTTCAAATGAAGTCAGGTAAAGCCAAAAGGATAGAGAATGCTATACCCAGCTGGAGACAGAAGAAACAATTAACCAAAAAGTCTGAGAAGCTAAGCTGCTTTGCCTCTCACTTCACTAGTCATCTACTCCAGATGTGCAGCGGAGTTCACAAGAAAAAAGTGTTCAGAATTTAACAATTTAACAGTTTACAGTTTAAACATTCAAGGACATGGGAAAAAGTTATTAGGGAAAAAGCTTTATAAACTGTTTATTTTATTATAATTAGTACATACTTACAGTACATCCAATTTATGGTCATCTCAGAAAGGGGTGCATCTACATAGTACAGCTTGACTTTTTTGTTTTGTTTTTGGATCATCTTCCTCTTCCTTCCTACCTGATTCTCTCATCCTCTAAGTCTCTTTTTCCCATTTTCATTCTTGTTATAATATTTGTCTCCTCTCATGTTTATGACACATAAGATTTGCATTCACTGAAGTTATTAGAATCCTGCACATGACATATCTTTAATCTATTAATTTTGATTTTAATAATTTAGGACACATAGTTATTTTCCTGTCCAGTTGGGTGTGGTTATTGGGCAGAATACAATCTCTCTGTCAGTAAAATATTTCTGATCAAATTATCATAGAAGTTTCTTTCCAAAAGCATCCTCCCTCTGTATTTCTAGCAGTTATATGTGGCAGTTATATTAGCATACTTGTATAACTGGTAAATAAATATTTTACTACATGAAGAATTAGGTTATGTCACATTTTCATTCATTCATTTATTCATTCATTCATTCATTCATTCATATTTTAGCATATTTTGGCTATGTTGCCTCTAATGATCTATAGGTAATAGCAAAC
Organism: Hydrochoerus hydrochaeris; assembly: GCA_004027455.1. NCBI lineage: Eukaryota > Metazoa > Chordata > Mammalia > Rodentia > Hydrochaeridae > Hydrochoerus > Hydrochoerus hydrochaeris. The sequence continues at coordinate 389,006 of PVLA01000285.1, forward strand.
AGAAGTAACTTAGTTAACTTTATATGATTGTAGATTTCTGTGTCAAAACTGATGTTCTGCTTATGGTTTCTGAAAAATTGTTTCACTGAAGCCTTTCTAAATTACAGCTTATTCTCATCACATAGTTTCCATCTGTGTAAGCAGCTTGTTTTTGTCCCTCCAGGATTAAACATTGCATTATTAATAATAGTCTCCCAGATTCCCATGGCAACACAGGATAAAACAAAGAAAAAAGGGAAGGTGAAATAATCTCCAGGGAACCAAAATATGTTTTCCTGTTTAACTTTTCATCCCACAATATGTAGACAGGGAAGATAAATAAAAGTATGTATGTGAAAGAATTGTTTTACAGTGTTTTTCTCAGTATTAACATTCAACTTTTAACTGTGTTATTTTCTCTTGATATGCATAAGTGACATGCATATACATATGTTCAATGTCATGGTATAAGTCTTTATTAGGAGATTAATTTGTGACTGTGTCCAGGGAGCATTCAAATTAACCTGAGGATATTGAATTTTTTTTAGATATATATATATATATTTGTGTAAAATAACTTCCCATAATGTAATATAAGTAAAGATCTAGCGTAAAATACAGAACTCCAATGGCTTGACACAGTACAAATTTATTTAGCTGGCTAATGTAGATATTTTTCTACATGTGGGATGCTTTCCTATGTAAAAATGATTCAAGGACCATGTTGTTGTAAGATTGTGGCTTTAAAATCCCTTATATATTCAGAAAGAACAAGGAAACAATGTCTCAGTTAACTAGATGGAAAATAGTCTTTATCATTTCTGCTCACATTTCCTTGGAGGAAAAAAAAATCTTTCACCATGAAATACAAAGCATCAAAGAAAAATCACTGGTAGGCCAAGGATTAGCTCAGTGGCACAAGTGCCTGCATGGCTTGTGCAAGGTTGTGAGTTCGATCAAAAAAAATAAAAAAATAAAAAAGAAAAGGAAAAAGAAAGAAAACTGAAAAGCTACTTCCTGATAGCATGTCTATGATGTGGAAGGGGAACAGACTTCTGTGGAGATCTAAATATCTGCATCACATTCCCAATAAAATATACACGTAGATGTTAAAAGAACACAATTTCACCTTGGACAAAGTTAATCTATGTCAGTTTTGTACACAGTTTAGCACCCACTAAATCTGAATCCTGATTTTAAGCTCTGTCTTTTAGGTGAACACTTGATAATATATACTCAATTAAGGTTTGCTTACTTGTATATTGTTCTTATCCATAGACTCTTGCAGATGTATGAACATGGCTGACAGATGTATATTCATTTTACTGTTATCTATGACAAATCGATGTAGGATTTACTGATAAAATGTAATAATAAAGTAGCAATATATTAATAAATGAATGCAATTGGTATACAAGCACTGCTTATGAGTTATAGTGTATTAACCAAAGCTACAGGATATACAAATGATCAAATCGATCACACAGTATGTAACTGGTGAAGGTAAGTTAGTTTGAATGTAATACAGTTCATTAAAACTTCATTTAAACAAGTACCACTTCAAATACAGTAATATGTATTATATAGATCTTTGTTCCATCCTACATGAGCACATTTCAGCTTATGCTTTATCATTTTAATGTTCTGATCTATTTTATGTATACCTATATATACTTGCTCTTGTATCTTGCCTCATTACTAGTATCAGTTATTGATTGAATTCATTAAATTTTATATCAGGACTGATCATTGTGGGCTTCTAAGATATTGACTTCCAAACCATTGTATGGAAATGGAATGTTAGGGAGTGGCATAGAAAAATTCTTTAAAAATGCCAATTAGCAAACCGAATCTTTAGGACAGACTCATTTCCCTAATGCCGTCGCTCCATGCATCATAAAACTATACCTGCATTGCAAGTGAATAAATGTTCACAGGAAATCTTTTCTGAAATTCCAGGTTACTTTCAGTTGTTCTTTCTGAGTATTTAAGGGTTTGTACAGCCACAATTCCAGATATATTTCAACTAATCAGAGACAGAATTGTTCATCATATGAAGTTCATATGAAATATTGTATGTGAATTTTATTTATAATCCTACATGAGCCTTAGAGTCCAGTCATACTGTTGATTTAATTTAACTTCCTATTTTCATTTTCACACTTCTCTCTTTTGCCATTGGAATGTACTTATATATTTTGGTACTTTCATTACATCATTTTTGTCTCCCTTCTGTTACATCCATACTTATAAGAATATTATCTTGCCTACTAGACATAAAGTTCTGCCAAGTTGGGATTAAATGTTTTCTTCTTTTTTGCCTGTTTTAGAAGTTGTCAACTGTTTGTAAGGCCTTTAAAAACCTGTCCACTGGATGAGGATGGTATTTGGTTAGCAATTTAGATGAACATTTTCTTTTTATTTTTGCTACTGGTATGTATCTATCTGCGTGCATTTGTGTTTGTGTGCAGTGATCTTTTAAAATACAGGATGTAAATGTCTTCATATTCAATTTTATTAGAAAATCTGATAGTGAGGATTTAAAAGTTTAAAAATCAATTTGAATAAATTTGAGAGGACTCTGATCCTAGTATTTTTTTACATGTGAAATTTAAAAACAACATTTGATTTTATGGAATCTGATTTTTGGATGTTCTTTAATTTTCCTCCAAATAGAAATTCAAATTTTCATTTTAAATGCATATTAATTTCTCTAACGTTTTCAACATCTAAGCATTTATTTTTTATACAGTTTTCTGACAATTATTTCAAATTTTCCTCTGTATTATTATCCATTTTATACTATTCTATTTAATTTGTTGTTTTGTCATTTTATCGCCATTATTCTCTTGAATGATTAGAAAGTTTAAAACAGTTTAATTTTTTGTGATTTAGTCCTCCTAGATCTTTGTTTTCAATTGTTGGTTTAGTTTTTTATTTCTCTCTCTCTCTCTCTTACACTCTGTCATTACCCTTGTATCTGTACTTCATTTCCTAACTCATGTATTTATTAGTTTCTTCATTACAATTTCTTTGCATTTATGTAGTCATTTTCACTCATTATGTTATACATTTATTTTTAATGTAATTCTGAAAGCCTTTACCATTATACTAAATACTTATTTTTTTCCTGTATTGCCACAATTTCTGATGTTTATTGTCCTTTTTAAAGTCTAAATATCTTAAAATTCTAAATTCATAGATTTGATGGTTTGGGGTAATGTCACCTTGACTGGATTAAAGTACATCCAGGAGATTAATAAACCACAGTTCTATGAGTGTCCAGTAGATGATTCAAAGAGTGAAACCTTTAGGTTTACGTCTGGCCCCTGGCCCCTTCCTCTCCAATGCTGTTCTCCCGCTTTGCTTCTTTAAGATTTTGAACACAGCAGCTCTGTTCCTCAATATCCTCCCACCAAGATGTTCTTGCCTTGGAGCTAGGTAACCATGGATTGAACCCTCTGAAAATGTGTGTCAGCTGAACCACTTTCTAGTTGAAGTTGCGAATGTCAAGGACTGTGTTCCAACAGCAGAAAAGCTGACTGATTCTGAGGGGAACAGCTATCCTAGGTTTATGAGTCCTCAGGGAACATCTTTTCTGACAGGAAAACTCTAAGATTTTTCTCTCACTTTCTTTCATTCCTCCACTGGAATCTGAATGTGCTAATTGGGTGGTACACGTGAGCTTATGTTTTCTAATAGTGAGGATTTAGTATAGGAAATAACTGAAACCACTAAGAATTATCTTCTATTTTTATTATTGTTTATGTTTTCTGCCCTAAAAAGTTATTCAGCAGTAATTCTGTTTATGTAAGAGCTCTCTATTTTTCTCTATTTTCGCTAAATTGATTTCTAATAAGGTAGTTTATAGGCTGTTAGATTTTTGTTCGCAAGTTGAAATCTAAATCAATACTATGTAATGGATTTCTCAATATTACAGTATGCATCATAATTTAGCTATCATTTTGCATGTCGACTTGCTTTTATCTCAAGAACAGTATGGCGATATAGTTATAAGTATGTAAGAGTAGATAATTTATGAATAGAAATTTATTTTCTTAGTTCTAGAGGACGCAAAGACCAAAACTAGGTGCTGGCATAATTGGTATCTGGCAATGTCTCACTCCCAACAAGGCTCCATATCCTGCCTTGCTGCTGTTTCCTCACATGGCATAAAACTGAAAGGCAGAAAAGGGCCTAGAAAGTGCCCTTGGGCTTTTTCCTCTGAATTCCTATTGCTTACAAGAATAGTTGGTTGTGTTTTGGCATTTTTGTATAAGGATATAACATGTTTGGATCATATCTACTGTCTCATTACCCATCACTTCCCACTGTCAATTCCTCTGAGTGTTCTTCTTTAATAGACCTTGCTTATTTTCATGAAATTTTGAATATTCAATGTTATTAATTATAAATGCATTTATTTGTTTATAGAGTTCACATGTGAGTAAAACCATGCAGTATTTGATATTCTGAGTATAGCTTATTTCACTTAACATAAGACAGCCTAGAATGATCTAAGAAAAGTTTTGCCAGCTATTCTTCTGACACAGGATTTCTGTTCAATATGTAGAAAGAATTCATAACAATCTAGGAAAGAATTCATAACCACTTAGGAAGAAAAACATGACAAATAATGCAATCAATGAATGAGCAAATGAATTGAATGGATTTCTGAGAAGATGGAGTAAAAATGGCCAATAAACCTGAGTGTCCATAAATATAAGAATGTATAAAGAAAATGGATTATAGAAGCACAGAAAAAGGGCTGGGAATTTAGCTCAGCTGAATAAGTGCCTGCCTTGCAAGCATGGGGTCGTGAGTTCGATCCCTGGTACCGATAAAAAAAAAAAAGAAGAAGAAGCACAGAAAAAGAAAAGAAGAAATTCATGTCATTTATAAGAACCCCTTATAAAACTATTGGCTCCATTTCTGGGGACTCCTCTCTCATGATTTAATGACTGTCTCCACCTTTTAACACTGTCATATTAGGTTCTGCATTCCTGATTATGAATTTTGAGAGGCAATATACATTCAAACCTCAATGGAGGATGGGGAAAATGTACATAACAGAATACTATCCTACAAGTTTAACATATTAATTCCTTATTCTAAATCTATGAGGAAAAAAATGAGTAAGAGATATAGCATGTTAAGCAATCCAAGCATGTGGCTTCAAATTTTAATTTCAGGATTACAGAAAAATGACATCTAACAGGTCTCCTGAAAATGTTAGTAGCTGAAAGGATGGTGGCCTTTGCAAGAGACCACGCAAATTTGTGACGCTTATTTTTTCTAATTTGCTGTGGTAGAAGAAAGGATTGATGTCGAGGAAAAATCCTCTCTGAAAAAGCATCCATATATTGAAGACTAGATGCATGCATAATATCTTTGGCCTAGTGTCTCAAAAAAATTTCAAGATTAAAATTCAGGCTGCAAAGAACTAAGTTCCAGACAGAACACAGGACGATACCGTCTATGTTTCTTGTCATCCAGTGCTTGATTAAATGCCCAAGTCTAAATCCAGAAAATGGTGTTCTGCTCTTAAGAAACTGGAAGGGCTGATCTCTCTCTCATGCCAAGTGCCAGGCATATCTGAGCATGAAATTAAATGAAGTTTCAATACTGCTACATGTTGTTAATCACAGAATCATAGTGTAAAATTTTAGACTTCATGTTTTCACTATTTCATTAATATGTAGTAGTCTAGTTTGTGACAAACAACACACAGATTTTCTTCTTCCAATACCTTAACTACAATAATTTTTTAAATACCACGTGAAACTTGATCTATTGGTTTAACCAATTAGGTCAAACCCTCACTCAATATAAATCCATACTTAGCCTAAATTTATTCTCTTTGCTTAGCCGAGATTTTGGTTTCTCATAATAATTTCTCCTTACTTTCATGTTCTGTACAAGTTCACTTCTTGATATTTTACTTACTGAGCAGTGGATTTTCATCAACTGAAGGTAATTGCTGAAAAAAAATCAAAATTATTTTATTTGTCCATGTAAAATTCTTGATCATGAACCTCAGATGCCCTCCCACAGTTCAGAAATCATAAAACATTTTTCAATTGTAAATAACAATTTGATATATATTTTCTCAAATCACTAATACATTTTGTCTCATTTAAAGTCTCAGCTAATTATACTGTTAATTATTGCACTGGAAATTTTACATTACACCAAAACAATTTTCAAAATGAGTATATACATATATATATATATATATATATATATATATCTGATTATAATAAAATTTATTTTAAAGATACTCTTCAAAATCTGTAGTGTAATCATTATCTTTTTATTTATTTATTTTGTAGAAACCTGTTTCTATCAGAAATGCTTTCTCTCATTTTGAGGAAAAAAACATATTTATCTTTTAAAAATTCTTATATAATTAATGTAAGAAGATTTTTTAAGTTTTTTTCTTAAAAACATATTTGTCTCTGATTATGAAACATATTTCCACTAATGCTTTAGATTTACAATTGTTTTTAAGACTTTTAATGTCAAACCATTGTGTGATAATATTGTTTACTTACTGAAATCATATTCATTCTAACTGGATTCCTTTTTAGAACACTTCCTTTCTCCCATCTTTCAGAGTTTTAAAATATTCTATTTATTTTTTGTACAGTCAGATTATTATACATAACTGTAATTTTCTCTGCACATGTACTGCTTTGCATGTGCTAGATTTCATAGACATTGGAGTTGATGTTTATCAACAATTAAAAAATTCTACAATATCTTCCCTAAAATATTTTAAAGCCATTTCATTATCACACATTTTATTTTTGATTCTATGTGCCTGTTAGAGTATGTGATATTGCACAAGTTTCAGATGATCTATTCCTGTATGTTATTCTCTTTTTGCTTTTCAATTAAATTTTGTCTTTTCAATTTTGTTTAATTGTTTCTCTTCTGATAAGACTAAAACCATTTATTTGTTACATAACACTTTTTACGAATTTTGATTTAATTCTTTAAATTTTTTTAAGTTAATTTGATTTTTTCTTGTCACAATGCTATTCCTCTTTTCCCACTAGACCATTTATCCATTACAACCTTGGATTTTTTAAATCCATGTTTAATTATTGCGAAGTCCACATCCTTGCACTGCTTTCTTCTCTTAACTCTTTTCTTTCTAGATAATATGTTTATCAGTCTTACTATTTTGTGCTTCATAATTTATTTTTAAATGAATGCCAAGTATTTTTGACAAATAGCATTTGAATTTCAATTGGGTAATATTTGTATGCAGAAAATTACAAGTCTACATTTCTGTCAAGACGTGGTTTTAAGGAAGTGCAGTCTGTTGAAATAACTTCGGTTACGATAGCGTTATTGCAGTGGTAATGATGATGTTTCTTGTTGCTGATTCAGTTCATTGTGTATGTCAAATTATTTGAATTTGGAAACAGAAGACTATATTTTCTAAGTTATTTTTTGGTCTACCTTTTATTATCTTCAACATTGTTCTGTTTCTTCGGTTGCATTTTTGCTTTTATCATTATATTTTTATAAATCCAATTTTGTAACTTTTATTTTATGTAATACCCATCATTGTCTATACAGCAAAATGGTAGTGAGTGTGTACATTGACTGAACCATCTTGGAGAAAAGAATTATTTATTTTTAACTATTATCTTTCTAATAAGCTCAACAAGGAATTTTTCCAACACATTTTGTTACAATACACACATATACACACAAACATTCATGCACACACACAAACACACACACACACACACACACACACACACACACACATGGCCAAGCACAGAGCCTACACATAGTGTAACAATGTTATAGAAAGGCAAGGACAGATGGAAAAGCAGAGTAAATAAATGCTAATTATAAATATACTTGCTTATCTCTCTCACTTCGTCTTCATTAAGGAAATGGAAGAGAATGTGAGGAAAAAATTCCTAGTTAACCTTTATAACTTACATTAGACTTTTGACTCAACTCTACTATCCATGATCTCCTGGATAATTTAGATAATGTCTGTTTAATAATTACAGTGCAATTGGCTTTTTAATTTCCCAAATCTTCCATTACATGAAGCAGCGTTGTAAGAACTCTCATGAGCAACTTATAAAACAGCTAAATCCTGATAGAAGATAAGATCTAAATAAACAAAGAAACAAAAAACAAAGTAGATTGGGTTTTCTTTTCTTACCAAATAAATTAGTGTCAGAACCTTCTGCTGTTCTTGAACCAAATTTTGCTTCTTATTTTCTATAATATCTATCTCTTTAGTACATTAGAGCAGATTCCTTTCCTATCTGAATATAAATGTCCCAAACTTGGTTACATAAAATTTTTCATGATTTTAAATAGCTTTTAAATTCCAGTGAAAGATAACTGGCCACAATGAGATGCTTTGTTTAACATCACTCACTTAGGGTTTCTGGCTAACAGAAACATTAGAGGCACTAAGATTGCAGTCTGGTTTAAGTGACACTTGTAAATGAGCGTCCAGGAGGAGCTAAGCAGCCATTGTTAAATTATCTACTTTTGCTTTTGGCATCCTTCTGCTATTGTTTTATCTGTTTATTCTGGGGTCTGTTTGACAGTGATCCAAATTTTACTAAATCAGTACAAGAAAACCATTTCTTGCAATGAAGAGACCAAAATACTTCTATCTCAGGTTATGAGAGTTCCTTTTTACCTGTATTAAGATGCTTTGCCTTTGGTAAATCATAAGTGATATATGTCAACGTATTATCAATAAACACAGCAGTGCAGAGAGCAAAGAAACCACGGTGAGAGAAGGAATTCTTTAATAGTGGTTGAGCTTACAGATTAAGTAAATGAATTAAAAATTCAAAAGCAAAACTCAGTGTAGTTGCATGCACCAGGTGTTCTAATTTGACATTAATTTTTATTATAATAAGTGCCCTTATAATTATACAGTCTCTAAATATTTTCTTTTTCTTGTTTATATTAATCTGTTAAGTATTGTGCATGGAAAAGGATGTATTTGAAGTAAAATATTAATAGTCACTCTATACTAGTTTACATTTTTTTACATGTTATTAATCTTTTGATCACCATGAAAATAAAATAATTTTTATAATAGTAATATTGTTCTTAGGAATAAATGGTTTAATTATGTCTTATTTTTGATAGTACAAAATATAAAATCATCTGTCTCTTTGATGATGAACCAGTATTTCAGTCACAGAACATTTTGAAATGTTACTTATTTGATTTTTCTCTAGTGAACATTTATTGCTTGTATAGTTTAAAGGGGCTACTTTCAGTGTTGAAGAAAAATAAAGAGATTTTGATCTTAAAATTTGTTCAGTGAAGGTTTTAATCTATTCAGAATTGATCATTTTAAGATACTCATAATAGTAGTTTTGTAGCTGGAAAATTTGTTTAACAATAAGAGATTCCTATTATAACCTTATATGTATTTGAAAAAAATCTAAATCATACATATGAATAAAATTTTTGAAATTATGCTTTGGTCTTGGTTTAGATTATTATTTTAAAGCTTCTTTTTCTTAACTCCTTCTAGGTACAAATTATCCATTAGTTATTATCATTTTGATTTTCTTTTCTTGGAGTTTTCCTTCTTCATGTCACCCTCCACTTATTCTTGGTAATAGAGAGCACAACTCCATTTTTAAGAAGTATAGAATTTAATTTGACACTATAAGTGGAACTATCACACAAATCCTGCCAACTTTCAAGGAATTACATCTGGATACACCCATAAAAAAGTAAAAGGATTTTAAGTTGAAAAGATCTTAATTTGAACATGTATTTAAATAGGATGCCTCATCTACTGGACCTCATAATTTAGCAGAGCCAACATTAAGTATACTCAGAACAATTATGTTAATTAACTAACCACTTTGAAAAGATCATCAACCACAAAGTCTATTTTATAACAAGGTGACGTATACCTCACTTAATTTATTGAATATCTGTATCCAAGAAGCACTGGCAGTGCTGTATGCTGTAGCTCATCCGCTCCCTTCCTGACTCTGCGGACAGTGGCTCACTGCTCTTTTCGAGCTCTTACACAAGCCTTGTACTGCAAGCCAATAACCTGGGCAAAGATCAACTCAAAATTCCAAGTACAGTTTCTACCGAATGAGCCTTGCTTTTACTTCACTTTAAAGTTAAAAAATAAGTCAATCCATTGTAAATGGGAGACCATCTGTATTGCCTCAACAAAACAAAATACATAAGTGGAGTTCTCTTACCCTTTTACCAATGATTTGGAACTACAAGACCAACTTTCTTGATATTGCTGTGACTTTCTGTGAGCTCCATCTGACAGTATCAGTCATTCCAATGATAGTCCAGAAAAGAAGAAGGGAGGAGATGGCAGGAGTACAACTACTCCTTTGTAAAATTACATAAAAGGTTCCATTCAGGCTTCACACTAGTGTGTTGCTTTGTTTTCTTTTTCTATCAAAAGTGTTTCAGTGCCACTTGTAGCAGTAATGAAGACTGTAAAAGCAAATGTTTGAGTGGTAGCCATGTGGGCCGGGAGGGAAGCCGTGAAGCCAACCTGTGAGTGCCTTCCTGTGAGTCCTTTGCAGTCATGCAGGCTAGGAAGAATAAAGAAATCAACCCATGCCTTCCCATGAGCCAGAGCTAGCCATTTGGGTGGGGAGGGAACCAAAAAGCCCACTCATGCCTTCCTGTGAGCCAGAAAGAGCCATGTGGGCCAGAGAGAGAGCCAGGAAGCTAATCCACAATTTCCTGTGAGCCAGCAGGCAAGCAGGATGGGAGACTACAGAGCAAAGCTGCTCCCTACCACCTGCCAAAAGCAACCTATTGATTCGGAGGACATCTGCCTGAGATGACAGCAACTGAATTTTAAAAATGTAATAATAATAACATAATGCTTATGTTGTTTAATTGACTTTGCAGGTTGAAAGCTGGTAGTCTGAGCATGTATTTGGAGGATAACAATATGCATCACAGCACCTGTGGGAAATGTCCTTCTGTCTTGTTTTTTAAACCCAATGCTTTGTTTCATTTCATTGTTTTGTTTTATTCCTGTATCTGGTAACCTGAGAAACTATTTTGAAAATAACAATATGTTATAAAACAATCATTGTTAAATTTCAATCATCTTGTTTTGAAGTCTTCTGTTGCTATTGTTTTTTGTTGATACTGTTGTCTTTTTACATTTGCAGTTTTGTTGGGGTTTTTTGTCTTTAAAATTAAAAATAAAAACAAGTGTTTGTCTTTTTGCTTATCTAGAGTAAAAGCATCAAAGAAAAAAACATTTGGGAATGAATGTCAGATTAGCCAAAGATTTTCCTCTGTCTGAAAATTTACTATAGTGTGGATATTTTTATGACAGCTCTTAGGTAATAAAGCATTCACTCCTTAGGCAAATTCAACCACTTTAGTATTTTTTGTGTGACTAGATCCATACTTAATCTTTAAGTTCTATGAATACCAACCAAACTTACTCTTCAAAATAAGACATGCACTATGAATTATAACACAAATTTCAATGTACACCATTTTGAATGCTTGCCAAAGAAGTTATCACTCTTGACTCCTATGTTTTACATACAAAACAACAAAACCCACCCATGAACACCACATCCAAACTGTATGGATTTTTAAATGAACTGCTAGAAGCTCAGGCCTTGGAAGGAATGTTTCTTTTGGTTCATGGCTTAATAGCTTTAAGTCCATGGTGGATTGATTATATTGCAGTGGACCTGAAAGGGACCTGAAACATCACAGCAGACGGGAATGTAAGCCCTCAGTACACAAGACCTTTGGAGGTATTACATATTTAAATAATAACACACCTTGTACTTTCATAATTACCTGCATGTACCATTAAGTTTATTCCATAAGATCCATTCCTGTTTTGTTATGAGATTTTTGTTTGTTTTGTTCATAAGCATTACACACATCCTGTTTACTTAGTTAACAATCCATCTTGCCTCACTTTTATTAGGTAAGTATAATGTTTATTTAACTTCTGTTTCTTGTCCTAGAATATAAAGAACTTCAAGGTGATATGTCTTGTTTCTTTCTGCGTCTTTAAGGCTGAGATGACTGTACTGCATGCAGTATGTATTGTGTAGAATATTAGCTGCCCATCAAGTTGTTAACAGTTAGTGCAATTAGTAATTTGGTAGTTCTGTTCTATATATCCGGAAAGACCAAGCTATTATAACAGAAGTTATACAGCATCTTACAAGCCTTTTTGTTTCCTTTTTCTAACAAGAAAGAAATGGAATTTTAAGCTTTTACCTCTTGGAAATCATAGTGTAATCTGCACATAGCTGCCCAAGCTATAAATTTGGACAATTAAAAAATATGTTAAAAACATACTGCTTGTGAATTTTCTATGGAAATTGCTTTTGTAATTGTGAGGCCCTAAAATATACATTGTTGTTATGGATTAAAAGCTGGTGGTCGACTTAACACCAGCTGAATTAAATCAGCCTGGTGCTGAGTGTAGGTGTTCCACCTGAGGTAAGTTGCCAGCATAAATAGAGACTTCTTAGCTCCAGTGTAGAACCCTCAACCTAACAGCACAGCTCCTTCACCCTGCTGGTATAGACTTTCTATTTCCACCTCTGACCTGTAGGCCTTCCCAGCGCAGATCCTTAGAACAGACTGGTGTGAGTCCTTCTGCTGGGCTCTACACCTCCAGTTGGACTCATGGGAGGCATTGTCATAGGCTGTTGATTTTCATCTGGACTCATGCAGAACACTGCTGTGGGATCCAGGCCCTTGGCTGAATATTCTGAGTCTTTAGCATAGTGGACAGATTTGCTGCAATTTCTGTGTTTAACTCTGGGTGACCATCATAAAATATTATAAATTCCGTGTCCAGATTCTAATTGTTCTCCTCACAATCCCTGACTACAACAACTGTCAACAAACTTTTAACAGTGTGCTAGTTAAGTCACTGGAGGATGTCAGTGGTCTCAATAATGATAATTTATGCCATAGTCAATATCCTAATAAGGATCACAAATCTACCCTCTCCTCCACTGGTGTAATAATCAAGTGTAGTAAAATATCAGTACTTCCTTTCCCTCATGAGACAACAGGAGCAACTTCTGAAGGTGCGTGGACCGTGGGAAGCTTATAGCTGGCCTGCTCTGGGAGTTGGACTCAGATCTGAGGCAGTGGGTCACTGGAGGGCATGGGCAGAGGGTTCATCTTGCTCCTTGTCTACAGAACCTCCCTGCCTGCCTACATCAAAGTGCCAGGCTACCCTCCAACAAGCCCCTGTGCCATGCCATACTGTATTTAGTGTCAACTGACTACAGACAGCAACATGAACCAAAAGAAACCTCTCTTCCTTTTAATTGTGACTCTAAGATATTTTGTCTCAATGACTAGGAAAGGGACTCAGATATTTTCTAAGCCTATATGGATTTTGAGGAGGGAAATACTTTATTTCATCTTGTAAATTTGCTACAGCAGTCTGAGCAAATGAACACTACTGATACAATTTTTAGTGAGTTGTTTCTTTAACTTCAACTAATGAATTCTGTATTATGCTTTTCAATGAGAAAGCAGATGATACAGAATTCAGCTAATAGCTTTTGAATAAGGAAATTTGCATTATACATGAAAGAGATTATGCAAAAATTACCAGATCTCTATAATTGTATTCATACTTACCCTCAAAATTTACATCAGGAGACAATAATGTAAATTTAACTTCCAGGATGAAATACAGTTTAAATTTTTGTTTTCTGTAAGATTTTCACAAAAACAATATAAAAGACAAAATATAACAGTACTTCTCTATAGCAGCCCAACCCAGGAGTTTTTTATTTGTGAACTAGAGATTGATAATGTAATTTATGTAGGTTTATTATATTTAAATTTTAACAAGTTTGAGTACTCATTAAATTATTCTTTATATCAGTGTAAGTCTTCAATTAGTCTGGATAAAAATTAATCTGAAAGCAAATAATTTTGCTGTCTTTACTGACATTATTTTTCATTTAGGGTACAACATTTTCTAAATTATATTGTCAATAAAAGTAAAAGCATAATGAATAAAACAAGTTAAAAATTCCCATCAAATCCATACATTGGAATCATAAAAAAAGTAAAATTATTCCACTGTGAAAAAAAGATTTAGAATTGCAACATTCTTATCTGTAGGAAAATTGCTTTCATTACTTATCCATGGTTATTATTATTACTTGAAAATAATAAAATTTAAATATATATCACAAATACAATATGTGCTGAACCTTCAGTGAATTTACTGGGGTTGAATTTAGACTCTGTTTAATACTGCATTTATGGGTTTGAGGAACTTTTTAAACTCTCTGAACTCCCTACCAGTGTAAAAAGAATTATGGTGTTCATTATTTAAGTTGATGTAAAATTTTTACTATATATATGTGTATATATATATATATATATATATATATATATATGGATAAAAGTAAAGTAGTTTTGAGAAATGAATATTTTTGGCGCAAATACAAAGAATAAAGTGGTTTAGGGGCTAATAATGCAAACTTCTAACTTTTGAAAAATGATATCCAAAGACCAATTTCAAGACCTTTAAAAGAACAAGTGAGAAGATATCATCATTAATTACTTTTCAAGATGGTCTACTGCCTGAAGATGTGTTAGCTCTGTCATGGGCTATTTTAATGGGAGGTTTTCTTGAAAGAATGAGAGAAGAATGTGAAAATTTTCACTATGAAGCCTGAGTGTTATCTTCTCCTGGCAGATGTTAGTTTCCTGCTTGCTGCTACTAGAAAGCAGGTGCCAACAAATCTGAGAATTCTCCTTCATGGTGGACAAAATATGAGTGAACGGGAAGGAATCCTCTAACGAGTTAGATGCCATGAGTATGTGACAAAGCTTAGCGTTAGAAAGTCTTTCCCAGAATGTGCATATTCTTAGATGATACTCGGCTCCCTTTAAATTGAAAGATGAAAAGTATCAATTGAAACTGAGTGTGTGCTTGTATCTTGGCAGTGAAATAATGCTCCATCAGATGTAGTGTCTATGATGAACTCTCAACAAATTCAAAATCAAGACTGTGCCAAACTCCAATAAAACAGAATTTAATCTCTCTCTCTCTCTCTCTCTCTCTCTCTCTCTATATATATATATATATATATATATATATATATATATATATATTTGTTGTTGTTGTTCAGGGCACTTTATTAATCAAAGCATCATGATAGTTTTTAAAAAATTCAGAAAAATTTTCAGCTTACAAGGTCACATAAGATAATTTGGAAACATTGAATTTGTATAAACCAGTAAAGTATATAAAGTATAATTTTAGCATATGTAATCATTTATAAGCATAAACAGTATGATATTAATCAATTTCTAAATCTTTAAAATATTCTTATTTTTCTAGTTTGACCAAGAAACTTAAGTACAGCAAAATTATGTAGCATTACTTAACAGTTAATACTTGTTTGACATAACATTTAAATTAATGCCATTTACTGCCAAAATTGTCTCTGAAAACTTTGTATTTGGATGAAGTTGTACTAATAAATGAATAATAAAACTTTTTTCTAGAAAAAGAAATGTATTCATCCTTTGTAGTTGAGATAGAAAAGAACTAGAGGAAACAGAAGAGAAGGAATAGTATTAAAAAATTAAAAATACAGTGATACCATGGTTTAGGAACTTAGTTTCATGATTCTGTGGAAAATGACTGCATGTATATTTGTGTGGGGAAGGTGGTGTCATGTTCCTTACTGGATGTGGAGTTTACAGTGACAGAAAAATTTAGCCAAATGTGTTTCTGTAAGCTATACTGTTTGCAAACAGAAGCACTTATGAACTGAGGTGTTAGTGTAAATGAAAAACTAAAAAGATTTTACTATTTTTATCCAAGTAAACCTGATTATTTGCAAATGGAATAAGCTAGCATTTCTAAAAAGGCAAAAAGGCAGTTAAGTATGGGAGAACACACTTCTGTTAATACTTACGTTGATTAGTGTTTAGTAATTTTCATTCTGTTAATTGAAACTCATCTGATTTTCAGATAGCAACACCAAAATTTTGACTACAAAAACTATAAAAGTTAACATTGTACTATGAGATGAACACATGTAATATTTTGACAATTTAAGGCTTAATCCAGCTATGTTTTTTCATTTATTTTGTTATCTTTCATTCTCCTTAATTTGTTAAAACTGGAAAGGCTATTCTAAATAATTTCATAGAAAGAAATACCTAGCTACTGGCTCTAATTAATACAACAAATATTTGTAAGTATCTATTGTACACTGTTCCAAGTAATTGAAATATTCCACTGGAAATTTTTTTAAGGAAAGAAGAGAACATAACAAAAAATTTTCTCTGCCCCCCTGGAACTTGCATTATATCAGTAGAAGACATACAGGCATATATTGCACCAGTAAGGTTGAGTACAAGAGAGATGATAAATACCACCATGAATATATATAATTATGTCATATTTTGACATGAATTTGAAAGTTTGCTTGTAACAAACAATGCATAGTCATTCTTGGTACAGTTTCCAGTTTTCTGCCTCTGTCCAATTTCTCAGTATGGTCAACACAGATACCTACTTTTTAGAGTTGGCTTTGTATGACCACTTCCCTTTGGGACAGCTGCATATAACCTGTATGACTTGTGCTGATTGACAATCGCACCTGAAATGGATTGTATAACTGTGCAATGGGGCCTCAGAGTCTCCGCACACCTCCACAGAACTCTAGTTGGTTTGCACTGAATTCACCAATGAGCGCAGCACATATCCTGTGGGACCTTGGTCAGCAATTCACTGGGCCACAGTAAAGACTTCAGCTACAAGGCCTGCGACCTTCTCCCTTCCTCTTGTTGCCCATTGGGTTGAGTGTGCTTGTCCTATTCCACAGCTTTCCTCATCACTTTGGTCCTATGAAGCATGATGATTTTCTCTGTGGACATGTGAGAACTACATTTTGTTTGTTTGTTTGATGTGTTTTATTGAGCTGACTCTGCCATCTCTGTGCCTCATCCAATTTACACATCTGCACCTGACTCCATTCCCAGTCAGGAATTTGAGACAGTGGCTATCTTGATAAGATAAAGCAGAGAATGGGACAGACAAAACCAGCTAAGGCATCAGCTCTCATAACCAAGCTTTTGGGACCACATAGACGAGTTTCCTGGCAGACAGATGATTGGTCCATAGGTTCTAATGGGGAAGTCTGACTGGTTAGGTTCAGAAACATGGGGAAGCATCCCTCCTCCTCCAACCCTCTGTGACTTGAAACACGTGAGACATAGAAAAGCAGAAGGTGAGAGTAGAATGGATAAATGCTTGATCACATTAAGAGACTTGAATCTAATTGAAGGACATATAGTTTTTCTCCTTAGTCAAGTGGGAACCTATGACATGGCTTTGATCAGACACATGACAATATTTACCACACCTATAAAGAATCATTCTTGTCACAATTGATCTGATACAAATTGACTGAATGGAGATAAATGTAGAACACATGGACAGTGCGAAATCCTGTTTATAGTAGAACCAACTACATTGCCCTGATGCTTTGACAAATACCAGTCTAGGTACTTCTCTGGAGATTATTGCACATGTTTAGTATTTAAGTAAATAGCCTGCAATTAAAATGGATTAACCTCTACAATATGAGGGGACATCATCCAGTCAAGTGAGGACACTCAGGAAAAGGTAGACATCCCACAAGAGAAGACAATTCTCTTCCTAGAGCTTCCTACAGACTCAAAACTGCAGGGATTCTTCCCTGACCCCCAGCCTACTGCTGGAGTGATATGCAGAACTCAGACTTAGTAATCCCCACACTCACTTAAACAAATTCCTTACCATGGCTTTCCCCTGCCTCCTGCTTAATATTATCTCTTTCTTCTCCTTTTTCTTCTTCCCTTTTTCCTTCCTCACTCCCTCTGTCCTCTGTCTCTCTTTTGCAGGCCCAACCTTCTCTTACTCCTATTGGTCCCATTATTCTGATAAATACACTTGGTAAGCAGGAGAAATTGTTGGAGTGATGTATCTGAAAGGGTAAAACAAGGTTTAGTATTATATATAAACATATTAGCTACAGACAGAGGTGTCTCTTTGATTCTTCAGTAGTAAGGATTCTTAACCTTTTCATTCCATGTTCTTTAGTACAATGATGAGACTCATAATCCCTCAAAATAATTATTTTAAAATTTTAACTGAAAACAATTATATAAAACAGGTTTAAATATATATATTTTAAACATAATATACAGTAATACATTTGTTATTAGTTTAAATAATTCAAGCAGTACATTAGTCATTGTACTGCTTGAAAGTTAAGGTTAGAGACTCTTTCCTGATACCATGAGAGCTATAATGTAAAACGTATCATGTAATGAAGTGAACCTGTCCTTTCTAATTAGGTCAGTTATGAGTAATGTAATTCACATCTTACCTATAATCTTATTTTAAAGGAAAATGAAATTTAGTAAAAATGTTCCTTTTTTGTACCCAAATTCACGGACCTCTTAATTTCCACTCATGGAGGATAAAGGGCTGGTGTCACCTATTTAATATTCTGCAATACAGCATTAAACAACAGACAGAAGACATGAGGCAGATGCCATACCTGGTACATTTGGCAATAAGAGTCTGAGAGTTTACCTCTGTTTGCCTCCATTTGTGGAAGACACAAGGTCATAGAATGCAAGTTTAAAATGAAAGGTGCAGAGATTTAGAGAGCAAAAAAAATTGGCTAATACATGGCTGAGACTGTTAATGGGCAAAGCAGGAGCCATACGATTGCTACAGCACATTAAGACTCCCCTTGAAATTTCTGTAGTAAATGTATAATTTAGCCAATGTGCTTGTGTCTTTTTTCTCTAATCACTTTAAGCTTCCCTGGTGCACAATTAGATTGATCATTTGCATGCCTAAGAAATTATGTGGAACTTTTTTTACATGACCAAATGCAAATTTAAAATTGAAAATATTGATTTACTAAGAAAATTTAGGACTAGGGATATAGCTTAGCAGCACAGCACCTGCCTGGTAGGCATGAGGTCATGAATTCAAAAAGAAAAAAAGAAAAAGAAATATATATGTGTGTGTGTATATATATATATATATATATATATCCATATATATATGGAAAATTTAATTTCAACACATATACAAAAACCTACACTTACCAAATAAGCCACTAATGAGATATTCTTTTAGACATTGCAAAACAGCTATATTAAATTATTAGCAATAATATTTATCCATTTATTCAAGACAATCATACTTAATATATGCTGTTGTATTGTTCTGTAATTAAAGTGTAGTAAAAATGAGACATTTCATACAAAAATCATCACAAAATCAACAAAGATGCTACGAATTGTGAACAACATGGAGTGTGTTTAAAAAGTCTCTTCAAGATTAACCTGAAGCCAGACCTACTTGTGCAAACCTGTAATCTCAACACTCAGAAAACAGAGGCAGGAGGATTGCCATGAGTTCAAGGCCAGTCTGGGCAAAACAGTGACTTCAAGACAAGCCTGCCCTACATAGGGAGACCTTGTCTCAATAAACAAAGAAACAAGTAAATACTATCCTGAAAACAAAATTCAGTCTCATAAAGTTCATGTTGTTTTTTCTGAACTATACAGCCATTGCCAAATGTTACATACTGTATAAAGATTTGAAGATAAAATAGTGATTAAAAGAGTCAGTCTCATGTTAGTGATATTGTACTTCATTTGATGACTTTGTTTCTGAATGTATGTTTATATAATTAGAAACAATGTAATTACTGTGAAGGAAAAATACCAAGTTATTCTCCTACAGTGAAGTTGAATGGATAATTTTGCCTTTGTGATACAGTAAAACAATTTCAGTGAAGACCTAAAAGCAAAAGTAAAACAAATAAAAAAAAACGCAGATATGTGGTAGAAACAAATTAAAAATCAGTTTACAAAGAATACTTTAAAGAACATCATGCATGAGCCATTGATAAATAAGAAATGTTAGTAGGGTAAAAAACTGGAAGTAAGCTAATGCAACTTTCCATTGTATACTCTTCATAAACATGGATAAAACATAAGATTTCAGGCTTTATAGTTATATTTCACAGGCTGATATTACCCCAAGTAAGTGTGAAGCACCTGAAATTTAAAGTGGAACTGCACAGTGGTAGAGATAGAGACTCTGGGACCGTGAAAGGCTCCAGAATCCCAGGGATTCCAAAAGCAGCTCTCTATAAAAGAGGAGAGAGGAGGTGGGGAGTAACTGATGAGAGGAGGGAGAAATGTTTCAAGACCAAAGGAAAAAGAGAGGGAGGAAGAAAGAGAAAGAGGAAGAAAGCAGGGAAGGAGGGAGAGGACACACATACGATACACTGCTAAGATGTAAAAGGAAAATGGTGTTATGTACTAAAGGAAAGAAACACTGACATGGAATTTAATACATTGAAATACAGTGACGCATCAAATTTTTGCTGGCTTTAGTGTCATAGAAATCAGTGATGCCTGCAGGAGTTTGGGGCTGAGTGATATGAGCAGAGGCCAGGTATGAATAAGTAAGAGAAAAAATAGGCTAATTAGGTTCATTTATATTACGAATTTATATTAGCTGCTTGAAAGGAAAGTTTTGTATTCTTATGTTTCTTTTCTGCAAAAGTCTTTTTGTTTTACAACTTGTACTTTCAGTAATTACATTGAAGATAGCCATATTTTTCTTTTATTATTTAATTGTGGAAATTTGCTTTATCTTTAAAAAGAAATACTGGCTGTACATGCAGACAGCTCTTAAATGGCTTGTCTGGGAAAATGGTCCAGCATAGGAAAGTGGCTCTAGGTGTATCTGTATCCAAAACTCACAACTGGTATGTATTCCAAACACTCCATTCACCAGTAATAGCCTGAGTGAAGACAACACACTGCCTTTATTTCAGTACAATTCTGCGCCTTTACTGGAATGTATCATCGACTGAACATTGTATTTGAATATGTTTCAGTTTTGTGTTTAATAACAAAAAAATCTCTATTAGTATTAACTACTAAAAGTGAAACTATATGATATACTTCTCTTAATACAATTAAATTTATTTTCTATGAATAATGAATAAAATATGAATAACATTCAACTATTGGAATGTTCCATTCAACATGCCCAGTGCATTTATAGAGAAGTATGTGAAAATGCAGGGACAGCTTTGTGAACTCTAACCACTCTACAAAGGCAACATCAATTGTCACTAGAGAAAAAAGTTTCTAAATACAAATTATAAATCAACTCAATTAGAGAAAAGCAAAATGATTCTGTGTTTTATTGGTGAATAGATCTTAGTACCTTGTTCACCAATAATATTTTAATTAAAATGTGGTTTATTTTTGCTTACTGTTTCTAAACACCTAATTATAACTGATAAATAATACTTTAATAATTGTACTATACTGTGTTTTTATCATAAATAATTTTTACATAAAAACCCATTTATATATCATGGTAATGTATTTTAGTATTTTTCTAAATCATTATATGAACATTCATGTAAATTATTATTCTCAATCATATAAACACATGTGGTCTTCTGGACCAAAGGGTTTTGTCAGTATTTTTGTAATGGTAATAGCTTATGGAATTAATCAGGGAGCAAAGTCTTTTATATCCAGTTATATTTCACTTGTGAATGAAAAAAGAATCAAAGGATAAAAATCAAAGCTGTGTTAGTTAAAACACTCAAATATAATACATGAACTCTTGCTAAGTTACATAGAGCATATCAAATAAAGTATGAAAATCTTGTGGATTTAAATCCAGTTGTAAGTACATTGTTCTAAACTTTAAATAAAATAAAATCAAGGAAAAACATCTGCCTCAAGGTAAGCCAATATTAAATTAAAATTTGAAATGTCAAATATTAGGAATTTGCAAGAAATATTAAATAAAACCAAAACTAACTATGATTTCTCAATTATGAACTTTTCTACATGTTTATCTTTTCCTGCAGAGCATGAATAACAATTTTAAAAGTTTAGTATGTATACAGTGCTAAAATAAAATATTCATCAAGTCCACAGTATTCTTCATAGGTAAGTGGTTAGAATATCCCCAAGCAGCTACAAATGTCTTTTTCAGATACAGTTTAAAGTCAATTACTTTAGTAAAAGTCAAGTTACGGAATATAATCCCTTTTTTACAGGAAGACATTTACAGAGACTAAATTAAATCTCTGTCTGGTCATTTCTTAACTTTTAATCCATAATTTTTATAGGACTTTCACTCAAAAAGGTAACCTGTCAATGTACCATATTCTGTGAAAATGGAAAATCTAAAATGTCTCTCTGTAAATAAAACCATGATTCCGAATACATTTTGGATTTATACAATGCTATTGTGACCAGGTGCAATCTTCAAAATGTCAGAAGACAGATTTATACTGGAAGTGAAGATAATGGAAAATTACACACGACTTGAAACAAAATGCCCTGGTTAAGCATCCTGAGATGTTACAGACCAAGTTCCACCTATAACTTTTTTTTCGGTGGTCCCAAGCTTCTCTTTTTCTGTGACTCAAAATGTATTCCTGCCATGCCGAACGAACAATTTTCTCCTTTTCCCAGTGTCACTTGGCTGCCCTTTTAGACACTCATGAAGAAATTAATACACCCACAGCAGCTTGTTACTCAGCTTCCTGTAAGGGCAACACTCATGTTACTAAAGTTTGCAAGATCCTTGTAATGATTTATTTTATGATTTCCCCTTAACAGGCAATCCTCACTCTTTTTTACCTCCCGGTAAATTAATGTACTTTCAACATTTACCACATATGGACCCACAGGTATAATTTTACAACACAAAAGATTGTGTATTTAATTTATATAAATGGTATTAGGCTTTGGATCCTTTTTATGCTAATTCTTAAAACTTCAATATCATCTTTAGCTTCTACCCATGTTGTTTCTAACGGTTCCACAATATTAAACAATAGACCCTGATCACATCATATCTATGCATTTGCAGGATAATGAAGATTTTCCCCTCAATCTCTATTTGTAAGGGGCTCGGATATAGCTCGGTGGCACAGAACCTGCCTGGCAAGTGCAAAGTCCTGAGTTTGATTTCTGGAACTCTCCCCCCACCAAAAAAGCTCTACTGTACTCTCTAATTTATTCATATTTGTATGTGGCATATGAATAAATTTCTCACTGGCACATCCCTGTGAATATGACAGAATGACATGGTAGGAAAATGCTTAATTTTATGACTGCAATTTTTTTTTCATAATGCTTATACTAGTTTGTATTCCTCTTGGTGCATGATGATTTACATTATGCCACATTCTCACTGATACCAGAAATTATCTACCTTTACACATTTTCAAAAACTATTAGCATCATGTATTTTCTTTACTAAAATTTTAATTGACACACAAACCTGTACATGGTGGTGGGGTGTACTGTGATATTCAACAAACATATACAATATGTAATCATCATATTAAGGTGTTTGATATGTCCTTCACCTCACCTATTATTTCACAGTGTTTAGAATAATTAAAATCTTATTAGGTAGGTACTTTAAAAAATGCAGCAAATTATTGTCACCCATATTTATTCTACTCTGCTTCAGAAAATTAGAAGTTATTCTTCCTGTTCAACTGTGGCTTTGTACCTTCCTTTCCCCTTTACTATAATCTACCTTGGCTATTGCAACTACTATTCTATGCTTCAGTCTTGTGAAATAAAGAAATCAGTAGGTCAAAGAGGCAACTTCATTTACATGTTTATTCAGCACTAGTACAAAGAAACGACCTTGAAACCTATCAACAGATGAATAAAGGTGCAATATCAATGCAATGAAATATTATTCAGCCATGAAAAAGTGTCATTCTCCACAAAATGATTGGCCCTGAAGGTTAGGTGGAGAGAAGCACAGAAAGACAAAATATTTTGTATCTTTTGAGTATTTTTCTAATTACTAACAAGTGTGATCAGAAATTCACATATTTGTTGACCTTTTTAGTTTTCTTTTACTGATTTTAGTCTCTACTACTTATCTTTACATGTTTCTCTCTGTTTTTATCTATTTACTGTGTATATAAGCATATGTATAATACTTATATATTTTTTCAAAAAAATATCAAATGATATGCCTTGAGATTGAGAAGTAAATTGCATCAATTTTGCTTTATGTAATGATACATTAAAGGAGGATATCTATGGATAAATTAATCCCATCTGACTTTATGTGTGATGAAATGTAAATATTTGTTTCTTCCAACATTTTGGAATTATGAAAGTTATAAAATACAGTTAGTAGTTGAATACAACTCTGAGTAAATCTTGTATATTGGATGATTAAGAAAACTTCAGGCTAAGAAGGGAAATGTGATTTTTTTTCATGTCTCTTTCATTGTTCATGTGATGTTGATTAACAATGATTATTAGAGGTAGGAATCATGTTATTAAAATTAATAAGGGAGAAGAAAGGAAATCAGAGGAGAAGTTTAATGAGTAGTTTTGCCAGATGACGTCGTTTGTTTATAAAGGGTAAACTGTGTAGAGCTGAGTTAATTCACACTATTGAATTTTTAGATAATCAGTTAGTTGTGATGCGTATAATGGTAGGGACGATAATTTTTAGTCCTGTAGTAAGTTTAAGTTTTGTAAGCAATCGATTCCATAAGTATTTGAAATTATAAGTAGTAGCGCCAGCCCTACGGCTGCTTCACTGGCAGGGAAGATGAGCCCAGTATTGGAGATGCCAAGGCTGGGAGGAAACGGGAACTAAGTATGATCAGGGCACCAAGCTGGGTGCTGAAAGCATTCTAGGCACAGGAGAGAAGATGTTTTATGGGATCGATAGATTACTGTACCTAGAAATGACCCGACGTAGCTATAATTAAGTTAGAATGAACTGAGGACATTTTGATAATTATGAATCAAAACATAATTTAATGAGTCAAAATCATTCAATTTGGTTGTTAAACGTCTTGCCTTCGTAATTTCAATGAAACACTTAATGACTTGATAAATATTTAAAGACACAAAACATCGTTATTTTAAACTCCTCTCATTCAATGCTCTTTCTTGCTGAGATTTTGGTTCTATAACCTGTGATTGACTTCAGTTTTAACATGCTTTCACTGACATATATTTTAATCATGTCCCATTTCTCAAATTATTTTCATTTTTTTCTGCATTTTAGCCTACAGTAATAATTTTTAAGGAGAAACTTTATTCATCTCTACCTTATTTGGCTTCCTGAATTCAACTGTAAACCATATTGTTTTCAATAAAATCCCTGTTTCTCAATGTGTATCACCTCAGCAGTTTACATTCAGAACTAAGATAATGTGTGTACAATCACACACACACACACACACACACACACACACACAGGCACACCACATGTACACATGTTGCTTTATTTTTACTTACTATAATTCCATATTTCATTCAAAATACAACAAAATAAACTGACATGTTCAGAATATATATAAAGGCACACATGGCAGTGACTCAGAAATAAATGTTTATCTTTCAACTTTAACAAGTAATGATTTTAAGTAAGTCTCTAGTTCATTGTTATCCACTGGAAAATACATGACTCATATGCAGAATTTTAATGTTCTATGTTAAGTAAAATGAAAGAATGCTATTATTTTGGAGTAAATTTCTACACTGTGCTGTAATAGAACAAACTAAAAACACAAAATGGAGTTTTTCACACTAAAATTCAATGTAAGAATACAGCATACAGAAGTGTGTATCAGCAAGATGACTCTCAAATTTCCCAAACATGCCCATTTTAATCAACATGAAAACAGAGTGGCTATTGTCTTAGTCTTTATACAACTAAAGTAAATAAAAGTAACCTGATGTGAAACTAGCATTTTTCTATTGTCTTCCTATTATCATTAGACAAGAAATACAATTTTGATATGATCAATCTACATTCATGTTTTGCCTCTTTATTTATTTAGGTACTGGGAATCAAACTGATGTCCTTGCTCTTGCCTGGCAGGCACTGTGCCACTGAGCTATATCCTTGGCCTTCTGTGTTTTGTTTTGTTTTGTTTTGTTTTGTTTTGTTTTGTTTATACCATCTCTGTATCCAAATCCAGCCTCTTTGCTCAGTCTATAAGAAAAAAAACTAACTGTATGTTATGGAATAAAATGCTACCTGATTTTAGAACAAAACACGGAACCAACTAAGATCTTTAGAAGACATTCTGTAATTGTGACATTTGTCAAGTTTTCACAATAAAATATTTCACAAAGTTTAAATTCACTTTAAGGATGGATTTTACTTTAAGCTATATACAGTAGTGCCTTGGTTTGCAAACGCTTTTGTGTATTTGGCAATATTTTGGTAGTGCTTGCAAAATCTGCTTTAGGTAAGGAACGCAACGAGGGCCACCTTGCCAGCACAAACACAACTGTGGCCATCTTTGTAAGAATGGTGGAACAAACTACGTCTGTGAGCTGAAGTCCCACTGCATGTACAATATTGTTATATAAATATATATTCTGAAAATAGCAATGAGATGTGTTTATTTCCCACTGTCTGAAAATCCAGTGTATGTACTGTCATGCTTGTGGTGCGTTGTAACTCAAACTAGTTGAGTTTTAGCTTCTTAGTCACGTGAGGCTAACAGCCACCATATTTGAAAGCAAAATTCTAATTTACTTGAACATTATCTTTAATCCAGGTGCATGACAGTTCAATGTTTGTGTAAAACTTTATCTCCTAAATTGCTTAAAGGAAACAGAGAAGTTGATGGTAATTTTATTTTAATGATTTATATCAAGCCCTTCATTCATTTTGCCAAAGAAATGAGCATCAAAAGAAAAGAGTTTTAGACAATATTGTAAAATTTGTGATAGCATGGATCATATTAATCTCTTTAGTTTAATGACACAAACTGTAGAAGACTGTTAAATTTTTTTGAGGCAAAACATTGACTTCATCAAGTTACTACTGGACAAGTATTTTGGGGACATATGTGTTACCATTTTTAATGAAAGCACAATTTATTTATTTATTTATTTATTTATTTATTTATGTTTGAATAGATGCTGGCACATAATTTCTGATTCAGTACCAGTATTTATTTGGAGAGATCATAAAGCATACCTGTTGATGGTGACTTTTTAAATTATAAAATGTGTACTGGACATGGTGGTCCACTCCTTTAATTCCAACACTCAAGAGGCTGTGGCAGGAGAATTGTTGAGTTAGAGATCAGCCTTGGCTACAAAATGAGCTCAAGGCCAATCTTAAATGCATGGTGAGACCCTGTCTGAAAAAGACAAAAAACTACAGAATGATTGCCAAAATGATCAAAGGAAGCAATACAATTCTAATTTAATTCTAAAAATATCATTTGTCATGGTACATTTAAATCATATAATCTATGCTTCATTTTATGCAGTTCCAGTAACAATTTCTACTAAAACACTTAACCATTTTATTTTCCAAGGTATTCAGTTCTTCCAGACCTATAAATTTCATGAGAGGTGGAGTTTTCAGAATAGCGGGAGATAAGTGTTTGAATAATAGTAAAACATGAATTCCCTTGATTTAGTATATGGTGAATAATAGTCAAGGTTCATAATACTAAGTTTATTATATTTGAAACACTAATTAATCATTTGTGAAATTAGAAACATTCAATCCTACAAACAAATGATTGTAGCATCTACCAAGTTGGGAATCAGAGCTAAAACTGTTCTTTGTGGTGGGTGTCTAGTCCCATTAAATCATAGAAAGTGAATTTTATGACCAATCATCCAGATGGGAAAATGTTCAATTACCAGACAGTGTTTCATAGATTTATATGAACCAACAACCTGCAACCATATGCATATCAGAAATGAGGAAATGAATATTCAAATATCCTTGGATTGCCATTAGGTGCACAGCTGTATGAATTAGTTTTCCTGCCAGTGGGTTTACCTAGTGTTACCTATCTTTTTGACACTAGTGTGATTAATAGTGATTAACCTTTAGTAAGAAATTAAACTGAAAGACGTAAATATATTTTAATTGGCAACATGTAAGATTAATTATGTATATATAGCCTTAATCAAAATGAAACATTAGTTTTACACTATTCAGGATTCTTATTCCAGAAATGCAAGAATGTTACAGAGTCATCTGTTTAATTTCGTATATATCAAATCATTTATTTTAGTTTTCATGTGGCAAACGTCATAAATTCAAAAAAAATAGGCTTCAGAATTATTTTGTTGAAAATTGAAATATATTAAAATCTTCCAAGTCAGAGGAAATTTATAGATTTTGCAGATGTTTTTCTTAACCTTTTAAGCAATTACACCATGTAGTATAACCCCTTCCATGATCTTCGCTTCTCTTTTCTACTTTCTTTTCGTCTGCTTCTCTTTCCTCCTTCTTTCTCTCTCCCATTCTCTCTCATTTCCCTCCTTTTTCAGGATTTAATGAAAGTCTGACTCATGCACATGGTTAATCGCTAAAATAGAAGTGTATATGAAAGGATATATCCTTTATCTCTTGCTCTTTTATTTTACAGTGTAATTAAATTCAATAATGACTTCATATATGATTTCAACTTACATAACTCATTTCTTAAAGGCACATATTTTTACTTGAATCAGTATTTATAGGATTTGGAATTTTTCCTGAGGCACAATAAACTTTTGAAAACTGCTAGGATAATATTGAACACTCTGAGTCAACTTGGATTCTACTATAGACAGAATAATCACTTATGATTAATAAAGAAAATAAGGGATAGTATGACTAACTTTCACATATGAAGGTAATACTAAATTGTACCCATGATATTATATCACAAGATATGAAAATTCAAATCTTTTGTGCATAAAATTTGCAATGGGTGATCAATTGCTGCTTTCACTTTTACATTCTAAAAATTATCAAGATCATTTTGATCAACTTTATCATATTTTTAAATCCATTCTATAACACAGAGACAACCTAGCTCCCTGCTGTTTTAAAAATAAATTTATTAATTTTTTTGTCTTTTTGGTAACCCCTTCAACAAGTCCCTGCACAGAATGAAATTCCACCAGTCACCTCATTACCTCAGAAACAACCGTTCGATGTTTGAAATTTATTACCTATACCAATAAATTTTATAGTTTCAAAAGTAGAATATTTTGATGATCTTGAAATTTAAATGATAAACTTGAAACTCAGATTTGTGTAATGAATTGCTAGTAGTGGAATCATGCAAGTTAAGTTTGACAGAGAATGTAGAATTCAACTATTTTAATGAATATGAAGTTTGTAGGTATAATCAGTTACAATTCTAATTTACTGTCAACATATATGTTGTAGTGTGGTTTTATATGTATTAATCTATTATTTTAAGACACCTATTTTTATTTCACACATTATGATATTATTGATGCACTTATTAAAATTAGGAAAAGGAATGTTATTTATCAGAAAACAGAATTAAAAATATTGTGGACCTAAGATTTATGGTTTCATTTGTAATAATCCCTCAGGTCTGACTTCTATTTGTGAGCTCCCATTTTATTTCACGTTTTTTTCTTCTCAAAAATTAACAAGGTTCCATGCAGTGACCTGTCATATTTTTCACTCTCTTCTGTTTCTGTTCCTTTTTCCAAATGATAGCTTTAGCTCATCATATCTGAAAAATTTCTATCATCAATATCCAAACCTGTGTTATAATAAAAAAATATGATAGAAAATTAAGCAATCTTAGTTTCGTGCCACTACTTTAATATTAGCTTAGGGAAAATCACTTAATTTAGCCTTTGCTTTCCACAAGTTGGAAGTTGTGACATATTTCGGGGTTGCATATGAGTCTGCAGTGTCCTGATATCAGTGCTAATGTAATATTCAGCTCAAATCCCTTTCATCTTTAGTTTCTATCCTCCCAGCTCTTTTCAAAGATATTCTGCTCTTCAGCATGAAGAACCAAGGTCTCAGTAATTCTGCGGAGCATTTAACCTTAAATAGAGGAGTGTGATAAATGAGGGACATATTTACACTTTCCCCAAATGCAACTTCAGAACAGAAAAGATTGAATGTCTTCTATTTTTTATTCTATCTATGTTTTACAGGCTTTTAATCATGATAAGACAAATTACAGTGATGCATTGCTAATCCAGTCTGTGACATAGCTTCAACTTGGAGTACACAAATCTCATTTATTGATAGTATATTTAGATATTTTCCTGTTTAATTTAAAGCTGGGCAAAACCATAAATTATTTAATATTTTCTTGCCAAATAGTTTTTAAAAGTAGGTAAGTGACATATATTAATGAGCCAACTAGCATATAACTTAGCATCTAGGAATTCAAAATTTTCTCTTAAATTCAGTATTCTTTTGGCAATTCTAGTTTTAAAAAACTTACTTATTTCATTTTTTCCCTGAAAGGAAAATCCAGATATTACATTTTACATAGTATATTTATTTAAAATAGTCTAAATAAATGCTTGTTTTTTAGTAATCACACGATTTATTTATAGGTCCATCCTGAATGTGAACTGAGTTGGTATTAGCATACCTAAAAAATTTCCATTGCTAAATATTTAGCTGTCATTTTAAATTTTAATTTTGATACATAATATTTATATATTTATAAGAGGTAATGATGTTTGATTCATGTATACATTGGAAGTGCCCAGCACAGTAATTAATATGCTCATCATTTAAAATTTTAACATTTGGGGCTGGGGATTTAGCTCAGCGCCATAAGCGCCTGCCTTGCAAGCACGCGGTCGTGAGTTCGATCTCTGGTACCGATTTAAAAAAAAAGGAAAAAATTTGTTAACATTCTGTACTTACTGGTAACCCCTGGTTTACTCTCAACTTCTATGAAATCAACCTGATTAGATTCCACTGATAAGTAAGGTTTCATTTGCCTTTCTATACCTGACTTTTTTCACTCATGCAGCAAAACCTTTAGTTGTTTAATTCCAGTACTGCCAATCCCACTCAAAGAATAGCCTTATGTACTATTATCAATAGAAATAAGAGAAAATTGATCCTGAATCGTACATGTGATAGGCAAGGGGGTCTACCAGTGAGCTGTACCCACAGCCCAGGATGTAGCACTCTATTCTCACACAGTCACACTTATTAAGGGAAGCAAATTCATTATTATTTTACACACATTTACTCATACACATTTACTCACAAGGACAGCATCTTTACAGAATGCATCTGTGTTCCTCAGATCTTGTGCCTATTTTGTGATATCTTGAATTGTGTGAATAACTTTAATAGCTATAATTCGACATTGCCATGTATTTTATTTACCATTTTTATATATTGTCTTCCAGAATGTTACTATGATCTTATTTGCAGGAAAAACAGATAAGATCTCACGGTTCTAACAGTAAAGTAAGTATTTACTGTCCGGTGGTAGGAGCTGTGTATTATTAATGATTATATTCCTTACTGTTAGGTTCTTTAGCTCAGTGGAGAGACAGAGAGAGATGAAAGAAAGCCTTAATTATCTTTGGGGGGAGGGCTGCCGGAGATTGGGAGGACCCTCAAAGGCGCCGAAGGAGCCGGGAGTCTTTTTATGGGGCTGGAATGCAGATGGAGAGACTAGTGAGTGGACAGGTCATCATGTGGGGAGAGGACTGAAGGACTTTTTGGCATGGAGGGTGAAGACCACCTGAGTGAACGGTGTAGGAAGGAGGATTGGAGCAGCTTTGGCGAGGGCCAAAGTTCATTGTTCTGGGACCGGAAGACGCTCGCAGGAGTTAGTGTAGGAGACACATGCTGTTGCTTTAAGAGCCGGGCCACGCTGGGCAGGTGCAATACTAAGCCTGGCAGCGTCTCACAGGAACAGAACGCATCACTTACAACGTTTTGTTGTTGTTGTTGTTGTTTATTGATGGGACCTTATGTTTCATTTTAGTTTTGCATTGTGAGATATTGAATTACATAGTCAAAAACTATTACGCATTTTTCCTCCTTTTTCTCTTTTAATTGCATAAACTTTTCATTACTGAATCCTGTTACACTTGGCTAAAGCCAAGTCAATTCTATTGACAGTGACTTTTCCAAGAATAAATACGAAGTTCTTGCATCAGACCAATGAGAATCACTTTTCAGATATTTTACATGTACGTTTGTTTTCTTTCTGTGAATTCAAAGTAAATATCCCATTTTTTTTCTCCTTATGACATTCAGTGAATAGACACCCCCATAAATTTGCATCCCTGGTTTGGATTACATAGAGAAAAATTGTTGTGTGAGACTGAAGTGAAAATATAAGGAAACCAGAAAGAAGAGATGGAAACAGGTCATTGCAGCCATGAGGTAAGACTCAACTCTAATAATTTTATGAACAATATATATTCTAGACTTGCTTGCAGATCCTTTAATAAGCCACCATTCCATTTCTTTTTTTACACATCTAGTTTGAACACACTTCACATAAATAAGTCTTGGCTATTCAAATGCTTAACTAACTGAATTTTGACCTATGACAGGGATATGTGGTTTGATAATTTTAAGGTACACCTTAACTTGTACAGATGCTGAACAAATGGCAGAAAAGAAAATCAGACAGGAAAGCACTTATATAACAGGTGTATTAATATTGGAATCTTTTTGTGCTTGGTAACCAGACTCTAACTCATATGCCAGAACTAAGTAGATTTATCTCTTAGTTGGGAATATTCTATATCATTATTTATCTCTTAGTTGGGAATATTGTAAGTCATTATTTATTTCTACCAGAGCTCATATTAGCAGACACTAAGGAAGAAAGAGGTGAGCACCAGAGATAGATGAACTTCAAAAAGCCAGGAGGGTGGAAAGCATTCCCTACAGTCTTTCAAATACACCAAGTAGGGCAGTTGATACCGTCTTCCCAGAAGTGTCCAGGAGCAAAAGGTACCAAAAATGTTACTTTTGCCATTGCAGTTCCAAACAGAAGCACAGATCAGAATAGTAAATCTTCCTAACACATCTAAATAAAAGCGCATGTAAATTTTCATTAATAATTGGCTTTTATGTAACAAAATGGAGTATTTTGGAAAAAAACCTAAAGTTGCTATTTGTTCAAAAAGGTAGTTGCTGCTGTGTCAACATGACATTTCTTCACATAAAATTCTACACTTGTGACTGTCTTGTTCGCTGTAATTCAGCTAGTCCTATGAGCATGCTTTTGCATCTTAATTCTGAAATAATTTTAAAGATGAACTTTAGCATGAGAAGGAACAAATTGCACCAGAAATGTCAACATTAGCCTTTATACTCTGGAGAGTTAATGAAAAAAATTCAATTTTGGAAATATAAAACTTCAGTCCTATCATTGATTTCAAGTAATCTTTAATTATATACTTTCTCTTTCCAATGAGGTAAATAACACTTTTGCCTTAATATCCCATGGATTTTCTTTTTAATTATATAGATAACTAAAACTATAGAATCTATAGAAAAACTGGATGAGAAAAACATTAGTTATGAGTTCTGTATTTTGAAAGATTACTAAAATAAGACAGATCTTCATGGGATTCAAACAATGGTCTCAATTTCACTTCCAAGTGAAAATAGGTAAGTCTCACAAATTATACTTTTTTATTCATTCATTTTTTTTCTAGGTAGTAATATAAGAATAATAATGTTTGAATTAATAATTCAGCAAAGATGCATTCAATAGTATCTTGAAATTTACTTAGAGTAAGAAAATGTTGAATATGTAAGATATAATATTTCCCATAATTTCTCCTACACCTGACACACATTTGAAATATTCATCAGAGAGAAAACTATACAGATTCTGAAAAATACACCATGTTAAAATTTTAACATCAAAATTATTAGATTATATACTGTAACTTTCAATGCTTACTCAGAAACAAAATAATGGATGACATATTTTGTTATGATGGCTTTCTCAAGTTGTAAGTATTGAAGTTATTTATGCAAAAATCACTAGCAGATTATTTATGAAAAGTGGAATCAAATAAAAATATTTCAATACCTTTGCACTTACTTAAGAATGTTTTATGGGATAATACATGGTCTCTTTTGGAGCTGAGAAGAATGCGCAACTCAGAAGAATGTGTATTCTGATGTAGTTGGGTGGAACACTCTGTAAACATCTACTAAGTCCAACTGCTTGCAGGTATGATTCAGTTCTATCATTTTTTGCTGACTTTTTGTCTAGTTGATCTATGTCTTTGTGACAATGGGGTGTTAAGGTCTCCTGTTATAATTGTGTTCTTGTGTATTTCATTTTTCATGTCCATTAGTACCTGTCTTATATAGTTGGGTGCTCCTGTATTTGGTGCATATATATTTATAATTGTTAGTTTTTCCTCTTGAATTTTTCTGCTAATGAGTATTTAGTGATGTTCTTTATCTCTTTTAATCATTTTATGTTTGAAGTTCACATTGTCTGCAAATAGAACCATTACCCCTGCTTTTATCTGGGTTCCTGTTGCATGGAATACTGTTTTCCATCCTTTGACTTTTAAAGTATGAGTTTCCTTTTGGGTCGGATGTGTTTTTTGTATATAGAATATTGTGGGATCCTGTTTCTTGATCCATTCTGTCAGCCTATTTCTTTTGATAGATGAATTGGGGTCATTTAACATTTATGGATATCACTGAGATATACTGGCTTGGCTTTGCCATGTTATGTTTCATTTATTTGCTTTCTGCTTTCCCCCCTTGTTTGATTGCTTCCTACCTGGTGGTTTTGTTTCTGTTGTTATTCTGGGGGTTGTGGTCATTTTTATTTCCATCTCATATGTCTTTTATTACTCTTTTAGAGTTGGCTTGGTGGACGTGACTTTCTTTATTTGTTCTTTGTCATGGAAGTATCTTGTTTCTCCATTAAATTCGAATGACAGTGTTTCTGGGTACATCATTCTGGGTTGAAAGTTATTTGCTTTCAGGGCTTGAAATATCTCACTCCAGGCTCATTTTTGACTTGAGTGTTTGTGCTGAAAATTCTGCTATGACTCTAATGGGCTTTCCTTGATAGGTGAGTTGTGTCTTTTCTCTAATAGCTTTTAGTATTCTGTTTTTATGCTGTATGTCTGAGACCTTAATTATTATATGTCTGGGTATAGATTTATGTTGGTTGTGACTGTTTGGCTTTCTATATGCCTCACTATCTGCATATCAGATTTTTTTCCCCATGTTTGCGAAATTTTCTTCTATTACCTCTGTGAATATTTTGGCTATGTCATTTATATGCCTCTTCATTCATATATTAACCTTATTTTTTTTTCTTGGCATCATCTTGAAGCTGTTGGATTGTCACTTCATGCTGCTTTGTTATTTTTAAAAGTTATATCCTTTCATGATCTCTAATTGTGATCCTGTCTTTGAGGTCCAAAATCCTACCCTCAGCTCCATTTAAACGATTTTGCACACTTTGAATGGAATTTTTTGCTTCTTGGATGTCTCTTTGAGTTTTTTTCATGAATTCTGCATATTTTCTATATTGTTAATTCAAGGTTTCAATCATTTTCCCATGCTCCTGTACTTTTTTCTCTATTTCTACTTTAGCTGTGCTCAGCAACTCCTTTACTAAGGTTATTTCTATCTTTACATGAGAGAGTATTTCTAATTTAATTTCCTCAGTGGCCTCATGTTTTTTTTTTTTCATTATTTGCTATCTTTCAGAGTTTTCTGGTGTGTTACTTTTGAAGTCATCTATTTCAATGTCTCCTGTACTTGCCCCTGGTGGGCTAGATGTTTGAGATTGCATTTTGCTTTTCCTTTTGCCATTTTCCCCCTGTGAGTTAATATTTGGTCCTTCAATCCCACTAGTGTCAACTGTTGGTAGTTATTATCTTGGCATTCTAATGTAAGGTTGATACTTGTCCAATTGCTGGGTCCCACAATGAAGAAGCGGGCCAGTCATCTGACTTCCCACTGCTGGGCCTGTTGGGTGAGTTCTATATTCTTCCTGGGCTGCCAAGCTTAGTAGTATTGATTTAGGTCATCTTTTAGTTCCTGCTCTTACTCTATCTTCAGGTTATTCCAGGTCACCAAATCTCCCTGTCTACAGTATTTGTTTTGGCTGAGGCCCTACTGTGTCCTTATTGTGTGCTTGTGTATCTCATAAGCCCTTTTGATTTTCTCCAAGTTGCGGAGTCCTTATTGGCACACTCCTCACTCTGTCTGATGTTTTCTGTGTGCAAGAAGGAGTCACCCCCATTCTCGTCAAGCTCACTAAAGTCTTACAGCTATTTGGAGGGAGCTTTACTACAATTATTTGGAGGGAGCTTTACTACTGACCCTATTTACCCACTGGACACCTCTATTTTAGGGGCATACTCATCAAATTGACTGGAGCCTGCTGAGAACTTCCATTTGGGTGAGACAGTCATGAATATCCCCTCAAGTTAACACAGTTAATCTGCTATAATCTGAGATTCTGGGAGAAAAAGTGGGAGCTCTAGCTAGTGTTCCCTGGTAAGCAGGTTGTCTGCTGAGAAGGTCAGACCACAGGGGAGGTCGGAGTCTAAGCCAGCTTGGGCACCTTGGCTGGAGTTACCATGGCCTTGAGGTGATCTCTGTGGAGAGGGCAGGGTCCCAGGAGAGGCCGGTGTCTCTGACTGTAGACCTGCTTTTATAGTCCTTCCCTCCTATGACTGACAGCTACTCAAGATCTGGGTGATCATTCTGTGCTCTCCAACCTTGCTTCTAGTATATTTAACCTCACTCATCTCTCCATTGTACCCGCTATCTTCTGAACCTCATCCTACTACAAAGTAAAATCACTCTACTGAGTGGAAAATCATTGCATATGAGTACCTGGTAAAAATTAGTTCATGTTTCTTTAGACCCTCCTCTTGTAGTTATAAATGTCAGGCTAATAGTTATCACAGTTTGTCATTAGCCATGCTGTACTTGAGTCTATTAGAATTTCCAACAGAACTTCTTTAACTGAGATGTCATACAAGTTATTAGCAGCTTTTCCCCCTTGTATGACAATACTGCAATTTAAGGGATCATAGCCATCACCACAGTCCAGTACCAAAGGAATGAGAACTCACTCAAATAGATAGCAACTACTCAGTCTTAATATATTGGGAAGGTAGGTTCTGATGATAAATTTAAAGACCAAGAACCACCTACATCTGAAAGACATCTAGAGGAACAGGTATCTCCTATGAAGCCTTAACACTAGTGGTAAGTTTATCTAGATAAGAAATCTACAAGCATTAATACAGACAACAAAATAAAATAGAAAATATAAATGACAAGGTGAAGAAGCAGAATGTAATCTCAAAAGACCAACACACCCAAGACAATCCCAGAGCACAAAGAGATACAGGAAATCAGATTGCAACATTATAAAAATAAAAGACATTAAAACAAACATAGATAAACAAATGGAGCATCTTGGGAAGATGATGGAAAGCATGAGTGACAAACATAGTCAAGAAATGGAATCAGTGAAACAGATCCAAACAGAAATGGAGGAGATTAAAAACTCCATTGAAAGAACACATAGCAAATTGAATGAAGGCAAGGTGAGAATATCAGTTTGAAAAAACAAGAACCTGACTAGCCATCAGGAAAAGAAAGATATCTTAAAAATAGCAAGAGACTGTGAAAAATCAATCCAACAGCATACAGAACAGAAGAACAGCCTAAATATGAAATCAATGAAAGCTGGAAACATCACAAATCCATCAAAAACATCTTCACAGAAATAATAAGAGAAAACATGGATAAAGAAGTTGTCATATACATAAATGAAGCATATGGACCTCCAAATAGCCACGACCAAAATAAATATTCACCAAGGCATAAAATAATCAATATTCCAGAAATTCAGCATAAGAACAAAGTATTAAAAGCAGCTAGAGAAAAGAAACATATCACTTATAAAGCAAAACCCATCAGAATCTCAGCATACTTCTTAACACAAATTCTCAAATCAAGCAGAGCTTGGAGTGAGATATTTGAAGTTCTAAAGGAAAACAGTCTTAACCCAGACTGATGAAGAACACAAAACTGTTTTTTAAAAGCTGATGTATAAGTAATTTACTTCCATGACAAAAAACAACTGAAGAAATTTATTGCTATAAGACCAGCTCTACAGAATGCTTTGAAGGACATATTAGAAAGAAATAACAATGATGACAAACACATGAACACCATAGAGTGAAGTCACCAGGCAGAGCAAACAATGAAACAGAGGAGAAATATAGGAAACAAACAACAGAGAAATAGTCTGAAAAAGAAAAACCCATACATATAGTTATAAACATCAATGTAAATGGTATCAACTCACCAATCAAAAGAAAGAGACTGACAAAATGGATCAAGAAGCATGATCCAACAATATTCTGCATTCTAGAAACATATTTAACCAAAGAAATTCAGTTAGTAAAAGTCAAAGAATTGAAAACAATTTTCCATGCCCCAGGAAGCCTGAAAGAGAAGAGATAGCTATTTTATTTGCAGATCATTGCAAACTTTGAGCCAACCTTGATCAAAAAAGACAAAGAATGTCACTACATATCTGTGAAGGAAAAATTCCAAGAAGATGATGTGACAATTATAAATTTTTATGCACCAAGCATAGATTCACTAACCTACATAAAATAAATATTAACAGACATAAAAAACCAAATAAGCACTAAAATAATTGTGGTGAGGCATCCTAATACCACACTCTTACAAATAGTTAAATCAGCTAGATAAAAATCAACAAAGAAGTAGTAGAATTAAACCAAGCCTTTGAACAAATGGACTTAGTAGATGTCTATAGAATATTCTGCCCCAAAGAGTCAGAATATACATTTTCCTCAGCTGCAAATAGGTCATCCTCTAAAATTGAATATATGGTAGCTGAAAAATATGTTTAAGTAAATGTAGAGGAATTGTAATTATCCCATGCATATTATCTGACCATAAAGCAATGAAACTGAAAGTCAAATGAAAAAGGAAATTACAGAAACCATATTAACACATGAAGATTAAATAACACTTTTCTGAACAACAAATAGGTCATAGAAGAATTTGAAAATGAAATTAAACTATATATACAATTAAATGATCATGCCAATACAGCATAACAAAACTTATGGGATGCAATGAAAACAGTTCTACAAGGAAAAATTATAACAATGAACTCACACCTCAGGAAAACAGAACAAGCTCAAATAAATAAATAACCTAATAATTAACCTCAAACTTCTACAAAAAGAGAAACTAATCAAACACAAGGCTAATAGGAGGGAGGATTATAAAGATAAAAATTAAAGTGATATAAACTAACAAAACAATGCAAAGAGCCAATGAGTTGAAAATTTAGTTCTTTGGCTGTATAAATAAAATTGAAAAATCATTAGACAACCTCATCAAGAGAGGAAAGAATAAAACACAAATTCAAGCAGTTAAGAATGAAAAGAGAGAAAATACAAAGGAGTCCAAAGAAATTCCAGAAATCTTCAAAGCTACAATCAGAACCTATATTCAAATATGGTGCAAAACAGAGAAGAAATGGACAGATTCCAAAACACAATTGAATCACCAAATTAAATCAAGAATATATAAAAATTCTAAGTAACCTGATATTAGCCATTGAAATTAAAAATGAATTAAAACTGTGCCAAGAAAGAAAAATCTCAGGCCCTGACTGAATCACTGTTGAATTCTACAAAAAAATTAATGAAGGACCATAACCTGATGTTAGCCAATGAAATTAAAAATATAACCAAAACTGTATAAACAAAGAAAATTCCAGTCCCTCACAACATCACGGTTGAATTCTACAAGAAACTTAGAGATGAACCAATGCTACTAATGCTGGAACTCTAAAGAAATTGAAAGTGAAACAGCGCTTACAAAATTGATCCTGGAAGCAAGTATTATCCTGATTCCAAAACCAAGGAAGAATGCAACCAAAAAAAGAAAACTGCAGATGAATCTCCCTAATGAACATAGATGTGAAAATCCTTAATAAGGTAGTGTCAAATACAATACAGCAAATCATCAAGAAAATTATATATCATGACCGAGTAGGACTCATCCCAGGAATGCACGCATAGATCAACATACGCAAGTCAATAAATGTAATACACCATATTAACAGAACAAAAGACAAAATCACATGATCATCTCAATAGATGCAGAAAAACATTTGACAAAGTCCAACACAAATTCTAGATAAAAACCCTACCAAAAAAAAAACCTTCATGAATAAAATTTAGACTTGCAAGATTTTTCAGTTTTAATAAAATTTAATTTCATTGGAATAGATGGTCTTTATCTCAAATTTTTAAAAGCCATTTACAATAAACCAAGAGCTAATGTTATATTAAATGGTCCAAAACTGAAAGCTTTCATTCTAAAATTAGGAACAGGACAAGTATGTCCATTATCACCATTCCCATTCAATATAGTTGTGGAAACATTAGAGCAACCAGACAATTTTTAAAAAACATAAAAGGAATAAAGTTAGAAAAAGAAGAAATTAAATTATTATTATTTGCAGATAACATGATGCTCTACAGAGAAGACCCAAAAACTATACCAAAAAACTTGAAGAGTTAATATCTAAATTGAGTAGTATAACAATATAGAAAGTCAACATCAGAAGTCAATACATTCCTGTACACAAGCAACAAACTCACAGAGAGAAAAACAAGGGAAAGCACACTATTCACAATAACATATTAAAAAAAAGAAATATTTAGGAATCAATCTAACAAAGGTTGTTAAAGATCTCTACAGTGAAAATTATAGCACCTTAAAAAGAGGAGATAAAAGAGGATATCAGAAAATGGAAAGACACAAAAGTAAGTATTGGAAGATGCAATCTAGTAAAAATGGCCTTACTCCCAAGACTGCTACATAGATTTAACTAACTTCCAATCAAAACATCATTAGCATATCTCACAGATCTAGAGAAAGCATTCCTAAAATTCATTAGGAAACAGAAGACAACTAGAATAGCAAAAGCAATTCTGGACAACAAATGCAAGTCAGGGGTCATCATAATTCCAGACCTAAAATTATAGGACAAAGCTACTGATGATATCATCATGGCATTGATAAAAAAGGAGGCCTGAGGATCAGTGGAACAGGACAGAAGATGTAGACACACTCCTAAACACGCTCAGCTATCTTGTCTTTGATAAAGGAACAAAATATGTCCATATTAAAGGTAGTGTCTTTAATAAGTGGTGCTGCAAAAACATGGTTTCCTCATGCCAAAGACTAAAATTAGATCCATGACAACCTCCATGCACTAAAGTCAAAATGGATCAAAGATCTAAATATTAAAATAGAAACATTTAATATATTGGAAGACAAAATAGATAGATATCTTGAAGACAAACATGTAGGATGAGACTTAATGAACAAAACCCAGGCTGCAACGGAAATATTACAAAGAATCAACAAACGGGATCTCACCTTATTAAAACAGCTTTTCTTCAAAAAAATGAAATTACCAATGGAGTGAAGAGCTGACCCACAGAGTGGGAAAAACTTAAGCCAATTGTCTCTCAGAAAAAGGATTTATATCAAGAACATATGAAGAACTGAAAAAAATCAGACCATCCAAATTCAGACTCCATCAAAAATGGACATCTTAAATGAATGAATACACATTTTGCAGATGAAGAAATATAAATGACAAGCAAATACAGGAAAAAAATGTTCAACATCATTGGCCATTCAAACAACACAAATTAAAACAACACTGAAATTCCATCTCACCCCAGAAACAATGGCTATCATCAAAAAAAGTCAACCGATAACAAATGCTGACAGGGGAAATGAGAAAAAAGAAACATTTATCCACTTTTGGTAGGAGTGTAAACTAGTGCAAACTGTGGAAATAAGTGTGGAGATTCCTTAAACAACTGGGATTAGAGGTCCCATTCAACTCAGGTATTCCCCTTGTGGGTACCTTCTCAGAAGAATTAAAGACATCATACC
Source organism: Hydrochoerus hydrochaeris (assembly GCA_004027455.1). Taxonomy (NCBI): domain Eukaryota; kingdom Metazoa; phylum Chordata; class Mammalia; order Rodentia; family Hydrochaeridae; genus Hydrochoerus; species Hydrochoerus hydrochaeris. The sequence continues at coordinate 430,878 of PVLA01000285.1, forward strand.
ACAGTGATATATGTGCACTCATGTTTATAGCAGCACAATTTGTAATAGCTAAATCTTAGAAACAATCCAAATGCTTATCATCTGAGGAATTGATTTTAAAAATGTAGTATTTTTATACAAGGGAGTTCTACTCAACCATAAAGAAGGATAAACTAGAGACTTCTATCAGTAAATGGAGGCAACTTGATTCATATTCATTGAAATAAATTGGAACCATAACTGTAAACATTATATTGCCTCACTACTGTGGGAAACAATGAATAAATAAGATCCAAAATGTACCATCAGGGCAGGGGATTTAGCTCAGTGGCATAAGTGCCTGCTTGGCAAACGCAAGGTCATGAGTTCAATCTCCAGTACCAAAAACATAAATAAATAAACAAAATGAACAATAAAGAGAAACAGAAGGAAGGGGAAAATAAAACAATATATTTATACATAAGACAGTTAAGATAGTTATACAGCTAGTGTCTCTTAGTTCCTTGGAAAGAAAGGTTTGTGCTAATATTGTTTGGAACAGTTATCATCTCTACATCTTGTACACTCAATGGCTACTATGAAGACAACTATTCACAATGTGTTAGTTATTGTAACTTTCCTGGTAGCCTGTTTTGAAACTGTTTTATCATTTTTATTCTTTCCTCTTTAAAATAAAAGTTATGACTCTAAGAAAAGAAATGATTGGCTTTTATTCACTAATAATGACAGCACACACACCATGAATCGTACACACAGAAGGAAACACAATGAATCTTATGTTAAACTTCTCTATTCTTGAAAGTTCTATACTTTTTAAGAAGCAATCATTTACAATATTAGCTAGTGTCCTTACTGAATGTCAAGCTAGATACTACCCTGATTTGTTCTTCATTACATTATAGATTTATTATTAAGCAAGCTCAAGAAATGATATTTTTCATCAAGTTTAAAATATTAGTTTCAATTTTGCCTCAGAAGAAGATGTTTTATTCACTGGCAAAATTCCCAATTCCATAATATAAGGGGAATAAATTATGTACAGTTGGATTGCACTTTAGTGGTTTCTTAATTAAGCAATGGTACCCATCATCTAAGGGGACACATTTTGTTTAGCAAGTGAAATAAAAGATCCATTAACCACCATAAATTCCAATATTTATCACTAAAATGAATTTAAAATTACTGTACATTTTTTCATTTAGTAAAAAGTATAATTCTAAGAGATTAAGAATAAAGAAAGAACAAATTCTGAATAATTAAATGTAAAATGTGATAATAAGAACACAATGACTACAGAGCAGGTTTTGTTACCAAAGAGCATGTTCATAGCTTTTTAACACCCTTTAATGCTGACATGTTTATCAGTAGTATTATCTGAAAGCTTAGAGCTTCTTAAAAATTATTTACATGTTTGTATTTCTAGAACAGTTTCTTGACCCATTGTGTTGGGTGGCAAAAACATCTCTAAAATTGTGAATTATATTAAAAATTTATCCAGAGAAATTTTCTGAAATCAGTGTAACATATTTTTTAACAGAGAGAAAACAAAGAAGCAAAATTTAAAGTTCTGATTTGGGACAGAAAAAATAAAGCAGTTAATAAACATTAAGTATGCTGTATAGTAAGATAGAATTAAACCGGGATAAAGATGGATATTTTGCTAAAATAGCAGGAGTTAAAGATTTTGTGCTAAAAGCACATATGTATAAAATCTTTAAAAAATGGTAGGCATATCTAGGAATATTAATTCTCTCCATGTGTCACTGTGAAGAATGTGTATTCTGATGTTACATAGTGGAACACTCTGTAGACATCTACTAAGCACATTTGTTCACAGGTTTGGTTCAGTTCTATTATTTCTTTGTTGATTTTTCGTCTACCTGACCTACCTGCTCATGACAGTGGCATATTAAGGTTCCCCTTTACAATTGTGTTCATGCTTATTTAATTTTTTCACGACTGTTTTTATTTCTTCTATATAGTTGGGTATACCTGTAAAATATATATATATATATAGATAGATAGATAGATATAGATATAGATATATATAGATATATATAGATATATATAGATATATATAGATATATATAGATATATATAGATATATATAGATATATATAGATATATATAGATATATATATATTAACACTTCTTGGAGTTTTCTCTTAACAAGTATGCAGTGACCTTCTTTATTTTATTTTTTTTTTGATTAGTCTTAGCTTGAAGTTCGTATTGCCTGCTATCACTGCTTTTTGCTTCTGGGTTCCTGTTGCATGGAAATTTCAGCCAGAGCAATTAAACAAGAGAAGAATAAAATGAATAAAAATAGGAAAGGAAAATTAAATTTTCATTATTTGCAGATGATGTAATACTCTACACAGAAGACCCAAAAATCTCCACCAAAAGACTTCCAGATTTAATAACCAGATTCAGTCATGTAGCTGAATACAAAGTTAACACTCAAATATCAATAGAATTCCTGCACACAAATAACAAACTCACTGAGAGAGAGAAATTAAGGGAAACCATGCCTTTCATAATAGAACTGAAATACAAGAAAAGAAATGCTAAGCAATCAAACTGTCAAAGGAAGTAAAAATATAAATATTTAACACTACAGTACTTTGGAATAGGAGATTAAAAATGGTATCAGAAAATGTAAAGATATATGCTGCTCTTATGTAGAAAGAACCAACATAGTAAAGATGGCCATATTCCCTGTGGTGAGCTAACCGACAATGATCCCCCGCTGACACCCAGCTGAGCTGAATCAGCCTGGTGCTGGATGTGGAGGTACCAGCTGAACAACTGCTACCAAAAATAAAAAAGGAGAGCTGGAGGGCAAGATGGAGTGCTGCTGATTCTTCTCCAGAAGCTTGTCATACTAGTTTTCCTGACTAGAATTGAGCTCTTCTCATTGTCTAAGGACCTGAGGTCCTTGCTTCACTGAAGATGTTCACGGTTCTTTTTGGGGGAGCCCCTGGTCTTTACCTTGAGCATCACTTCCTAAGTTCAGTGCACATTCCTGGCACAGAGCCTTCGTTCCACTGACACAGACTTTCTCACTTCCATCCCAACTTTTGGGCCTTTGCAGTGTGAATCTTTGGTACAGACTTGCATGAGACATTGTTGTGTCTTTAAGTCTCAAATTGTATTCATGGAGGACGTTGCCATGTGCTCTTAAGTTTTCCACTGAGCTCATATGTGACATTGCCACAGGACCCAGTCCCTCAGTTGGTTCCCTAGTTTGTGGACAGTTTTCTGGTACTTCTCTGCATTTAACTTTTTAGGTGAATATTACAAAAAACACCCTATAGATTTTGTGTCTGATATTAAATCTATTCCCCTGTAAACACATACTATCCTACCCTCTATATTGTTATGGAGTTTTAGTACAATCCCAAGAAAAATGCCATTAGCATATCACGTAGAACTAGAGAAAACACACTTAAAATTCTTTTGGAACCAAAAGACAGCTACAATGGCGAAAACAAATTTTAGGCAACAAAGGCAGGGCAGGGAGCAGCATAATCCCTGACTTGAAATTATACTACAGAAAAATTTTGACAAAAAAACCCAGAATGATACTGGCCAAAAAAATCAGACCTAAAAACCAGTGGAACAGATTAGAAGATGCAGAAACAACTTCAAACACACTCAGCTAGCTTACATTCAACAAAGAGGTTACACATGTTCACTGGAAGAAAGATAGCCTCTTTAATAAATAGTGCTAGAAAAACTGATTTGCCACCTCCAAATACTTAATCAAAGCCCATTTCTACCATCACATGCTAAACTGAAATTAAAATGGATTGAGATCTAAGTATTATAGCACAAACACTAAATCTGGAAGAGAGAACAGTTAGAACTCTTGAAGATATAGGTGTAGGCAAAGACCCAGTGGCATGATAAATATTACAAAGAATCAACAACTGGGATCTCATCTTATTTTTGCTTAGCAAAAGAAATCACCAACAAAGTCAAAAGGCAAGCCGCAGAGGGGAAAAATATTTAACAACTTGTTCTTCAGACAAAGGACTAATATCAAAAACTCATAAAGAATTGAACAATATCAGATTACCCCAAATAAGACCCAATCCAATGGGCATCTGAAATGATCGGTGATAACAAATATTTTTCATATATTATTTGCCATTTGTACTTCTTCATTTGAGAATTGTTTGTTCATTTTATATGCCCATTGTTGGACTGGATCTTTAAATTTGGGGAGGTCTTTTTTGAGTTCTTTATGTAGTATAGATATTAGTTGTCTGAGAAATAGCAGGCAAATTTTGATTTATTTCAATTTTAGTTTATTGGGGAATATGGCAGGAGGCATCAGAATCCCTGACTTGCAATTCTACTACAAATCTGCACCGATGAAAACATCATTGGCTTTGAAAAAAACCAATAACAAACAATAACAACAACAAATAGACTCACAGGTCAGTGGAGCAGATCAGAAGATTCAGGACCAACTCCAAACAGACTCAGGTACCTTTTATTTGAAAAGGGGGCAAATATCCTGACTAGAAGAAAGATAGACTCTTTAATAAGTTGTGCCTGGAAAACTGGCTTCCCTCAAGTCAAAGATTAAAATCAGACCTATATTTCTCTTTTTCCTTTTTAATTACTACTGGGAATTGAACTAAACAACATCTTAGTGATTTTTAACATTTTTTAAAAAAACAGAATCTCATTAAATTTCCCAAGCTTCAATTTTTAACCCCTCTGCTTTACGACTCAGATATCTTGAATTACAGATATGAGCACACATTTCTTTGCTTTTTTGGATGCATATTTGCTAAGAATTGGAGTGAGGAGGAAACATTAAGAGTTTATTTACTGGGAACTGCTTTGTCTCCCAATGTTTTGGACAAGCGTCAAGTGAAAGATAAAATAAAAGAGACAATGTAATGTGGTTTGTTGGGGTCTGGAAGGTCAGACGCTTGTGGCAAAGACAAAGCCTTCTCTGAAATGGTCAGTGTTTGCTGGGTTCTTAACATATCAGGGTTGTGCAGGAATGTACAGGGAATAACTGAGGCAAGAGGAGTACAAACATGAGCAGGCCTTGAGAAAGCAAAGCAAAGACTTTCCAAGCAGTAAATCTTTTCTTAATGAGAGAACTGTTTGATCTCTTGAAAATGTAGGGAGAGTCAGCGTCCGCAGCTGTCATGTTAGCTTGCCTGAGGAGATGTCACCCTGTTACAGACCTCTACAGGCCTCTACTGCGGCCACTGACATGGAGAGTTCTATTTCTGCATGCGAGCTCTTCTACAGGCCAGTCACTTAGACCTGCTACAGACTCACAAATTAATATGGAAAATCCAATTGGTTAATTCTAATGCTCGGCACCACCTCAGTCTGGTCTCCAACATTTATTGACTCTAATACGTGAGGTTCCTGGGTTCAACCTCACCTTTTCAAATGCTCTAGATACCATGACAGCAAATAATATATAGTAGGAGGTGAAGTGATCTCAGAGCTATTCATCTAAAGACACTTTTAAAGATCGAACACTAAATGTATTAACAAAGTATAATAAGTAACATACTACAAATTTAACACTTGAGCTTAGTCTCTGAGGTTAGGAACTGCTCCAGACATGTGTATAAAGCCAAGGGAAATTCTCAGTTATTTTATTCAGAAGCATATTATTCCTGTAGGCCTTTTCATGTTAAAAATGGGAAGATGAAAAGATATTTTATATCATAAGTTATAGAAAAGAAATTTTTTAAAAAATGAAAACCATGACTTGCCAAAATTTAGATACAAACACTATGAGAATAAAGCTCAACATGAACAGAATAAAAGTTTACTTTGGAAACTCTAGGAAAATGTAACCAGCATACTAACCAAGTTGAGAAGAAAAGCAAAGTTGTTGTATAACAAGTATATGAGCAAGAAAAAATACAGTGGCATAAGTCACTTAAATTGCTACCTAAATGAATAAATCGGAAGAGAAATTTGGATAATTACTGAGAAATCAGAGCAATGTTATGTGATGAACTAGAAGGATGATGCTCACTAGAGAGCCATCTGTGTTATATGGACACACTGCATTTTGGCACAAGGGTCTCTAGTGGACACAAGTGTATTTATCCATTTACTTCCAAATCTCATTCTCCAACATAGCTACTTACTTATACCATTTTACTTAAAATCTCAAACTTATACATTACCTTCATATTAAACAAAAATATTTTCCAAATATTTCATTTGGAAAGCAGCAAAAATCAAAAGAAAACACTTTGTGCTTCTAGTCCTAGATGTACCAATACCTGTTCATATAATCAGATGTGTTCTGACTTCACTCACATTCCAGATAAATAATTTTCCTGTTTCATTCTGAAAGCTTACATTTTTCCATCTATATGCCAGGCTTAACCAGCAGTTTAACAATTTCATTTGCCCAGTTTTCTCTATCATTGTGCATAGTTCTATGTGGCTTGTGGTGTTAATAAAAATTAATGTTAGAAATCCCCTCATCCTACTTCCTCAAGGAGCTAATTCTCCATGAGTGATACACACACACACATGTTTGTAGCAGTACACCACACAACAGATAATTAAGGAAGCAGTCTACATGCTCATCAATAGACCAACAGATACAGATGATACAGGAGAATATATATATATATATATATATATATATATATATATATATATGATTACTGCATAGTCATAAGGAAAACGAAATTCCATTCATGTGAAAGAAAATGGATGGATTTTGAGTTAATAATAAGTGAAATAAATCAGACACAAAGGTTACATATTGCACATTCTATCTCAGAGATTTGTAAGATACACAATTTAAAAAGGAAAATTAAAAGGAAATTATAGGAAATGGGAATTAGATTTCATAGTGATCAAGAAAAGAAGTGGAAAGAGATAAATCCAAGCCACATCCCAGGAACTCAGTTCTTCCCACTGGATCCAGCCTCCTAAAGCAAGTCATCTATACCCTTTATAGCCCAATCATCATCCCAAAGCCCCACCTGTGAGCTTCTGAGGCTCTGAGGGCACTTTAGATATAAACCATAATAGGAATCAATGGCAATTGACATTTAACATTTTTAATTTCAACATTTGTATTTTTAACTCAGCAAATTTACTATGAATTAAAGATAAAGAAATAAGGTAAATTTTTAGTGCTTATTTTTCCTATATCCTAAACTTTGCTAAGACATGGCTTGAGTCCATAGAAACTTGTGTTGGTGAATCTAAAAGACAGACTTTCCTGAAATGGCAGAAAGCTCTGTCAATGTGATATCCATCTTTCAAAGATGCAAATGTTACTACAAATAATCAGCATTATAACTGAGATGCTGTATTAAACAGGCAATATAGTGATATTGGAGATGTAGGCATTTCTATAATTTCATTATACCTTATATCAACAAACTAGATTAAACTTTATATTCTCTCAACTATGTCTTTATTTACAAATAATAATTATCTAATTCAAATTTGAACTCTCTCCTACAACCAAATATAAACAACATTGAATGATCATATCCTTACCATTTAAATTCGAAAATAAAGGAAATAATGAAGAGACCAAAAAAAAAAACACATTAAATTCTTAAAAATTTCTTCTTAAAAATGATATTTACATTTTAAGTACTTCTATTTTTGGCCTCATATTCCTACTTTTACACAATTTTAAGTACTTAAAACCCTAATTATCATCCACATCAGATAAAAAAGATACTGAAAATGCCTATTTCAAAATACCAACACACACACCTACATACACACACACAAAAACTATCAACTATGTAACACGGGACTCAAAAGGAGAGAAAATATGTGTGTATTTTTAATCAAATGTTTGTTGATATACTAATAGTTCCTTCAGCATGGAATAGCTCAAAGATATTCATTCAGCAAGTAAAGTTTTCTAAGTTTTAAAAGTATTTTTTTTTCCTCAGCAGTTGAAATGAGTACTTTTTCCATTGTAACCTTCAAGTATGTGGAGGAGTATTATAACCAGCTGCTCTTCATTCCCACGCAGAGAAGATGTAGAAGTGTGGTTAAAGCACAGCAGGAGCGATTTAGATCGGTCAAGAAAAAGACACACTTGACAGAAATTCATACTGGACCCTAAAAGGGATTATCAAGGGAAAGACTCCTTTTCCATTCTGATGTGTGCACATGAATTATATTAATTCCACAGTCACTCTGATGGCCACGACTTCTCAAAGTAGGTCAAGGAGGTGAGCCATGGGAAAAGTGTGTTACCACTGTTCTGTAGTGCGATGGAAGAAGCTGTGTCCCTTGTTCATTCTCTTTCCCACACAGACGACTTCCTCTCCAACCAAACCACTCCCTAACATGAGTCAGGGACTGTGCCCAGTGTAAATCGGTCACTTCTGTGTTCCAGTCTTGTTGCTTTGTGTTGAGCAATTAAGTCTCATAATACAATATAAATTTTAAAGAAAGGTAAAGTGATACTGATTTCATTACACTAATTTATCTGGAATTTCTTTAGTATTATGTATCTGCCAAACATATACTTAGTATGGTATCGTAAGTTATTAGCAGCAGCTAAATAGTGCTTTTTTCTTCCTTTGTTTGCACTCAGCAAATAATAGCATTGAAGATATCATTTGTCTTTAAAAACACTGTTCTAGTTCAGAAACATGTATGAATGCAGTAAGAGGCTACTATGAAAAAAATACAGCAGTGACGAATTACTCTGTCTTTATTTCTATGTATATAATTTAGACTATATTTTCTTAATGTAATGTAGAATGTGTCTTCTTCACAGTGAAATAAGCTATCCAATTTTGTGTTAGATAATGATTGTTTATTTGGGGGGTGGAGTTAGCCTCAGTAACTCCTCCTGTGCCTGGCTACATGTACCTTTGTAACCCCTTTGTTCTTCCTCATCAAGAAATAGATTCTAGTTCCCCATCACTTGAATGTGGGGTGAATATATTATCCCCCAACATTTTTGTGTTGACCAACAAAAATGGTTCAATGAGCGGTTTTAAGAGATGTTACTCAAGCAGCCCAGTCAGTCTATTTTTCCTTTTGAAACACTTCTACGACCCCACTAGACAAAGAAATGAAGCCAGTGGAAGATGAGAAACTACATGAGTGTGAACTGCAGAGCCACAGCCCACAGGTGACACCCAAACTTTGGAGTCTCTTAAACCTTTGTAGAGCTTCTCATATTCGCAGCCACAAGAGCAGACCAGATAAAAGCTCTCAGAAAAACCATGCGTTAAACACAGCTCATGTTTCGGACTGACTGTATAATGTTGTCTTAATGCATTATGCTATGTGTGTGACTTATTAGGCATCCACATATAATGCATATTGAGCACTTTAGCATATTGTACTTTATATAACACTGAACATATTATATGATTAATGGTTTACAGACCAAAGCAAAAGATAGCATATATACTTTAATCAGGATTCTCCAAAAAATAACTGCCCTATCTACTGTCTGTCTATCTATCTATCTATCTATCTATCTATCTATCTATCTATCAATCAACCATCTATCTGTATCTATGTATTTATGAATCTAACTCTATATCTATCTTGGTATCTACTTGTCATCTATGTATCTACCTGTGAATCTATCTATATATTTACCTGTCATCTATCTGTTTATGTACCTATCTACAGAAAGAGTGAGAGAGAGAGAGAAAGAGAGAGAGAGAGAGAGGAGAATTTGTCACAGAATTTGCTCACTCTGCTATGGAGGCTTGGAAGTCCCCAAGTAATCACCCGCAAGCTGGAAATCTAGGACAACTGTCCAATGACAGCCCAATCTCAAGACGTGAGAACCAGGGAAGATGAGGTGTGACTCTGAGAATAAGGCCCAATGGCCAGCAATCCAAGAAGGTTGGAAAGGGCTCTTTTTTTGTAAGTTTCAAAATCCAAAAGTTAGAGAACCTCCAGTGGCAGGAGAACAAGTACTTCCCTGGTCCCAGAACATTTAATTTGTGCTATCATTTGAACCCAGGCCAGTCTTCTGCCAATTGGATGACACCTGCCTACACTGAGGCAAACTTCTCTCAGTCCATGCACTGACTCACTGGCCAGTCTCATCCAGAGAATTCCTTGCATACACGGCTGCTTCAGCCCAATCGTTCTAATCAAATGCCACACCACCTAGGCTGCCCATTCAGCAGACAATAAATGAACTCCACGCCTACCTACTACACACTTAAATGATGGCTGTAGTGACTGAAAATAAATTGTGTTTCAATTCTTTCAGGCTGACAGTCCAATTAACCATCACAGTGCAACACACAATTTCTGATTATGAAAATAATGTACTCTGTAGTATAGCAATAAAGCCCTGGTTGATTATCTCATCGACAGTATGTTAAAGACAAAGTAGAGGATAGTTCCAATTATTTTTATATTATTGAAATAATCTCTTTCACTTTCTTATTTATGTTTACCAGAATACTATTGTTACCATATCCTCATCATGTTATTTTCTCTTTTCAAAGTCTTTATTAGTTTCTATTACATGGAGTAGCCCAGCAAATGTACAAATTGATACACCCTCACTTTTCATTATTTTCTCAATCTTCACTACTAAATCTTATCAGTAAATTATTCTTTATAGTTCTGATAACAGCTTAAACAAGAAAATAAAGTCTTCAAAAAGAAAGTAAAATTATATTATAAATTATTGAGATAATGTTGATATGAGAAGTTCTTATTTGAACTTCAGAGTTGATTAAGACACTATGGGGTCAGCATTCTTCTGCTTTCTCTTTTAATACACAGATATGCCTTATATTCTGAAAAAAGCTTCAACTATTTTAAATATTGTCTATTATATGATGAGATTATCTTAAATTAACAGTTTTTATAGGTCAAGTACATATTTTACTAAATGAGTAACTATGGTACAACCATGTCATTGATAATATGTATTTGTCATATTAAAGGTTGAAATAAAACAAAACATGAAATTAACTCTCTTTTTGGAGATAATTTACTATGATACAACTATGTTCATTTTTATTTTATTTCATTACCTTTGAAAATACACATCTTCATCAAAACACTATTCAAATACTCAGTTGTTTGACTTCATCAAATTTAGGACACACAATTTTAATTAGGTACGCTGAATGCTCAGTTTTATCAGATACTTAAAAGAAATATGTTTTGTAATATGTATTCTACTTGCAGCTACACAACTCTTTGACAGCATGATGGAGTAGAGGTTTTTTTTCTCATCTGATACCTTGGAAAATAACCTTATAATCTTCTTCGGTTTTGAGATAACAAGATCTTGCTGAAAAGCAGACACCGAGGAAATAATGATGATGTCTCTCCAGCTTTGTGTGCCCTGTTTTATCAGCTCACTGCTCTCCTTGTCCCTGTTGACCTCCACAGTCAAGACTGAAGAACATCTTCCTGTTTTTCTCATCACTGATTAGAAAATAAGCAGACTAACGCAAAAATTAAAACTTGAACACACACACATGTACATGTGCACACAAGCACAGGTAAACATACGCACCCTTCATTGAAATCATAAGCCCAATTAACAACTTTAAATTGTGTCATATGTTGTGTTTCAGTAATAGCACAGCTAATTAATACAACAGTAAGATTTGTTTCAAGCATGACATTTCTTATAATCCTTATTTTTTGCAATTTATCAATTATATTGCCTTAAGTAAGTGCTATATTAGCAAAACTTATTCTGAATTAAACATAGCCTCATATTTGAAGTAATGATTTGGAACTTAAAATATCTTTTTTATCATCGATATGCATAATTTAATTTCCTTATTAGTGCATTTATTTAATATCTGGATAAAGATACGGTATATATTTTTTGTTTGTTTGTTTGTTTGTTTGTTTTGTACTGGGGATCAAAGTCATGACCAGTCTGATGCTTACACCACTGAGCTGAATAACCAGCCCAAGATACAATATATTTAAATAAAATTTTTAAATACAAGTTAAAAATCAGATTTGGCACATTAAAATTTTATTCCTGAATGAGTTTACAAAGCATATGGAAATCTGGAAAAACCCAGGAAGAAAAACTAAACAAATGAAAAAGCTATAAAAGTGTGAAAATTTATATAAAAAATGAACAATTTGATAATGAAAGGTAGAGTACATAAGGTATGCAAACAACAAATATCTAGAAATCTAGACTACTATAGAAAATAAGTGAATAACATATAATATTTGTTGTTAAAATCTTGCAGACAAATCATCCAATCCAGTGGGGATTGGGATTTCAAATTTTATGTTGTTGATGCTTGTTTTAATTATCTAATGAATTCTGTGCAATTATTGATATGTGAAATAAAAGCATTGAAGTTTACAATATACATATTAAATCATACACTCTAGCCTTTATGATCCCTCACATACAGTAAAATACGTAAGCAACTGATGTAGTCATTTTTCACTGAGAGTAACAACTGTCTTTTGTATAAAATGGATTGTCTTTTCTTTTCTTTTCTTTTCTTTTCTTTTCTTTTCTTTTCTTTTCTTTTCTTTTCTTTTCTTTTCTTTTCTCTTCTCTTTTTTTTGTGCTGGGGATCAAACTCACGACCTCACATTTGCCAAGCAGGCACTTAGGCCGCTGAACTAAACCTCCGGCTAGATTGTTATATCTAATTTATTAAGCTGGCAGTTTTTATGAATTGCTTTAAGTTTAATATCTTAGCTCTATGACAATTGCATAGACTTCACTGATACATCTCTTATACTCAACAGAACTTTTAAGTGAAATTGAGGCATGCCCTTTTCTTTGAAACCTATAAAATGTGATTATTTTCTCTAGTATCTGTAAAGTAAGCTCTCTTTTGATCTACATTGGTAAAGTAAAAACCATACGACTTACTAATGGTTCATATGTTAACTGCAGATGTGCAAAGTCACAAAAGAGATCTAAATGATAAACTGAATTATCAAAATTTATGTCTTAGGGAAGTAGTCAAAATGTTTATCTTGTTTCCTGAAAATGATGATACAATGGTAGCCATACAGGCAGAGAGCCAACAGGGCTGACGAGAAGATGAGTCCAGTAGGAAATTCTCAAGGAAGGTCAACTAAATACCCAACCTGAAGCAGAGGAGGGACTTACACACTGATACAGAAAGTGAATCTGAAGGAAGATATATGTAGATCAAACCAAACATCAGATACTGGCGACAAAGAGTAGCTACAAGTTCCAACAGAGCCATTTTGCATTCTACCACCACTCATCCTGGAAGCCGCCATCTGGAGGGGTCCGCAAACCGCAGAGGGAACCAGAGAGCACTGTAGAGACCTCCCGGGGGTAGACTTGAGTATATCGGCCCCTCCATCCGTAATTCCCTCTCCAAGCACTGAGGGAACTGCAGCCCCGTGGCATCATTGCCAGCTCTCACTATAGGCAGGGGAAGCTGCCTCTTCATCCACCTGATTCTGGGCAGCCAGAGATAAAGTGAACAGGGATCATGACTCCATTTAGCTGCTTGTGACTGCCTGAGTCACCACGCATAAGTACTGAACCTTCAGGAGTCCCTACCTGAGCTGCCAAGGGCTCCTCAGTTCCCCCCACCGCCCACCTCAGGAACTCCATATGGCACCTACTGCTGACACAGGACCAGCTCAAGTCTGTGCCTGGTACTCCAAGATCACTTGATTCTCCACCAGGACTCAGTTCCCCATGCCCTCCCTGTGGAGGGGCTCCATCTAACTTTCAGCACCAGTATTAGTCAACCCGGCTCTCCACTGAGTGCCCCAGACCCATGTGGGACTGCCAGGTGTCCAGGCCTGCCAGCCCCCACTCAATGCCTGGTACCCTCTGAGAGTGCACTGGAGCCTCCATCTTAGAGCCCCTTAACAATCCGGGTGCATGTGAGTCCCCACTGAGTGGCCAGACTCACCAGAACTCTCTGGTGCACCAGGCCAATCCCAACAGGCCCAGACTCTGTCTGGCACTGAGCAATGGGTCCAGGCCCACATGACCTGACTGATACTCTGGACCCACTTTAGTTCCTACTTAGTGCCAGGTTGCCCTCCTTGGGCCTGTAAGTGTCACCCCATATCCTAGACATATCTGCATCTCCACTGGGTTTCCTAGACCTGCATGAGCCTCTGTCTGGGGCTTTGAACTGGTCCCTCAGCTGCTGGAGTCTTCCTCTGGCAACCAGTGCTGGTGTCTGACATGTCAGAGTCTATGTCCGGAGCTTCAGGCCTGCTTGCAACATTAGGGAGTATCCACTATCCCACACCCTGCCTGGGCCTGTGGCCCATCTTGGATAGTGGCCATGAATTGGAGTCTACAAACTGGTAACCCCTCTAACACTGGGGTCACCACACAACCCACAGGCTGAAAACGAGCAGGAGAGGAATGTGACTGCATGACTTGTAATAAAGACTGCAGATTCTGGAAGGAAAACACCCATTGGAAATGATTAGCCTCTCTCTCTGTCTCTCTCTCCCTCTCTCATTCTCATTCTTTTGATTCAATATTTCCCTTGTATTGGTATTTTTGTGTGAATTTTACAGTTTTATCACTCATTTTCTTTTCCCCCTTCTTTTGTTATCACTTCTTCTTTTTATTAGGACCTTCCTTGCCTCTCATTCTTTTTTTTTTCTTTTTCATTGCATTTCTTTTGTTTCCTTATTATTATTTTTCTTTTTTCTCTAATTTAATCTCTATTTTTTATTGTTTATGTTTTTCTTTTTTGTTATCATTATCTAATGCTACTAATTTTCTTCTATTCCTTAATAGGATCCTTTATTTCAATGTTACAACCTTGTTCCCATCTTCTATTGCTTAATGTTTCAAAATTCTATGTTGTTTTCCTGCTTCCATTCCTCACAAACTGTAACCTTATTAATATGACCATTGGCATTCATAAATCAGCAGGTATTTAACTCCATCTTGCTACTACTGAATGCAGTTATAATATTAATGAAGGTAAATTTTCTCTATTGAGTAGTCACTATATCAGTATCTGATTTGCCTTGAAGTTTGTAATATAACTATAGATGTCATTTCTATGATTAATGGTGATGCTTTATTTCTTAAGATATGTCAATACTCAGCTTGTATTTAATTCTAATTTGTTGCTGATTTTACTTCTGTACCAATAGTTGTTGCTATTAAATGGTTTTCTCTGTATGTCAATATTTAGATTACATGGAAGTCTTAAACAGTATTGAAACCATTCTCTAAGCATTGGGTACTAGGCCAAATAGAGTTTCTCCTCCCTTTCCTAATAAGTGAAGATCATTGGATCTTGGGATAGTGCCAAAGACCAATAGCTAGCCTGCCTACAGAACATATCTAAAAAGTAAACAGTAACTGATAGATCTTGGTACGAGCAATATAGCTACCCACCATAATC
Organism: Hydrochoerus hydrochaeris; assembly: GCA_004027455.1. NCBI lineage: Eukaryota > Metazoa > Chordata > Mammalia > Rodentia > Hydrochaeridae > Hydrochoerus > Hydrochoerus hydrochaeris. The sequence goes on from PVLA01000285.1 coordinate 446,213, forward strand.
AATCTGCAAACCTCAGCACAGAAAACAAACTCAATGAAAAAAAAAATGAAAATCAGAAAACAAAGCAACAAAATGCCTCCAGAAATAATACTAATTAAAGAGAGAATGGTCCAAATAGAAGAAATGACCAGTTAATCTAGAGAAGACACTAATAGAAAACTAGATGAGCTAATGAAACATAGCTATATACCATGAATGGCAAGAATAGAAAAAAATCAGAATCCATAAAATTTCCAAACAGAATTCCAGATTAAAACTTATATTGAAAGTAAAAGCAGCAGAATCAACTACTGAGTAGGCAGAGCCTGAGATCTAGAAGCAGGGCTGTGGTGGGTGATCAGGTGAAACACTGACAGAAGCATGGGCGTCCTGCTGGACTTTACTTGTGCTCTGTGCCTGCTTCTTTCCAATCACGAATGTGCCTAACTTGGCATGTAAGAAATAGTTGTTAAATTCACACTGTGCCGTGTATCATGGCATCCTGTAATAGAAAACACATCGTATTATAGAGCTTGTGAGATACTCCACACAGTTTCTTGATGCATGAAGGATATTTCCAGCATCATTGGAAGTTTAGATTCACTCAATTAAAATAGAATGAAATGCTGTACAGCAAACTAGTGTGATATTTTTCAGAACTGACTTTACATATACTAAACAAACAGGAAAGCAACCCCCTCAAGAGTGGTATATGCTGCTTCCAGATCCAGAAACGCCGTATTCTCTTTTTTGAAATGACAGAAGTTGTAAAACAAGCTCAATTTGTTTTACTCATTTACGATGCCCCAGATCATTAGACCTTTCATAAAAATATCCCTAATTTAGCAAGATTTGTGCTCCTGAGACATTTAACTATAACCTTCTTGAATACCTGTCTTAACAGAGAAATAATAATCTGCTTTCCTACTGTATTGGTGGAATTAAATGTTGTTCCAAGTCCAAAATAATAGGCATTCAGAATATCAAAATAATAAAGTTCATTGCAAAGGTACAATACAGCCTTTAGCTGTAATTGAGACTACCAGATGCCTGCATTTATAGCTACTCCACCATCATCTGCCTTATCACCCTATTTTTATATACACATACTGTTAACTGAACATATGATTGCAACTCTTTTTGATCTATTTATAGCTTACATTTCATTGCCTATATCGGCTAGAAAGGTATTTTATGTAAAACTTTACATTTCCTTGGCTAACTGTATGATACTTTAATAAGTATTTAAAAATTAGAATTATGAACTTCTCCACATGATGCATACTATTTGATACATTCATTATTTTTTATTGAAAATAGTAAAAAGAAAAAAAGGTATGTGTTATGTCTCCATGTGCTTATTAATGTTATTTTACTGAATTTCACACTGATTTTAAAATATTCAACAGATATTTCCTAAATTTTTTGTGTTTTTGCAAAGAAATGAAAGTAGGTAAGATATTTTAAAAAATGTTTTAAAATATTTTTATTGTTGATATTTTTATTCATCAAATAAGTATAGAAAATTGACATAAAACTCAAGCCAGCTTTGTATGTTGATTTCACTTATTGCTGTCAAATTAGTTGGATGATTTTCAATCTATTAGTATAATCATTGATCATCAAATTGGGAAATTATGTTCAGTTACATAGCACTTGTAGTATTTCTGCTGTACTGCTAAATTGTAGCATAACTTGACTAACTGTATGGTATTTTAATAAATACTTAAATATACACATGAATAGTTTCAAAAGCATTGACAATAATGCAATGAAATTTTAGAAACTGATTTTTTGACTGTTATGTTCATTATCAGTATTATTTATATGTGGGTTTATATAATATTAGCTGTACTAGAAACAGTTCAATCACCAAGTCCAATGACACCACACATGATCCAAGAAGGTAAGAAAAAGTTTATTCCACCTATATTGAGGGTTTCTGCAAAGTACAGGACAGATTCTCAAGCAAATATGAAGCAAGTTTGAGAGATTAAGAAAAGAAAAATACTCATCTAGATTTTTGTAGTTAGAAATTCCCTTCGTAGAATAAATTCCCTCATTTTTTCCAACACTGTAATTGCTTGACATTCTTTCAATACTACAGAAGAGAACAGGTAGAATTTATTTTTCCTGATTCCAGATATGGGGCAGAAAAGAAAGGGTTGATTTGTAGGTCTTGGCAGATGTCAGCACTGAAACTTCAAAATAACGTCAGAATCTTGGCAATCAGCCTTCATTGATAATTATAAGGCAGCACTAACATACCATAATTTGTATGTGAGTTGGCAACATAACACAATTAAACTCAAATTAGATAAGTTTTAATCTATTCAATTTTCATTAAAACATTTCCTCCACTAGCTAAATTGTATATGGATTCATCATTTGCCTGAAATTTCATTAACTATTTTACTATGTATCCATTTAAACCTGTGGGTAATTTTTTTAACAGTGACCAAGAATTTTCAATAATTATCTCAAGAATTTAAAGTGACATTTATATTCTAGTGTATAGAAAATTTTCTAAAGTTAGTAGGATTATAATTCCTTAGTATTTTTCAGTTTTATGGTTGTTAAGCAAAAAAAGATTTTAAACTATAGAAACATAATTTAACCTTTTTTAAAACACTTTGTTTGTTTATTTGTTTTGGTTCTTCTTGGTACTGGGGATTGAACTCATGACTTTGCACTTGCCAGACAGGTGCTTACGCAACTGAGCTATACCTCCAGCCCCAGTTTTTTTTTTTAATTTACTCAAGTTTTAAGCACCATTCTTAAGTACAAATTTCAATATTATTTTGAAAATGAAATTTGGGTGTTTTGAAAAGTTTAAATTGTTTATTCTTGAATGTCTATATGTAGCAGACTTGAACCTCATGCCTCACTCATTACAGAAATCAACCAAAATGGATTAATTCCCTTTGTATATTAAATCCTGAAATGCTGAAATGACTAGAGGTGAACAAAATGAAACAGTTCATATGGACAATTATTTTCTGGACAGAATTCTAAAAGGACAGAAAACGAGCAAAAATGGAAAAATCAGGTGACATCAAACTAAAGAGCTTCTAAACAGCAGAATGACCAATAGAAACAATCAGCAAAATTGGATAAAATACAGTAATACCTCAGTTAACAAGAACATCTGTCCACAAACAATTCAATTAACAAACAGGAGTGTTGGTGAAAAATGCGCTTCCATTGGCAAACTCTGCATGGTGTGACAAGTACGGCTGAGACCATCTTGCCCAGAAGTATTAAGTTCGTGAATCCAGATAGCAGTTTATTTGTCAGCTATTCAGTTGACTTAAGGTTATTGTCCAGAATTCATAAATGTTTAAAAAACTTAATAACAGAAAAGTAATGCGGAAAGTAAAAATTGGAAAAGTTTTTGAATAAATCTTCCTCAAAAAAAAGAAGTGCAAATGTCTAATAAATATTTAACAAAGTGCTCAGTATCAGTGGCCAGTAGGTAAATGCCATCAAAACTACAATACAGTAAGGTCTCGCTACAGTTACCATCTGCGCTGTTGAAGACTGATGAGGAAAAGGAGGAGGAGAAGGAGGAACAGAAGGAGGAGGATGAAAAAGAAGAAGAAGAAAAGAAGAATAGAAAGAAAAAGAACAGGAAGAAGAAGAAAACTAAATCCTGATGTGGATGTGGAGAAAAAGAAATTCACATACACTATCACTGGGAACATAAATTAGCACAACTACTGTAAAAAAAAAACTTTATGAAAATGCCTTTTAAAACTAAAAATAGAAGTACTATATGACCACAGGTATTCCACTTCTTAGTATAAATCCACAGGAAATGACATCAACATGCAAAAGAGATAATTATCCCCATGTTTACTGTAGGACTGTTTGTACTGACTCCTATGTAGAACTATCATAGATAATCCTTAACAGATTAATGGATAAAGAAAAGAAGTATGTGTTCATATACAACAGAGTATTGTAAAGAACAATGAAATCTTATGATGCAAAACTAATGAATAGAACAGGAGGACACCGTAATAAGGGAAATAAGAGGGAAAGGCAAGTATAGCATGTTCTCTGTCATACATAGAAAAAAAATGTTGACCAGAAAATAGGTGAGTAGTGATTATAAGGAACAAGGAAAAATGCATAATTGTATTCATAGAAAATATCATTAAATTTTATGATTAATAAATGATAATAAAAATACATTATTTCTTCTTGACCATGCATAAACTGATAGAAATCTTATTCAAATATTTTTCAAATATATTGATTACATGCAAAAAAATAATATTTAGTTATCTGAGCAGTTTCTTAGAGCAGAGGTCAGAATAATATTCATTTTAAAAGCATAATATTTTAAATATAACAGGTTCAGATATAGTACTTGAATTAGAAAACTGTAATAATGATAAACAACTTCAATACATGAATTATAAATTAAAACATTAAGAAATGTAATAAAAAATATCTGATTGAATGGGCATTTAAGTAAGAAAATATTTGAAATAGTTTTTAAGAAATATAAAACAATAAAGATTTTGGAGTGTTTAAGAATACGATAGGTTTCTTGCAGATTCTCATTGCTTTATCATGAGTTATTTAATATCTATGTTACAAAATTAAATTAATAAACACAATGCACACTTAATGTCTAAGTCAGAGTAGACTTAGGGGTATATGGAAAATAGACATAGGGCACAGAGAAAAGTAGATAAGGTTTCCCAGTGTTTAAAAAACATAAAATTTAACTTTATTATCTTGTTTACCTTGCAACAAACCATGCTTACCTTACAGAAGCAATATTTTGAAAGCGTTGGCATAATGTTTTCCTGTGAAAGTAATATCTCAAATATTGCTGTAATGAAATAACCAATTGCCTTCTAAGATATATTTTTCATGTGTTTAAAAAGTGCTAATTACATCCATATTTACATTTTCCTTAGCATTTTAGCTAAATATGTTGATTTTTCTTATCATAGATAGTTATGAATCAATAGTATCGTGAAATGCAATTAAAGTTTTATTAAAGTTAAATGTCATTCTAATTAAGATTTTTTTAAAATGCCAAACAATGTAATAGTTATACTGTTCTGCCTAAAACCACAATATACCAGCAATAAAATTATTCATAATATGTCTGCTGATCATTACTAAAAATTTCATTTGTAAGTAAGTCATTTACAAATTTCATTTGTAAGTAATTTCATTTGTAAGTAATTTACCTAAAAGTAAATAATATTTACTTTTCTTACTATTTTTGAAGACAGTGTCAGAGAAAATCAAATAGTTAATTAAATATTGTATTCACTTGTATCAGTACACATAAGTTCTAAGCAGATAAACGATATTTAATAATTGAAACATGAAATTTTAATATTTAGTCTTCAGATTCACAACTAGCAATTAGACTATTTGGAAACTTTTATCTTTTTAAATTTTTTGTTATTTTAAAAATACAGAGCTATTTGTTTGGTAAATATGATCATGAAACAATAACAATTCCATAAATCATAATCTGCAGGCATTAACATACAAATGATATGGTACTTGGAAATCAGTGAGAATTGAAAAAATTTAAATGAATCGTAGTACTGTTTCAATATTTTATGAGAATTTTTTACTTTCATGCTATCAATGAAGTTATCAAGTGTGAAAAGACATATTTGAAAATATCAAAATACTAAAAAAGACAATATATAATTGTTTGGAAATATCTAAGATAATCTTAAATTACTTAGTGTAGAAAGGTAAAAGGTAAGAATGTTTCTGTATTAAAATTTATCTCATTTAAGATTTATTAGATTTAATGACAACTTAAAACATATATGACTACGTAATCAAATTTCAACTTCCCATCTTTCCAAGTAGTTTAATCAATACTTAGCTAGTGACAAGTATTAGTATCATTGGAGCATGTAATATTGGTAGTATCTAATTTTTTTATAAAATTAGAAAAAAAAATTCTACACTGAACACCAAATTCTTACATTTCAACCTTTCAATTGGAGTCAGTGTAGGGGTTATTAAAACAACAGTTTTTTAAAAATACAGAAAAGTTTGTTTTGAACAAAACATCTATATTTTTAATTTTTTAAATAAAAGTCACATTAAAAGATGTGTAAGGCTTCATCTCTTTTAGCTATAATTTATAGCTACAATAAAACTTGGTCCCAATAAACCAATATTGCTATACTAGGAAACATATTGGTCATGACAGACCATGTACACAACCATATAAAATTGTAATGAACCTTAAAGTTTTTATTTTCTATATTTTCTTCCTGTCCATCTTAATAACATGAAACAACACATTACTCATGTTTGTAGTGGTACATACATAAACATCTGTTACCAGTCACATAAAAATAGAGCAATACAATCATGAAATAAGCAGTATTTAATAATCGTAAACAAATGTGTTTCTTGCATATTTACAATAATAGACCTTTTACTTGCATTATGGTGTTCTTCAACATATTAAAAAAAAATAAACTGTCAAACAGTATAGTGTATTATGTTGGTAGCAGTGCCATGTTTCTACATTTGCCACATGCCCTGGTTGCCTGAAGAGGTCAAGCTAAAGCTTGTGTAGGTACAGGCTGTGACATTTGGGCAGTAATGAACTCATTGAATGAATTATATATACCAGAAAGCACCCCAGTTGCTAATGGTTCTATAAGAATGTCTTAATTGACTTGATCTTTGCTTAATATGGGAAAATACAACATCAGTTATAATTAAAGTGCCTTAGTCAGGACAGTGAGGGCATGGAGACTACGTGAAGAGTTTGGGTTTTTTTTGTTTTGTTTTGTTTTTTTTATTGTGACCACCAAGTAATGTGGGATCCAAACAGGAAACAATTTCTAGAAAAGATTTCCTCATGTATGTGACCTAATTTATAACTTCAAACTATTCAAAGTAAAGGACAATGTATGATTTATTTTTCCCCCTAAGCAAAATACTCCTTAAATATTTTATAAATTTCAAATTTCCACAAATACAAGTTTATGTCCTAGAGCACAATCATTCTAAACATTGCCACAAATCAAGTTTAATAAATCATATTTTCCTTTCCTGCTAAATTGGAAAAAAAATTGTGACATGAATAACTTGATTTTCTTGCAAGTGAGCACTGAAGTTAAAGGGGGGAGAAAAATATTCTGTGAACTTTTTTTAGATCTTAGATGGCTGTATGAAGGATATACTTCATCACTCTGTATAAATTGCATTTGTAACATCAAACTCCTCCTTTGAAGAATAATTTGCAGCAACAATTTTTCCTTAGGAATTTTAAAATGTGTGGTGTCTTGTGAGAAAAGTCTCCACATAGCACATCCAGGCAGTCTATATTGTGAGATACAAATAATTTTGTAACAAATAATGATGTGACTTAGCTTAAATGATTCAAAAACCAAACAAAATTTGAAACCACAAAACCTTGATTTCTTTATTATATGTTTAACTAAACTGATGTAAGAATGATTCTTTTAAATATTGAAAATATATAGACATCATAAGGGGTGTGTATGACAGATATAGAGCCTATATTTGATTATTTTCACATTTGGAGATGTCATATTGTCTAATAAATAAAATGTAATTTAGTTTCATAATAGTGTACTTCAATTTCATTATTTGTCTCACTGTGTTTTATCCCTTCAATACCTATTTCTGTTTGGTATTCTATATTGAAGAATATGAAATTGTTGCAGGCAGCTGAGTTAGTTAGAAATATTATAGGCAGTGAGACAGGGCTAGGTCCTCAATGGAGCCAGTGCATAAACCCAGATACAACTATGGAGGAGACAGACACCTCCTGCTGTGGGCCAGGCCTCAAAACAAAAGACCAAACAAAAGCACCCATATCCTGAGGATTGATACCCTAAGTTGTTCCCTTCTCCTAGGGAAGGCTCACTGCTCCTTAGGAATGTCTGCTTTCTATGTGACTGGCTTCCCCATTTGTCCCTAATTTAATCAATTTTACCTGAGCTATTGATCTTATTGGCTAACTATAGTTATTTCCCACCTCATTCCCATCTGCCTTCTGAGTTCCCAATCTTCCCCCACTTTGAACCCATGGTTTTAACTCTATAAAAGTCCTTGGAAAAGACAGGAGTCCTTGGCAACTCGCTCAGGACCCCTTGTCTCTCTTCAGACAGAAGCTTTCTCTCAATTATCATATCCTGCTCTTAACCTCCGTTGTTCCTAAAATTCATTCTTTGATTTTAGAGAGCAGGAGCTCATATTGGACAAAGTACATCGGGAGTTTCATTCCCCTATACTAAAATCACATCAAATTAGTTCTTGTTAAAGCTTAACTGGTTTGCCTTTGTGAGACGACAATATTCTCATGTTTCTTTCTTTGATAATTCTTGACCTTGTGGCCAAAAAAATGGCATGTTGCACTTGAGAAAACAGCAGAAAAAAGAAAGTCACTCTCTGACCTCTACCTTTCTCCCCACTAAAGCAGAATATGAAAGAATTCTCTATCCTTCCTGAAGTAGGTTGTGAGACTTTCCTTCCAGAGGTTCCCTCCCTGCCCCTTATCAACACGGATACAGGTGCGGAATCAGAGTATCTGAGATTTTCCTAGTTTATGACCATGAAGTCATACACTTTTGTCCTTCTCTTCTGCACAGCTCTTCAGGAAAAATGTAATTTCTTTCATTTCTTTAAGCCTTCACTTCTGAACACTCTCATGTCACCCAAAATTGTATTAAATACATTGGCGTATTTCATGCTTATTATTGCACTATTTAGTGTAGCTGCCTCAGTCATGAAAAGTGATAAGTAAAATTTTTTTCCCACACTTTGTATTAACTCCTGTGTGTCCAGGTTAATAAATAGTTTCCCAATACAATGAGTTTTTAAGGAAAACTTAGAGTACATTGCAAGTGATATATGATGATCAACTCTTAAATTTATTTATCATCAATTTTATACTACCTCTTTACCTATCTTTAAGTACTTTTTTGTTTTGGTTGACTTTTTATTATTTGAATGCATATTCCAGAAACAGCTATATCTCTGCCATATCTACAGAGCTATTTGTGCATGAGAATGGTTTCCTGACCTTTCACACAGCGCAGGAAAATATCTTACAGTGTGATGTTTTGAATATTATAATTGATTTTTAGTTATTATATAATTTTTTGAGTATAAGGAATATAATTTCTAATAAGAAATCATGTGTTAATATTTTCTTATTAAAGGATTCCACAAGCCAATATTTTGAGTATTTCTTTTAGTGGTTGTTTTGTTTTGTTTTGGGTTACCTCTCTAATATAGTATGACATAATTATGATACTCTGTGTTTATATGTTTTAAAAAGGTCTTTATTGTTTATCAATACATAATGATTATATTCTTCATCTTCATCAGGGGATGATGCACCTACATAACACCTCTTTATTCTTTTTATTTTTGCTGCTTCTACTCTACCTATTCCTTTATCTCTTGGTCCTATTCCCATTACAAAAGATCCATCTCCCTGTTTTTGATTCTCTTTTGTTTTGCTGTTTTCATTACTTATTGTTTGGGTTTCTTACATTCTTATGGGAGAAGTCATGCTGTTCTTAAACTTGTAGGCCTGAGTTGTTTCATTTAGCATTTCTATATCAAGTTCCATCCATTGTCAAACAAATGACTGAAATTTATCTTTCTGTTTTGGAAGAGTAGTATTCCATTATGTAGAAATATCATATTTCTGTATCCACTCATCTGGCTGCTTCTATGATTTTGAAGTTATGAGTTGCATTATGATGAGCATGGCAATTCATGTATCACTATAATATGATGTCTTTAATTTGGGGGAAGAAGATAATTGGAAGGGGAGTCATTGTATCAAATGGGACTTTTGTGTTTAGTTTTTTGAGGAATCTCCAAACTTATATCCATAACAGTTTCAACAGTTTTTATTTTCACCAATAGCAAAGAAAGAGTTTTTTTCAGCAGTGTTTCAGCAACTTTTAATATTTGATTTCTTGATGAGAGCCACTCTTTCTGGAGGAAGATGGAATCTCAGTATTATCTCAAATTACAGTTCTGTAATGATCAGAGATATTGAACATTTTTTATGTATTTATTGACAACTTGCAATTCTTCTTGTAAGAAGTATCTATTCATTTCAGTTCCCCTTTTTTGATTATTTTATTTTGAAAGGTGTATTATTTTTGTGTATTCTTGATATTAGTCTTCTTCTTGATATTAGTTGGAATAAAAGCTAGCAAAAATCTTTTTTTATCTTCTGTATGTTGTTTATTCTCTGTAGTGGTGATTTCCTTCGCTGTTCAGAAGCTTTTTAACTTATATATGTGATAATCACATATATCAGTTTTTGATATATTTTTTGTGTAATTTGCTTCTATTCAAAATGCCTTTACCCATGCCTGTATCTTTCAGAATTTTACTTCTTTTATCCATGAGCAGATTAAGTGTTTCTGTTTAAATATTTGGAATGTTGATTCATTTGATTTTAATGCATGTGTTTATATTCAATTTGATATTTGTATATCACCAATTTTCCCAGCACCATTTGTTGAAGAGATTTTTTTCCAACATATTTTTTGTTTTGTTTTAGGTTTTGCCCCAGTGTCAAAGATCAGATATCTGAATATGTCTGGTGTTGAGACTTATAGCTTTAAGATACAATTTGCTGATGGTCCTTTTGGGAACACAATAATTTAAATTGCCACCTACACCTTTCTGTCAGCTTTTGGATTTTTGATAAATGGTTTAGTGAAGGGATGATTTTTTTATTGTTAAATAACATGCTGGAAAGAGCTAAAGAGAGTATAGAATTTTGACTTACCTGAAAACAAATATTAGCTTATAATATTTTCATAGACGATTTTGCCCATACAAAGGAGAATGTATGAGTTGTTTTAATAGCAATGACCAGATACTCAGTACTAGTGTTTATTACCTGAGCCACAGTTTTTCACAGAATAACATAACAGGAGCTAGATAATAATTTCTTATACACTGAGGCACTTGAGAAAAATCTGAATATTAGATTGACTATATTGCATGCCCATCTATTGGCATAACTAAATATATATATTTTGCCCGATTTGTCTCCCACAAAAGTTTATAAGGTCCTTTAAATATAGATTTATATATTTTATTATTTATCTTGGCTCAGAAAATTTTTCTTCAACTTTTTATCTGATATTAAAACTTTTAATGTTTTTCCTAAATTTCATATCATTTTAGTTTTTAGCATATGATCAAAGTATCTTTCAAATTTCATCACATTTTTTAAATACAGACATTCCTTGTTTAATGACAACACTGTTAAAAACTATTCAGACTTGGGTCCAAGAGACCCTAAGACCCTGTTCAGAAATTCTGCCCACATCTAGAACTTGCAATCCAATCTTTGTTTTGGTTTGTTTTGTTTTATTGTGTTGTGCTGTGTTTTGTACAGTTCTGAATATCTTGTTTATAGAGCCTCAATATCTTGTTTTCTTTTGCAGAACACTTTGTTTATACAGTATTATAGTTTCTCTGATTGTACGTTGTAGTACAGTAGTGTGCTTTTATGTTCTGTTATACATCATCAAGTTGGCTTTTCCTTTAATCATTTCTTTGCTCTGAATATACAATATATATAACTCCTTTAGCAATCAATTCTTTTAATGACCCTGTCATAGGAATGAAAAAAATTAGAAATATTTGTACAGAATTGCTTGTCAAATTTGCCTCTCAAATTCCATTTGTTTTTTTACTGTAACTAATCTTGTAAATTGCTTGGAAATATCAATTTCATTTTATTTATCTATTATTTATTTATTTATTTTGATAATTTCCAAAATGTCTCTAAACAAGCAATACTAATTTGTTCATTTACTATCAGTCATGGGTTTGCTTCTTTATATTTGCATCAAAATATTACAGTGTCAAATTTTGTTTTTTTTTTTAAATTTGATAGGTCAAATATTGTTAACATGAAGGAATGATTTTTTCAGAAGTCTAGATTATGGAAATTTTACACTGTGAGCTAAATTAGCCCCACATACACACCATTAGCATCTATTTTGTAGTTACTGATAAACTTTCTATGGGACTCATTATCTTTTTCATTTCTACTATTCTCTAGCGTTATTTCTGTTTCATTTTAACTTGCTCAATGATTTATATTCATTTCATAAGCATTGTTATGCTTTTTACATTTCTTTACTTTGGACCTCATTACTCAAAGTATATCTTCAGAGTTCTGATTCTCTGACGTTTGATTTTCATTCATGCATTTTATTTTGATGAGTTTCTTCCTTTTTTTCTTTCCCTCCCTCATTCATTGCTTTCTTTCTTCTTTTTTTATTAACTTTAATTTATTCTAATGTTTACAAATTCTGTCAAGGATAACTTACACTTTGTTCTTAGAGACAGTTCAAACTGGCTTAACAACTATGAGTAAATAAGAGCCATTCTGCTAGTTTCTATCCAATATGCTGTGTAACATTATTTCATCTAGTGAGTCTTGGATGTGACAATGGAATACCTAGATTTCTGTTGGTAACAAGAATATTTATGCATATATCTCACACAGGTGTCTATTAGGTAGATTTTAAGATCTAGGCTAAATTATTGTATTCAGTGATTCTCTGAAAACTTCAACAATAGTATAAGTTCTCTGTTTGGCAAAATATCTTGCTGAATGAGTAAAACATAAAGAAACATAATTCATGAGACATTTCTATAGGCAGATGCTCAAATTATGCTGCTAGTTATGTTTATTGGTTTAATTTCATCAGTATGTACAGATATTAGATTTTCATTTGTTTCACTATGTAGTGTTGAAGTGTTTTAAGGATTTACATAAGTATTTTTATGCAAAATTTATACAAAGTTATATCACAAATTTATTATCAAATGTCTTTTTAAGAGTGTCTTTGAATACTAATCTAGTAATGGACTGAGGAATTGCATCTGACAAAGCAGCAAAAATAAACAAACATATTTAAACCCTTTGAGTAGTACATTCTTTTCAAGCTAAGATACATCAGAATCTAAACAAACAAGCAAGAAAACATCAGAACAGTTTTAGTGAAGAAAACTAACTGAAGATACTTGAGTATATTATTCCATTTAAACCACAAAATTTATTTAAACTCTACCTTGTCTTCTTAGGGCTTCAGACAATGTCCCTAAAATGATTCATGTCACCCTAAAAAACTTGGCAAGTCAACTCTGTGATGCCTGAGAAAACACTGTCTTCCAGTCAAAATCTGCAGATAGTGAAAGAAACGCCCAACCTGGATGTCTGGTCTGGTCTGAGCTTGTGTTCTCTGAAATTGAAGAATGAATTTTAGGAACAGTGGAGATAAATAGAGTATATTTATTGAAAGAAATAAATATAAAAAAAATATAAAAATAAATATTTATTGAAAGAAAGAAAGCTTCTGTCTAAGAGAGAGACAGATGGGATCCCAAGTGGATTGTTAAGGACTCTGCGTTTTCTAAAGATTTTTATATGGCAAATCTTCAACGGGAGGTGAGTCCAAGGTGGAGGAAAAATAGGAAACTGCAAGGTGGGCATGAGGTGGGACAGAACTATGGTAAAAAAAAAATAAGACTATGACTATAATTGCTTAGGTAAAATTAACTAAATTGGGATCAAATGGGTAAGTGTGTCATGTAGCAAGTGGGCATGAAACAGAACAGGGGATTTTCCTGTAATGGTGTGGTTTAGTGGCTCCTTCTGGCTTCCTCAGGGTGATAGAGACATATTTAGACTATCAATACCTGTTGTTTAGCCTTAGGTTGCTGGTGCATTAGTTTTATCTTTTGGCTTCAGACTGGTCCACAGCAGAGGTGTCTGTCTCTTCCACAGTGGCAAGGTGTTTGGTCTTCTGAACTGGCCTCTTCAGGAGTCTAGACCTGTCTGACTGCCTGTAACATTTTTATCTGATTTAGCTGCTTACAACAATATTTTGTTTTATTTTGTTTTGTTTTGTTTTGTTACAGGGGATCGAACTCATGATCTAGCTCTTGCCTGGCAAGAGCATTTATGTTGCTAAACTAAATCTCCAGCCTTACAACAATAAATGTTAAGTCTCTAAATTTCCTCTTAAAGCATTACTTAGGAGTCTGTGCATAAAATCTTTGTCCTTAGATATGTAAATCTCTTTCTGAAAAACTTGCAAACTATCCTTTTGGAATGAAAATACTGAAAGGGAAATACAATCCATCTCCAGATTCTAGAAGAGAATAAATCTAACTTCAGTGTGCTTCTTGCTTCCTCTTGCAGCACCTACTCTTGAGACAAAAGCAGAGAAGTTTGTTTCTTCACTGGATAGATGTTATTCAGAAAGTGCAGAAAGTTTGATGATACAACCACCAAATCCTCTCCATCCCTTCTTTTGTTTCCTTACCACACTGTATTCTTTAAAGTTTATCCTTCCTTTCTTTGTTGAAGTTTGATTCAATTCCCTCCGGACTCCTTTTTCTATTTAGTCAGCACCCCTGAATACAAGTTGTCCCTACTGCATTCAGTCACATTCACCTTTGACAGTGAACACAATTCACTTATGGGAAATAAGTATTCTTGGCTAAGTAAACTCCTAATCTGCATGTACCTGTTAGGACACATTATGGAAATGAATCAGGAGCTGCCTGTCTATGCTGGAAAGCTGTAGGATCCCAGGAGCAGTTGAAAGTCAAAGACTTGAAAGCTCACTGCTGTCACCAGTGTGAGTCCTGGTCAGTAGGCCAGAGTCTGCTTTGGAACCTGAAGAGTTCACCTTGGAAGGCTGAAGAATCTGTGGTGGAAGCTTGAAGGAAATGATAACATCAAAAGCAAAGGCAAAGACAGCAGCTCTTCCAATAAATAAATAAATAAATAAATAAATAAATAAATAAAGCAAGACTTCTTTCCTTCTCTAACTTAAAGATTATTGCTTGGTGCATGTGTACTTCCTGCATGTGTCTTCTCCTCAGTCTGAAGCCTGTATATCAAGAAATCATTGACAGATCTGGAAGTATACTACTCTGTAAGCAGTTCTTGCTCAAATCAATAAAGTATATCACAATTAACAGGTGCAATGACAGAAGATGAAAATGTGGATCTTATTTGTTCAATTTCTTCTCTATTCCTAATGAAAGCAAAGAAAATTAGCATTATGTAACTTTATACAATAAACAAGGCCTCAAGTGTAAACATGTAAAGTAACTAAGGTACAATGCAACTGGAAGACACTGGAATAGTTCTTTGGGTCAAAATCACATGATCAAACACATCCACACAGGTACATGAATATATACATACAACTTTCTTTCTCTAACTTTCTTTGCTCTATACCAAGCTAATTGAAATTTGTATTGTATGAGATGTATTTGCATAGGCTTTATAGCTGCTCTGCTTTAAAGACAATGCTTTGATTGAAGACACTTCATCTAAAGCAAAGAGCTAAATACAATAACAGGGAAGAATTTATAAGACAGAAAAGTAATGAGAAGTTGGAAAAAGTCTAACATGACACAATTTGACAAGTGTAAGTTATTTTTTTCTTAGGGTAGTGTATGAAGATACTTGATAGAAATTATATCTTCTTGTATAAGAATTAACTCTTAAGAGAATAATTGCTAAGTTATTATACAAAGGAATGTTCCATAGCACAATATGTATTAAGTGCAAAAATGGGTACTCTACTTGATACAGGGGAATGAAACTCCCAACCTACTAGATGTCCGGTATGAGTTTGTGCTCTCTAAAATTGAAGGATGAATTTTAGGAACAACAGAGGTGAAGAGCAGAATATATTTATTGAGAGGAAGAAAAGCTCCTGTCTGATAGAGAGACAGAAGAGGTCCAGAGTATGTTGCCAAAGACTCTGTCTTTTCTAGGGACTTTCATAGAACAAAACCATGAGGGGAGAAGGGTCCAAGATGGGGAAAAATGGGGACTCACAAGGTAGGCGGGACAGAACTGTGATCAACCAAGTAGATTAATTGTTCAGGTAAAATTGGCTAAATCTGGGACAATTAGGAAAGCTCAAGCTATTTAGAACAGTAGTCCCTGCTGTTTATACTTAGGGTGTGGTTGCATTTGTTTTGCCTTTTGTCTTGAGATCTGGCCCGCAGCAGGAAGCGTCCGTCTCCTCCTAGTTACTAGATATCCGGGCTTCTGCACTGGCTTCTTCAAGGGCCCAGCCCTGTCTAACTGCCTATAACATTTCTAACTAATTCAGTATTTGCATTCAGTGCTAAAACATTAGAAAAGTATGTGAAAATAGTTATGTTTATACAGGAATTATTTTAAATTTTTTTATTAGATGATTTGGTAGGAATAATGCTTGGGAATATTCAGATATTTTCCGTTGTTACAGTGGTTGAACATTTTTATTTGTTGAGACTTATAAGGCAGTTAAACACTAAATAAAGTTGCCAACTGTTGTGCTCTTGCAGTAATTCAAACAAATCACAATTGCATTTAAAATTCTGTTCTTAACAATATTTTAATTGTTTTAGTAATATATGGTTAGAAATATTTACAGATAGCGATTTTATTTCAGTGCTTTATAGTTACACAATGGAGAAATGTAAGATTGTATATAATTTCTCCCTTTTGGGCAATTTTAATAAAAATGCTTCATATTTACTTATTTTATGATGCTATGCAACTAATTCAGTAAATATGCAATAATGGGTCTCACATATGGAATCATATATTAATAACAAAAAAGTTCATTTTAAAACAAGTTTACATTTAATTATATTTTTAAAATCTATATACTAAAAAGGCAAGTAAATTTTTGGATTTCTTTTACTTCTAATAGATACCACAATGGAGCTATTTATTATATAAGGATATATGTGGCTCAGGACAATGACACCATTTCTATAATTCTGGCACTCTTGAAGGCTGAAGCAGGAGGTTCACATGTTCAAGTTCAGTCTAGGCAAAAATGTGACTTGAAACTATATTAAATTTTTTTAAAAACCTTAAATAAGACTAAGAGATGAAGCTCAGTACAAAAGCCATGAATTCAATTTAAGTGTCAAAAAAGTAGTCATTTTCATCAATTTTATCTTCAAAGTCACTTTCAAGACCTTTTGTCTACTTTGGTTTTCACCAGACTTTAATACCTCTTCCACTGAAATATAGCATCAAGAGATAATATAACAGTGTGAGACAATCGTCATTGGGGCTCTTTATTTGGGGAAGAATAAAGCAGTAGACAAAAGTGATAACAAACAGTGAAAGATACAAACAATGGTCATGTTTATTAGTTGTATCTATAGAAGTGACTTTCTACAGGTACCGGAGAAGGTACCTATAACCCCAGCTACTCAGGAGGCTGAAGCAAGAGGATCCTTTGAGCTCAGGAGACTAAACTAGCCTGGACTACATGTTAAAACTTAGTATAAAAACAAAATGAAAGTAAGGCATTAAGAGAAAGGTAACTTTCTGTTCCAGTTTAGCCTATAAGTTAACATTAGGTGTAAAAACAAAGATGCAGAAATACTATATTGACTTATGCCATAAAAACTCTATTAGCATATATAATTAAATTTCAGAGTAAATCAATTTCATTGAAAAAAGGGGGGAAAAAGAAAATAGCTTTTAAACTTCATTTCAATGTTTCAAAGGACTTTAACCTTCAAAATGATTGATCATGACCTAGTTTGCAAGAACAGTAGATGGCAGAAGATGCTTTTTATGTAAAACTACATAGTCCAAACCTCCTGAATGTAGCTGCAGTGAATAAAGCTAGGTCAACTTTCACAGAGAATTAATGAAATGTTATTATACTTTCATTTTTGAAGAAGACCAAAAGAAGCTGGAGCTTTCAGGGTCAGGCATGTGCGTGTAATGATTCTGAGTAATACGGAGCACCCAGAGAATTGTACCTCATTCCATCAGAGGAAGCCACAGTGGAGAATATAAATATCACTGAATAAAGCTAACCTGTTTCTCTTGACGCCCGGGATGTTATTATTGTCAGTACAAAAGTGCCCTGGTGCTTCTTTGTCTTTTCTATTCGTGCTTTAGAATTAAATTCAGTAAATTTTGTATCATTCCCTTATATGGCATTCTCTTAGGGAACTCACAGTCTTTAAAAAATAGGTGAAATAGAAAGAAAGATACTATTTTTTTTTCTAATTTTGTTTTTTGCCTGAGAAAATAGTAGCGCACTTCTGCTGCTTTCATCAAAGCAGGGAATCAGTGGACGTGCTGCAAGAGGGACAGCGAACTTCTCACATGGGACGCAAGGGCAAAGCAGGAGGTGACTTGGGTAGAGTGAGATACAAATGAGGTGAAATCATCCCTTCTGTCTTACACTCAGGCTTTAAATCCAAGACGCATAACAAACAATGTCAGCCAGGAAACATGCTGCCAGGAAAGCCCAGCACCTATTGTTCTCTGTCTTGCCGCTGCTTGTGTGTTGCCAGCCTTGTTCACAACACAGCTTCCAGCTGCTGCGCCCCTCCGCCCTCCGCATTTGCTTTCCATCACCCAGAAATCTGGCTGAGCTGAAATTCTTTGTAAGAAGAGGCAGAGCGGTCACCCCAGCAACCTCCTGCCCCCTGATCGCAGATATGCTCTGTAACCTGTTCAGCCTTTGATGTTCCTCTCAGAACTACGAATACATTTTCTCTGAGCTCTGATTTTATTCTAAGATGCTAAAAAAAAGCAATGCATCAAAACAATAATTCTCTCTTCAACAAAACACAATACAATAGAAGTTAATGAAATAAAGCAAACTAATGAAACAAAACAAAGCATAGCGAAACAATATGAAAGCTCCATAAAATCCTCTGCCTTTCCTGAGAGTGCAGTGGCCTGAGCCATAAGAGAATCAGGATGTGTGTGTGGCTTCAATCTTTGTGCTCCTATGCATTTGTTACAACATATTCTCATTTCCTGTTGCCGATCTTGAACTACATTTTAACACAGGTAGACATTTAAGAGTAACATTTGCACTCTTTTTTCATCAGTTAAAATAGTTCATGAAATGGAAATGAATATTAGCAATGACAATTCCAATCCAGTTACACTATGTTGCCAAATTGTCCCTACTGGACTCAAACTTAGAATCTTCCTGTCTAGCCTCCCAAAATATAAATTATAAGGGAGCTTATGTCATAAATTCTGTAGTATTGTCCACAGATAAATATTAATGTGTTTGCATGTTAAAATAAAATTGTATGTTCATGTTTAAGTGCCTCATCTTCTATGGCTACAAATGAATATAATTGTACTTCAAAAAATATAGATGTGGTCCTTATATTTTAATGTGTATGTCTAAAAAATTGAACATACAGTAAGCTAAAGATAGAAAAATTGAGATACCTACTTCTAAAAGATTATGGTTTTATTATTTTAAGGTTTACTCTCTGTCTCTCTGTCTGTCTCTGTCTCTCTCTTTCTCTGTCTCTCTCTCTATATATATATTATAAATTGTCTTTATGGTAAACAAAATTCTTTGGTGGAGACCCTTTTATTAAAAAAAAAGAGGTTAAAATAATTTTTTGAGTTTCCATTGAGAGGATTTTTAGATATTAGAGAAGATCTTGCAGAAGATACTCTGAAATATTTTGTGTGCCAAATTGTCCCTACTGGACTCAAACCTACAATCTTCCTGTCTAGCCTCCCAGAAGACTAGGATCAGAAATATGTGAACCTGTGCCTGGTACCTGCCAGAGTTTGTTCAAGCGGTGGAACTCATTGAGAGCATAGAACTGATTCAAGCCTACATCCACGGCAACAATTTGAGTGGACCACATCAGGCAATGCTATTGACTTGAACTGGAGCTGGGAGTTGCAATTCATCTGTTGCTTCTGTAACCTGTTCACCAGCAATCTGATGAGATGCCAGATCCTTGTGTGTATTGCTACTGTACTCCATTGTGGATGATCACACCTTTATTTGGTTTAAATGTTTGGGTTCCATCCTTGTCCTGATGTTTCCAGTAAGTTCAGAAGCCCACTTTTCTCTGATATGGTTTTGATACATCATATGTCTTTGTGTCTGATTTAATTTTGTGCCTGATTTAATTTAAGTTTGGGTCTTGATTGTGCTGTTTAAGTGGAGAGAGTTCTTTTTTGATTAATTTGGTGTGTATAATATCTAGTGATTTTTTTATGTGCAAAGACAAGTCATTAAGTCAATCTGCTATAGCAATTTCACTCAAAATGGTCCAAACTGCTGCTTTATAAAATGGATTTATTGGAGTCAAAGCACAGTCTGAAAGCCACTACATTCTATAACAAGGAATAACTTATAGCAGCCTGTTTTACATAAAAGTGCAAAATGGGTGTCTGAAGATTTAATTTTTATATGACTAGGTAAGCAGAGAAGTTGAATATGTCAAGAGATTATCGGCTGGTTAATTTTAAGGACTGCAGTGAGAGCTGTTCATATTGAACTGAGCATCATTCTCCAGATATATGGCAGTAATGAAATAGTTGGCACTAATTTGATAATACAAAAAGGTATATGGTCTCAGTATATCATATTATACAGCTAGGAATAATGACAGGTATCTGTCATACCGGTACTTTGGAAGATGAGGCAGGAAGATCAAAAGTTCAAGTTCCATGAGGACAACTTCATGATAATTCTATCAATATAAAAAATAAAAATAACAAAAAGTGTAGTCCAATTTAAATGCTCTGGGTTTAATTTTCAGTGTTGTATTATGAAATAGGAATATGTAAAATGAAGTCAACTGTTATTTGTTTCATAGTGCACCAGATTTTTTTCATAAACATTTATTTTTAAACAAAGAGATAAAGAAAATTAAAATCTTTTACAATTGAGACTAGACAAAACAATATATTGCTCTTAGAGCATCTTCCAAAGATGATGTACAGCTATATTTTGCAAATCCAAATACTGATTATTATTGTGGCAGATTGAAGATAATTGCATTAAGTAGTAAAATTTCAGAAGTCAATTTTTATAGAATAATCTGATGAGAAGAAAATAAAAAATATGCTTAAATTGGGTATTAATAAATGTATACCAAAAGTAAGATTTGAATACACATTTAAAATAATTTTTTGAAAAGTAATTTATTTATTTTTCAGTGTACTTATATATTTGAACATTTTTATTTACTAGAAATTTCACATAATAATTCTTCTGAAGAATATAGTAAAAGAAAATAAGAAATCTAAATATTATTTTTAATGCAACAAAATAATCAACAGCTAATGTTATATTACCATTCTGGAAACATTTCTATAACTAGGTAAGGATTCTTTTTTAAAAGCATAGAAGTCTTGCAAATGAAAATGTAATAATTCAAATGAACAACTCAAGAGAAATCTCACCTGCAGTCATAATTATGCAGAATATGGCATCTAAGACTTTAATGGTATTTTTAAAAAGTTAGTACATTCAAACAACAATGAAGAAAATATATAAGAAGTTTTAAAAACACAGAAGAGCTCTGGGATACAATTCAAATTTATGAAGTTTAGGAATGTTTTGAATATCAAGATGCTTTGTAATGAGATAGAGAACAAAGACAAAGAGGCTATTCAGTCATACAGTAGCATAGGATTTTCCAAATCTTGAGAAATTCATGAACTTTAAGGTAAAGGAATCATTTAAAAATTAGGAGATATGAATCCTAAAGAAAAGGCTCATATTATATATAGTTATTGTATCAAAGGTGCAGACAAAAATGATACTGAAAACTCTTAAAATACCTAATGACTTATCAAGACCAATCCATCTGAATAAGAGCAAATTTCTCAGCAGACACTCCAGGAGCCAGAAGGACATAGGAAAGCACATTTCAAATTTTGGAAGAAAATATATGCCGGTGTAGATTATAATATACAGAAATTGAAAGGAAAATTAAAAATCTCCCAATATAAGCAGAAGTTACAGAAATCTGTGGCTGCCAGGATTAGGGGCACATGTATATAAACCTTGCATTCAGGAGGCTGAGATAGAAGGATTGTGATGAGTTTGAGACAACTCTGAGCTATATAGTGATTCTCAAAATAAAGCTGGCTAACAGTCCCCAACAGTAGATATTCCATGACCTCAACATTGGACTGTTTAAAGTTCCTTCTGCAGAGGGAGAAGCAGCCAGCCCAGCCCCAGGTGCATGCAGACTGTCACTGAGACTTTCCCGTGGGTACCCAGTATAGGGCCTGGAGAACAAGCCAAGCGCACCTTGGAGAAGCTTTGCACGTGTGGGAAAGCCCGTCCAGCATCCCACTGCTTTCTGGAGAACCTAGGTTTGGAGAAACCAAGGTGCCTGTCTCATCCCTTATACGGTGGATGATTAGCCAGTGTGGGAAGCACCTGGGAACCCCAAGCCACTTGTCTGGAGAAACCCAGGAAAAAATTAAGACAAAGGAGAAAAGGCAATCTCTGGCCTCCAGCCTAAGCAGAACAAGTCCAGGAGACACAGACATAAAGAAAATGGAACTCATACACCTGAAATTTCTGGAATGATGACCACTGAAATTAACTACTTCATGAGGCTGTAAAACAAATCAGGTGAGAAATAATATTTCAAATGAAGAAATGCCAAGCATAATAAAAGGGTTGGAGAGTATGTCTAAAGAAGACATAGATTAAAAAAAATGAGGACATAGGCAAATGAGAGAAACTTTGAATGAACAATATAGAGAAGTGGAATGCATGAAATAGACTTAAGAGATACCCAGGAAATTAAAAAAATTCATTAAAAGCTGGCAAAACCACTTGAAAGAAACCAAAGATAGACTTTCACACCCTAAGGACAGGATGGCAGCTAGTGATTGTAAAAAGAAAGATCTCTTAAAAATAACAAGGAACCAGGAAATAACAATTCAACAGCTGCAAGATGACATAAAAAAATAATTTAAGAGGTTTCAATGAAAAATCGGGAATTGACTCAAATGACATAAAGAGACCATTTATATGTATTTGCAGGAAACTTCCTAACCAAGTGATAAGGACCTAACATGAGGCATATACAATGCCAACTAGCCATAACCCCCCCAAAAAAGAGTCTACACCCAGACATATAATAATCAAAGTGCCAGAAATTCAGCACAAGAGCAGAATACTACAGGCTGTGAGAAAAAAGAAACATCCACAAAGGAAAACCCATCAGAATAATGATAGATTCTCAATACAAACTATCAAGTTAAGAAGAGCTTGAAGTATTTCAAGTCCTTAAAGAAAACAGGTTCCAGCACAGATTGATGAAACCTGCAAAACTATCTTTCAAAATTAATGGAGAAATAAGATACTTCCATGACAAGGAACAACTAAGGGAATTTAAGACCACCAAACCAACCCTGCAAAGAATACTAAAAGACATTCTAGAAAGAGATAAAAATGACCATGGTCCCAGGAACAGCGGCAGAGTGGGATCACCAAGTGAGGCAGACAGCTGAATGGAAGGGAATAGTATACAGCCAACAGCAGGAAAATAGCATGGCAGAGACATATTAGTGTATGTTGAGTGTAAACCACTAATGTAGATGGCTTCAGTTCACTAAGAAAAAGAAAAATAGGCAGAGTGAATCAAAAAACATATCCAACGATATGTGTCATACAAGAAACACATAAACTCAAAAGGAAATTCATAGGTTTACAGTCAAAGGAGAAAAAACAATGCTCCATGTGACAGGGAGCCAGAAAAAAGTGGGAGTGGCTTGCCCATCAATGGCAGAACATATAAGAAAGATGCAGAATATTTATACAATGCAAATCTGCTTAACTATGAAGGATAATCATAAGGCTTTTGTAGGTAAATAGATACAACTTGAGATCCTACTCATAGGGATTGTGATGCCTCCTGCCTTGCCTTGTTGCTCAGAATTGCCTTTGCTCTTCTAGGTCTTTTCTGGTTCCAGATGAATTTTAGGAATGATTTTTCTAGATCTATGAGGTATGCTAGTAGTATTTTCATTGGAATTGCATTAAATCTGTATAACAATTTTGGGAGAATGGCCATTTTCACAATGTTTGTTCTTCTTATCTATGAACAAGGAATGTCTTTCCCAGTTTCTGAGGTACTCTTTGATTTGTTGTTTCAGAGTGTTGCAATTTTCACTGAATAGATCTTTTATTTCCTTTGTTAGACTTATTCCTAAAGTTTGAAAGCTATTGTGAAGGATGTGGCTTCTCTTATTTCTCTTTCAGTGAGTTGTTTGTGTATAAGAATGTTGTTGACTTTTGAGTGTTGACTTTGTATCCAACTACATTACTGAATTTGGTTATTACATCTAAAAGTCTTTCATTGGAGTTTTGGGGGTCTTCCATGTAGAGTATCATGTCATCTTCAAATAATGATAATTTAATTTCTTCCTTTCTGACTCTTGTTCCTTTTATTTCTCTCTCTTGTCCAATTGCTCTGGTTAATGTTTCCAGCACTATATTGAATAGAAGTGGTGATAGTGGTTATCCTTGTCTTGTTCCTGATTTTAGAGTTAAAGATTTCAGTTTCAGACCATTTAATATGATGCTGGCTGTTGGTTTGTTATAGATGGCTTTTATCAGGTTGAGATAAAGCCTATCTATTCTGATTTTCCATAGAGATCTTATCATGAATGAATATTGGACATTATCAAAAGCTTTTTCTGCATCTATTGAAATGATCATATGATTCTTATATTTTATTCCTTTGATATGGTAGATTACATTTATTGACTTGTATATGTTGAACCACCCCTGCATTCCTGGGATGAATCTCACTTAGTTGTGGTGTACAATCTTCTTGATAATTTGCTGCATTCTGTTTGCTAATATTTTATTAAGAATTTTTGCATCAATATTTACTAGAGAGATTGGTCTAAAGTTTTCTCTCTTTTTTTTGGTTGAGTCTTTCTCTAGTTTTGGTATTAAAGTCATACTTGCTTACAGGAATGAGTTAGGGAGAATTGCTTCCCTTTCAATTTCACTGAAGAGTTTGAGGAGAGTTGTAATTAAGTCTTCTTTAACTTTCTTGTAAATTTCTACAGGGAATCCATCCAGACGTGGGCTTTTCTTTGTTGGTAATGTTCTAATTACATTTTCAGTTTCATTAATTGAAATTGAGTTATTCAACATTTTTACATCTTCTTGATCCAGCTTTAGTAATTCATACATGTTTAGGAATCTGTCCATTTCTTCTGTGTTATCAAGCCTATGAGAGTAGAGGTTTTCAAAATAGGTATTGATGATCTGTATTTCCACAGGGTCTGTAGTGATTTCACTCTTTTCATGCCTAATTTCACGCATTTGAGTTTTTTCTTTCCTTTTTTTAATAAGGTTGGCTAGGGTCTTATCAATTTTATTTATTCTTTCAGAGAACCAACTTTTTGATTCATTAATTCTTTGTATTGTTTCCTTAGTCTCTATTGCATTGATTTCTGTTCTGATCTTTACAATTTCCTCCCTCCTTTTGGCTTTGGGTTTGACTTGCTCTTCTTTATCTAGATGTTTGAGGTGTAGCATCAGGTTGTTTATTTTTGTTTGTTCTGGTTTCTTGAAGTGGGTGTTCACCACAATTAATTTCCCTCTCAAGACTGCTTTCATTGCATCCCACGGGTTCCAGTAAGTTGTATTTGTATTTTTGTTTGCTTTTAAATATCGTTTAATTACTTCTTTCATTTGCTCTGTGACCCATTGGTTGTTTAGGAATGAACTATTTAATTTCCATGTGTTTATGGAGTATTTGCAGTTTCTTTTGTCATTAATTTCTAATGTCATGGCACTATGATCAGATAATATGCCTGGGATAATTTTGATTCTTTTGTATTTACTTAAGCATGTTTAATGGTTTATTTTAGAGAATGTCCCAGGTGCAACTGAGAAGAATGTAGATTCTGATGTTGTTGGGTAGAGTACTCTGTACACGTCTACTAAGTCCATTTGTTCACAAGTTTTATTAAATTCTGTTATTTCTTTGCTGATGTTCTGTCTAGTTGATCTTTCTCTTTGTATCAATGAGATTTTATGTTCTCCTGCTACAATTATATTATTGCTCATTTGATTTTTTATTTCTATTAATATTTGTTTTTATATAGCTGGGTGCTCCCATATTTATTGCAAATATATTTAGGATTGTTATCTTTTCCTTTTGAAGTTTTCCTCTAAGTAGTATGTGACCTTCTTTATCTCTTCTGATCATTGTTGGTTTGAAGTTCATATTGTCTGCAAACAGAATAGCTATTCCTATTTTTTTTGGGAGGGATTCTATTGCATGAAATATTGTTTTCCACCTTTTGACTTTCAGACTATGGATTTCCTTTTGGATTCGATTGGTTTCTTGTATACAGCATATGGTTGGATTTTGTTTCTTGATCTAGTCTGCCAGTCTGTTTCTTTTAATTGGTGAATTGAGGCCATTTATACATATATTTGCTCATTTTTGTCATGTTATCTTTTTGCTGTTTTTTTTTTAATCTTTTACATTCGTTTAGTTGTTTGCCTTGCTTAGTGATTTTTTCTGTTGGTGTTCGTGGAGTCATAGTTATGTTTATGTCTTTCTAGAATATCTCTCAGTATTCTTTGCAGGGTTTGTTTGGTAGTCATGAAGTTCTTCAGCTCTTCTTTGTCATGGAAGTATCTTGTTTCTCCATCAATTTTGAAGGATAGTTTTGCAGGGTACGCCAGTCTGGGTTGGAAGTTATTTTCCTTTCAGATTTGAAATACTTCACTCCATGCTTTTCTTGACTTTAGAAGTCTCCTGTGACTCTGATGGATATTCCTTTATTGATATTGGTCTCTTTCCTCTAACAGCTTTTAATATTTTGTCCTTATGTTAAATTTCTTGGATGTTGGTTATTATATGTCTGGGTGTAGAATTATTTTGGTTATTTGGCTAATTGGAATTCTAGATGCTTCACTTGTCTGTATATCAGTTTCCATGTTTGGAAATTTTTCTGCTATTATTTCCATAGTCTTTTTATATCATTCACATTGTCACTTTTTTCATTTACACCTGTCAATATTACATTGTTTTTCTTTGCATCATCTTGCAACTGTCAAATTGTTATTTCCTGACTCCTTTTTATTTTTAAAAGATCTTTCCTTTCTTGTTTACTAGCTACAATATTGTTTGAATTCTGAAAGTCTATCTTCACATTCATTAAGGCAGTTAAACCAGCTTTCAATGGAATTTTTATTTCCTGTATATCTCCTTGAATCTGTTTCATGGATTCTATTGCTTTCTTATATTGTTCATGCAAGGTTTCCATCTTTTGCAGTGCTCTTTAGTTTTTAGCTATGTTTTGTTTAGATGTGCTTAGCATTTCTTTTAATATGTTTGTCACTTCATCTTTCACCTGGTAGATTATTTCTGATCTGAGTTCCTTACAGCTTGATGGAGTTGCTTTTTTACTTCATTTGCTCTCATTTAAGAAGTTTCAGATGTATGACTTACACTTTCTTCTATGTCTCCTAGGTTTGTCTAAGATAGGCTGCAAGCTTCAGATTGCATTTTGTTCTTTCATTATTTCATTTTCCTGTATTTCTCCAGGAAAACTGAATGCAAGGTCTCAGTTGCTTCCTGGGTTGCAGATGTCTATCCGTACTGCAAGAAGCTTCCCCATTTGAATGGGTGTCTTGGGAAGGCCTTTTCAGGTCCCTAGTGGCGCTTAAAGTTTTCTTTAAGTGTACTCCTAGGGGGAGTACCCTGGGAGGACCTTCAGCACACTCCATATGGCATTCTGAAGCTCTCTGGCTGCTTCAGGTAATTGGACAGGATTCTACCAGGTTTAATGTAGTGTAAAAAGCTGAACAGCTAGGTGAAGTGTGCTCTTCAGGCCTCCGGTTCATGCCACCTGGCTCACCAAAGCTCCCTAACTGCTTAGAGTCACTGGGTAGGGAACAACCAGGACCTGGAGCAACCTACTAATGCTTTCCTGCTGTTTGGGGAACAATGGGTGTGGCCATAGTGCTTTCCAAGCAAGTTGCTCAGGTTGCATGGCTAGGAGGAGCTCACTCTGCGGGCTGTCCACTCATGCCCCTTGGTTTAGGAGGTTCCTGGGCTGCTCAGGCTCACTGGGCAGGGCCCACCCAGGACCAGAAGCAACCTACCAACATTCATTGGCTGTTTGGGGGATGTTGGGCAGGGCTCTCTCATCTAAGTTATTAATACAATTAGATTTCATTCATTTTCTCTTCTATTTGATTGTCAATTTTGTGAATATACTACAATTTAGTAATCTACTCTGGTCATAGAAAGTTAAACATTAGATACTAGATTTGCATGTGTTCTCTCCATTTCTCCTGGAAGCAAAAAAGACAAGGATATTTTGGATATCTAAGATTTCTTGTTCTTCTCTAGATTTACTGGGCATGACTTCCTTGAAATTTTTACGTAAGTCATGTAATTATCTGACAACAGCCTGTATGTATTTCAAGATCTGAACTGCTACATTTCCTTGGGCAGTTGGCCCCATATTTTCACATTTCACCAGACACCTCCTGAGTTAGTCAGCGCCTGTCTATACCTAGAATGGCTTACAAGCAGCCTTGGACGTTTTCCTTCTTCAATGTATTAATTATATTCTTGAAATAATTATAAAAGTTGAAAGTGGATAAATGGAAATCCAATTTGATAGTCACATACTTTGTGTTATTTCAATAGATATTCAAGTTACTTTCAATTTTAAACTCAGTTTAAGTATTTTAAAGAACCCAGGGGTAAGGATTTACATATATATTTAGGGAGTAACAACACCTATTGTCCTAGTTACTTTTACTCATCACTGAGACAAATACCTGATGCCCAAAGTTAGGGAAGGAAAGGTTTATTCCTTACAGTTCTTGGAGTTTTCAGTCCATACTCAGTTGGTTCCAAGGCAGACTTGCATGGTGGGACCAAAATTCATGGCAGCTGTAAACTGCAAGGCAGAACCCAGCAAGAGAGAGAAAGACACACACACACACACACACACACACACACACACACACACACATACGCCTTCTTCCTGCCATTACATCATATCCTGGCTCTACCCCTAGGCGGCACCAATCTAAGCACTAGACAATGAACCAGTCACAAACGCATAATTTCATGAGGGTTGGCGGCAACTGGCATAAACCATGACACCTGTAAAGCATAGAGGCTATTAAATTAGAAAGATACAGAATTTCATATGTAGTTCAAGTGAAAAAGAGGACTCATTTTCTTAAGCAGCCCTGATGCTGGAATAGGTTTGCCATGGTTGGTTATATTGAGGCAAGAGATCTTACACACATTGTACCAATACCAAGACTAAAGTTGCACATTAAAGAAAGCATTGTAGCAGAATTGTGCTTGTGTTTGGTGAGTTTATATTAAGAGAAGAAATAATAATTCAGTTTTCAGATGCTTTAGCTAAACCACCATTTAAATGTGGTTATCCGGAAATTCCTATGACAATCTCTAAGAAGCAACACAGAATATCAGATTGTCAAGTTAGACATCTTTTAACTGTACCAGCCAATCAAATGAACCATGACATGTTATATCTGACTCAAGCAACGAATGTGTCTGCTCTTACAAAGCACATGCTAAGCTTCACAATGATGGTTATACTGAGCACTAATAAGAGGAACTAGCTAAGGAAAATAATCAAAATCATTTTTATACTATAATGCTGAAAAAAATAAGTATATTATTTTAAATCTTCCAAACAGAGATACTGAAACTTCATTTTTATGTTAATTTTTAAAATACTTATGATCATCAAGGGATACACATCTATACACTTGAAATTATTGTCTGAACTATTTTCATATCTTAAAAAGGTACTATTAGAAATATGTAATATATCAGACATTCAATTTACCTTCTACTTATGATAAAGTTAATTTTCAAATAAGAAAATATTATTTGTAGACTTTAACACTAAGATTGTGATAAATAAACCATTATAAAACTTTTGCAAAGTATTTATTTTTATTAGTACATGAATTCAGTGCATAATGATGATTTCCATCACGGGGAGCTAGTGCATGTACATAACACATCTGAATTTTCCCCTTCCTTCTCTTTCCTGTCTTCCACATTATGTCTCATCCTATTTGATTAGTTTCTTCCTACCAATATCTATCATTCATTTTAGTCTTATATGTACTTCAGTTTCTCACACATGAGAGATAATGTAACATTTAAAGACATGTGCTTGATTTATTTCACTTAAATGTGTGGTCTCAAAATCCATTCATTTACTTTTAAAAATCTCAAATATATTCTTCTGCATTATATATAAAAACATATTTGATTTACACACTCATCTGTTGATGCAAATTTGGGCTGCTTCCAAGATTTAGCTAATACAAATTGACTGTTAACCCATGAGTGCTTATATTACTGTAGTATGATGTTTTTAACTCTTTCATGAAGATATCATGAGGCAGAATACCTGGGTTAAATTCAGTTTTTGAGGAATCTCTATACTTATTTCCACACAATTGCTTACACACTGTACAATCTCACTAACAGTGGGGAAGGATTCCTTTTCCCTCATGGCCTTGCCACCACGGTTTCTTGGTTTCTTGATGATAGCTATTTTTTTCTGAAGTGCGATGGGATCTCAGTGTTGTTTTAATTTTCAATTCTCAAATGATCAGGGACATTAAAGATTTTTTCATGTATTTATTTGCTGTTTGTACTTCTTCATAGAAGATGAGTCCATTCATTTCAGATGCACATTTTTGGATTAGATTTGGGAGCTTGATTTTTTTTTTTTTAGTCCTTCGTATATTCTAGATATTAATCCTTTGCCTAAGGAATGGCTGGTAAAATTTTTTCCCATTCTGTGGAATGTCTCTTTACTCTGTTGCTAGTTTCTTCACATTGCAAAAGCTTATTAATCTGCTCAGATCTTTGCAATATTTCCTTTGTGTTAAGGTTTTGTTTAGAAATTGCTTGCCTACACCTATGTCTTCAAGAATTTTATTTGTCATCCAGAAGATGAAGTGTTTCCATTATACATTTAGATTGTTGATTCATTTGGATTTTAGTGTAGTGCACTGGGAGAAATATGCCTCTAGTTTTAACCTTCAGTGAGTAGAAAGCCACTTTCCTCAGCACCAGTTATAAAAAAGTTCTTTAGTACAGTGAAACTGATTGGCTGCTTTGTCACAATAAAGTTGCTGAGTGTATTAGGAGCTGTGCCACCATCTTTTATTTTGTTACATGGATCCTCAGGTCTATCTTTGTTTGTTTGTTTGTTTGTTTCCTGCCAGTACCCTCCCATTTTTATTACAGTGGCTTTGTAGTACAATTTCAAGTTAGGAATAGTGATGTTCCAACTCTTTATTTTGTTGCCCAGAATTGCTTTTGCTATTCTAGGACTCTTCTAGCTCCAAGTCAAGTTTAGGAAAGTTTTCTCTACTTCTGTGAGGCACATTATTGATATTTTGATTGGGATTGCATTAAATCTCTATAACACTTCTGAAATTATGCAAATTTTAATGTATTAATGTATCTATTCAAGAAGAAGAGTTATCTTTCCATTTTCTGATATCCTTTTCAGTCTTTTTTTCAGGATACTGTAGTTTTCACTGTAAAATTCTTTAACTTTCTTAAGTAGACTGATTTGTAACTATTTTTTATTCCCTTGTGAAAGATGTTGCTTCCCTAATTTTTTGTTTCAGTAAGATTTTTTCTTACTTTAAAGAAAAAATAATAATAAAAACAATGGTACAAAATTTCAAAAGAAGATTGTAGAAAAGTAACAATATTTAGTACATTACACTTTGTTATCTTCAAAGGAGTTGCTCATATTAAAAGATATAGGCATGAAAAATGGATCAGGCAATATAGGCACAAACCCTTTTTTTTTTTTTTTGTGCTGGGGATCGAACTCACAACCTTGTGCTTGCCAGGGAGGTGCTTAAGCCACTAAGCTAGATCCCCAGCCCCAAACCTTTTTTTTCAATGAACTAATAGCAATTAGTAGTATAACTATCTTAACTATTTTGTATACATATATATTTTTTTCCTCTTCCTTTCATTCTTTTCACCTTTCACTCACCTTAATTTCAGTTTTCTTTTGGACAGTTTCTTTCTATTTCACAATATCTATTGTATGTTTTGGATTTTTATTCTTCCAGCTTCTTTCTTATACTAGGAAGATGATATGATGTTTATACATGTGTGTCTGATTTGCTTCAATTCTGAGTATGGTCTCAAGATGTATTCATTACCCTATAATTATCTCAAGTTATATTTCTTTATAGCTGAGTAGTACTCAGTTGTATGAAAATATACCTTTTTAAAAATCTATTTCTTAGTTGATGGAAATTTGGGTTGTTTCCAGGATTTAGCTATTATAAATTGTGTTGCTATAAACATGGGAGCAAATATGACACTGTAGAATGATGTTTTTAATTCTTCTGGGAAAATATGCAAAAGAGGAATAATTGGGTCAAATGGGATTTCTAATCCTAGTTTTTTGAGGAATCTCAACACTAATTTTCACCGTGGTTGCACCATTCCACATTCTCACTAAGAGTGGAGAAGTGTTCCCTTTTCCTATCCAGCATTAATTATTGGTTGATTTCTGAAAGATAGCCATTCATTCTAGGTTGAGATGGAATCTTAATGTTATTTTGACTTTTTTCACTCAAAGGACCAATGCTGTTGAACATTTTTTCATGTATTTATTTGCTGTTTGTATTTTTTATCTGAGAAGTGTTTGTTCATCTTAGCTGCCCATTTTTGGATTTAGGCATTGAATTTGGGGATCTGATTTTTTTTTCAATTTTTTATATGTTCAAGATATAAATCCTTTTCCCTAGGGACAGTTGGTTAAAATTTTACCACTCTATGAGTTATCTTTTCATTTTACTTGTGATTTTTTTTGACGTGAAAAAGCTTTTTAATAAGATGAGTTCTCAATTGATGATTCTGTGGAGTGATTTTCATGTTGTTTGGCTTTGTTCATGAAGTCTCTGCCTACCCCTGTGTCTTCAAGATTTTACCTACTTTCTCTTCCAGTATATTAAGTGTTTCTGTTCTAACATTTAGATCTTTGATCCATTTTGGTTTACTGCTTGGTGATACACACACCTCTAGTTTTGTTCTTTGGCATGTAGAGAGTGTTTACTCAGCACCATATGTTAAAGAGGCTATCTTTCAGGGAACACATTGACCTCTTTGTTGAAGATAATGTAGAGTTGTGTTTGAAGTTATGTCTGCATTATCTAATCTGTTCTACTCATCCTCAGATCTATTTTATTGCCAGTACCATGCTGATTTTACACAGTAGCTTTGTAGTGTAATTTCAAGTCAAGGATTGTGATACCGTCTGCCTTGGCTTTGTTGCTCAGGGCTGCCTTTGCTATTCTAGGTCCCTTGTGGTTTCTGATGAATTTAAGGAATGTTTTCTCTAGATCTGTGAGTTATGTTAACAGAATTTTGATTGTGATTACACCACACCTGCATAACAATTTTGGAAGTATGATCATTTCACTATATTTGTTCTTCCTGCAAAGGCCATGTTTCCACTTTCTGATTCCTTTTCTGTCTCTCTTTTTGTTTTTTTTTAACAGTACTTTAATTTTCATTATATAGATGTTAGATTGATTCCTAAGGGTTTTTTTTTTTGGATGCTATTGTGGAGGGCATGGTTTCTCTAATTTTTCTCAGTGAGTTTCTTGATCGTGTACAGGAATGCTATTATTTTTTGAGAGTTGACTTTGTATCCAGTTCTGCTAGTGAATTTGATTAGGAGTCTTTTGGTGGAGTTTTTGGAGTCTTCTATGTAGAGTGTTATGTCATCCGTGAATAATGATAGTTTAACTTCATCCTTTCCTATCCTTATTTTTTTCCTCTCTTTTCTAATTTTTCTGGCTAATGTTTCCACAACTGTATTGAATAAGAGTGGTGATAGTGGATGTATTTGTCTTCTTCCTGATTTTAAAGTGAAGGCTTTTGTCCATTTAGTATGATGTTGGCTGTTGACGCCTTTTATCACATTGAGTTAAAGAGCATCTATTCTTATTTTTGGTAATGTTTTTTTTTATCAGGAATGCATGCTGGACTTTATCAAATGCTTTTGTTGTATCTATTGAGGTTTTCATATGATTTTTGTCTTTGATTCTGTTGTTATGATGTACTACATTTATTGATTTGTATATATTAAACCATCCCTGCTTTCCTGGGATGAAACCCATTTAGCAATAGTACATAATCTTCTTAATGATTTGCTGTATTCTGTTTGCTATTATGCTATTAAGGACTTCTGAATCTACATTTATTAGGGAAATTGGCCTGTGATTCCGTTTTTTGTTGGTTCTTTATCCGGCATTGGTAGAAGTGTGACACCACGTCCAGGAATGAGTTATGAAGGATTATCTGAATTTCAGTTTGGTTAAAGAGTCTGAGGAATTTTGACATTAAATCTTTTCTAAATTTGCTTTATAATTCAGCAGTGAATCCATCAGAGCTTGAGTTTTTCTTTGTTAGTAAATTTTAAATTACATTTTCAATCTCACTATCTGAATTTGTGTTATTTAGAAATTTTATATCTTCTTGATTCAGCTTTGGCAATTTATCTATAACTAGGAATCTGTCCATTTCTTCTGTGTTTTTCGTTCTGTAAGAGTCAAGATTTTCTAAGTAAGTATTGATGGTCATCGGAGCTGTTACGGGATCTTTAGTGATTTCACTGTTTTCATTTTGCAATGCAGTCTTAGTTGTTTCTTGTCTTTATTTTATAAGGTTGGCTAAGATTTTATCAATTTTATTTATTCTTTCAAATGACCAACTGTATGATTCTTTAATTGTTTATGTTATTTCTTGGTTTCCACTGCATTCAATTCTGCTTTACACTATATAATAACTTCTCTTACATAGGTTTTGGGTTTATCTTGCTCTTCTTTTTCTAGAAGCTTGAGGCGTAACATTAGGATGTTTATTTGTGCTTCTTTTGTTTTCCTGATGTGAGAATTTACCACTGTAAGTATCCCTCTTAGGACTGTTTTCATTGTGTTCCATAAATTCCAGTATATTTTATCTTCATTCTCATTTAGTTGTAGGGATTGTTTAATTTCTTTCTTTATTTCATCTAAGACTCATCCATTGTTTAGGAGAATGTTATTTAATTTCCATGGTTGCAGAATTTTGTGGTTTCTTTTGCCATTCATTTCAATTTCATTGCACTATGGTCAGATAACACACATGGAGCAATTTCAATTCCCTTGTATTTAGTTAAGCATATTGTGTGGCTAGTATATGGTCTGATTTAGAGAACTTACCATGTGCAGCTGAGAAGAATGTTCATTCTGACAATGTTGGGTTGAAACGTCAACATCTGTAAGGCCATTTTTTTACGGGTTTGGTTCAGTTCTGATATTTATTTGCTGGGAAACCATGTGATTGTGGTATCGGGGAGAGGAGAAAAGCTCAGGAAGAAGACTGGTTTATAAAAACATAAAATATGTTGACTGTAGTGCAGATGGTTATAACATGTGATTCTTGAAAATGTATTTAAAAGGTAATATTCAAACAAGTTGATTAGATTTTTGCAACATATGTATGACAGAGTCAGTCTCAATTACTGAATGTATTGGAATTATCTAATAAGTACAGTGATTTTTGTGTCAGTCAGTATATCAAAGTGGACTTAACATGATCATAAATTCTATTTTTCTGTCATTTCAATATAAAACTTATACATGCTTCAGAAATCAGCTTAAAATCATTTTATAAAATATATTTTTCATCTACACTAGTGTGGTCCACTTCAGGCTATGATGTTATATTGTACATGAAATTGAAGAAGGAGGCCATTTTGGAGAAAGACAGACAGTTATTAGTTAGATTTTTTAAAATATATTTTGAGCTTTAACTTAGTGGAAATTGATTCACTTGAAAAAACAAATATTATGACATGGTGTTAGACCTGTCGCAAATATATCTTAAGGCTTCTCATTTGGTTACTGAACAGTCATTATCTGTACAGTTCAGTGGTTATTCAATGTAATCCACCAGATAATACGTCCAGTGCCAGAAGCAAGATTACACTGTATCCCTTAAAATAGTATACATAATCAGCCTAACAGGCAAGCAGTGAAAATTTCAGTACAATGTGCCCTGAAACTGTAGCATTTTAAGAATTATTCACTTATGAGCAAAGAAATTTAATCCATAACACTAAAATGTACCAATATGAAATGAAACATCTATGTAAACATTTTAATATTTTAAATGAGTTTAATTTTTCTTTTCAGTATTATTGAAAGTTGATTTATATCAATTTAATATAAACTCAAGATGTATATTTTGATTCTGAGTCTTTCTTAATATCACCTTTTACACCAGCATATTTTCCAGCTTCACATGGCTACAGAAGTAACATCTCCCAAAGCAGAAGAAAGAGTGGTGATTTATACTAAAATCCACAAATGGTATATCTTATAATAATCTGTCTTCTACAGAATACTAGCAGAGAATAAGCTATATTAAAAAGTCAAATAATTAAAATAAGCTATTATATGTTTCTTGGTTTGTTTTTCAGTTTCAGAGTGTACTGTTTATGCTTTCCATCCTTTTGTATAATTCTGGATGTCCTCGCATGAGAGTTCGTGAAAAAGGCAATGCTC
Source organism: Hydrochoerus hydrochaeris (assembly GCA_004027455.1). Classification (NCBI taxonomy): domain Eukaryota; kingdom Metazoa; phylum Chordata; class Mammalia; order Rodentia; family Hydrochaeridae; genus Hydrochoerus; species Hydrochoerus hydrochaeris. Next base: position 482,674 of record PVLA01000285.1, read on the forward strand.
TGAAATATTATAAATATGATGAACTGAATTGAAATGAGCTTTTCAAATTACACTGCAGTGATAAGTGAAAGTCCCTTTCCACATAGCTTTAATGGTAATTAGATGGCTAACTCTTGGGAAAATGCATGCTCTACATGTCTCTCTGATATTGTTTACTGTTCTTCATATAATCTGAGTCAAAATCACAATACACACATCTGCTATTTTAAGTCTATTGAGATGTCATTAAGCTTTTCTGTACAGTGTAGCAGGCAACAGAGCTTTGTTTTCTTTGTGTGTATTGTTTAGAGTTTGAGAGAATGCCTAACAAACTTTAAAAAATATCTGGAGTAAATATTTTTGGGGTGTTCAACTACTCATGGAAAAATTTCTTGACCTTTCTTTTATTTCACTAAAGCAAATCAAAGTGTATTTCCAGTAGAGCTGCTTCAAGTCCTACTCAGTGTAGTGTTACAGCATAAGAGTAGTTCACCCCAGAGCTTCTTGAACAGCAATTCTATTCTTGACTCAAAAAACTAATTTTGTACAGGGAATCATTCCCTGAAAGATGTGTGGTTTAAATAATAACAAAGGAAAACTTCAGAAGTTGTTGTACTTTGAGATTTCTAAAGCTTGATGTTATTTTTGAACATGGATAATTAAGAATTTATAAAGTATAGGGAGTATTGGTGATAACTGAGAATTATCTCTGAAGCAGATGAGAGCTGGAATTTTCCACCAGTAGCTGTGATGCAAAACCTCTTTACTGTTTATTTTAACTGAAATGAGAACCAAAGATATTGATTGATAGTAAAAGTCATATCCAAACGTATTCAAAATCTATTACATCCCTAAGATTCTGGAAAATTATAAACATAAAAGGTGTAGATAACACAAAATAAATTATTTTAATAAAGTTTTGATACTAACCATATAAATGCAACTTTAAATAGTATTAAAGCTAAATGGTGATAAAAATATCATTTGCTATTAAGTATCATTTGTTATTAATTCAGAACAAATACTGTATTTATCAATTACTATACATGGTAATTACTATATTGTATTTTAAGCATCCATGTCTAATTTCCAATGTTTCCCTAGGCATAATAAAAACTCTGAAAATTGTGTGAAATGTAAGATTTGAATTCACCTACACTCTAGTTAAATTATCCAATTATTGAATGATTGGTTGGTCTGTTTGAGACGGTTTCACTATGCAGTTCAGGCTGGCCTTGAACTCACTTTGTAGCCCAGGTTGCATCAAACTTACAGCACTCTCCTTGCCTCAGCCTCCCAAATGCTGGGAATACAGATGTACACCACCATGCCCAGACAAATTATTTGAATGTAAGACATAAACTAAATTTTAATAACTTAGAAAATCTGCTCTATTTTAGGAGAACTTGTTAGCTCTATGTGAAACATAATATATGTGTAATATCACATATAATCTTGTGGCTGATCACACCACAGATTCTGGATTTTCATTTTTCTCTAGCTATCTGCTCTCTGCATCTATGGCCTTCTCATCCTACTAAAGTGTGTGGGCAGAGTATATATTTCTGCCTCCTCTTAAATTTCAGTTTTACCTTGGTAGTTGTTGAGCTCTACCAAGTAACTCTTAACATAGTATACTGAGTCAGGGCATACAATTCAGTGAAATATTTCTGTTTTCTCGTACCTCTGTTCATTTTCATTGTATCAGCATGGGGATATTTCCATACAAGCTCCTTAATCCCATAGAGCAGACTTTGAAACAAGTGAATCAGAGTTATTGTTGTACAGCTTCATTACAGTAACCATAGGTCAGTAGAACATTTGCAAATACTTAAGTAAAATGCCAATTTAGCTTATATGAAGCTGCCCTGACTGAATCTAGACTGAGTGGGAAGATGGCTTAATGTAATACTCATTGTTATATCACTAAGCTATTTTGGCATTGCTTGATAGGTAGAACTATTGTGATAATAAGTGTCTGACACTCACAATCTACATTTTGCAAAGATCTATATAGGACTGAAACAATGCACACATCCTTGAAAATAATCATCCAAGAATAATTAATATTTTGTTTATTTATTTATTTTTGCATATAAAAAATACCATTGAATTTATGGAACCATATCCCATTGATGAAAAACAAAAATGTAAATTTGATTCACATAACTCCTAAAGATCTGTGTAATGACTATCTTAGAATCAGTAATAAAGTTACAACTGTAACAAATGAGGGAATGTCAGTATATTTTTGTCAGGAATGTACTCGAGAAATGTAATTCATCTTTGTTTTAATTGCTTCCAAGGGTGCTCATCTAAATGGGAACTTATTAAGTCTGAGATAAACTCCAAAAATTAACTACATTTTGTAGGATAATTTTCACGGGTAACTTAAAGAAACTGAAAGAAAATACAAGAATACTAACTTAGTAACAGTGAAAATTCCCTGGCAAATTCTGACATTATGCCCATCCCTGAAGAAAATCAGATTTGATTAAATGACAGAGTGGTGAACTGTAGGATGAAAACACTACACAAAGAAAAATGAATAACAATTGCATAAAAATTGATGATTTGGAAAATAGGCATCAGTTATTTAATATACACTATTGGAGTCTTAGAAATAATTTTTAAATGTAAATATTTTATGAGTTAAACTTGGATAATATTTAGTCAATTGTTGCTTCTATTTCCTACTAGCAAGACTATTTTTTTGAAAATTGTCAAGATAGTTATTTTGAGGTGTCAGACGCATCCTTGCTAATGCCTCAGTGTTGAAGATGGATAAATACTTGACAAAAAAGACTTTAAAGAGTATAAAATTCTATTATATTGCTTGATCTGAATACAAATAAAAATTCCTGTTAATGTAATTACAGCTCAAAGTGTTCGTTGGAGCAATCATAACAAACTACCTCAAGCTAAGTGAAGTTTATCATTGAGGCTGGAAAGCACAAGATCACGGTCAGCATTTGAATGGACTAGTTTCAACTTAATAAAAGGTGTCTTCCCACTACATTCACATGGAACACAGAAAAAATGAGGTTCCTTGTACTTTTTCAAGAGGCCTTTATCACTTTCCCTAAATGCATTTTATATTACCATTATGTGGGGGATTAGGTTTCAGTTTGTGATGTTAATGCATATTCAGATCATAGTATTTATCAATAATTCATCTACATTTCTAAATTTTCAGTATTTTGGTATTTATGAAAAGTTACTGAATTTCTGTAAAAAAGGTTTATTTAAAGCATATTTAAGTAATCTGTGTATATTTTATTTTAAAATCTGCCTAAACTCAAATATTATCAGATCACATAATATTTTTTCAGATTGTATCAACTATGAAATTTTCTAGAAATTCCATATGTTTCTATGTGTTTTTAAGCATTTATAAGAATTGTGAAACACTTTCCCACACCATTTGCATATTTTTTACCTTTAATGGCTTTCTTGATGTATATTTATGTTTATAAAAGATGATAATTATAAATTACAGTAGCCAAAATGTCTTGATGATATTCTTGCTTTGTAATCTAAACTAATCACTGTTCTGAATTAGGCACAGTTTTTGTTTTGTTTTATCAGTACCAGAGGTGGAACTCACGTGTGCCTGCTTGCAAGGCAGGCGCTTATGCTGCTGAACTAAATCCCCAGCACGGCACAGATTATTATCAGGATTCTTTGGGTTTTCTTTATCTGATTTTATCTGCTTTGTTTTCTATATGATCTTACAAAATGTACATTCCTCTTGTTTTACCTTTCAACCATATCCAAATCTCCTCTTTAGTATTCTTGGTTTCTAGGATTCAAATAACAGTCATTAACTAAATATAGCTCTTTAGTATATTACTTTCCATTAAGATTTAACCATAATTGCAATTAAATTTGATATTAGTTTTTAGCATATTAAATTGTTTATACAAGTCTAGTTCAAATTTAGTGGAAAAGCGACCACCTAATGCTATGAATACCAGTTGTGAAGTCCTCTTTTATCAATATGTTGTTGAGGTGTGATTAGAATTGACTGCTGTGCTGAGTGTCATTCTATAGAAAAGCAGGTTCTTAAAAATATTGTGGTGTGTCTTCATCCCTTATCTATGGAATTTGACACTAAACTTAGGGTTCTTCAATGTCCAAATGACCATTAAAGGTAAGTGATTTTAACTTATTCTGGATATTGAAGGAGCCACGTTATAAGACGAATTTCTCACAAGAGAACTTCCAGAAATACTTCAGAAAGTGGGAAGAAGGGTGGGATAAGTGAGTTAGAAGTGAGGAGAGGGGTAGGGAGGGAGATTAATGACAATGTGTCTTTTACTACAGTTTGTTCTGTTTTAGTTTGTTTTGGTTTGATTTGGTTTTTTGATTCTTTGAAGACAAGGTTTCTCTATGTAGTTTAGGTTGGTCTTGATTTCACTAATATAAGGCTTACCTGAAAGTCTTCGTAATCATCACCTTGGTCTCCAGAGTGATTGAATTCCAGGTTCCAGGTATATGCCACCAGGCTCAGATGTAATTCATGGTTACATTAAATATTCATTGTATTCTTAGATCACACCTCATAGACTCTGGGATCCCTTGTATGAAAGCCTCTGTCAAAATGATCTGAGTTTCACATTTTCCAAATACATTTGAACATTTGAATTCTTATTGGTGTAACACTATTTAATAGCACTCAAATTAGTACTGCACCAAAACTAAATTTAAATTGCTGCATGTGGTGAATAAAATTTTATGAAGGCCTTCAACCTTCATTACACTTTTGTTTATTTCAAGGCTTTGTTAAATTGGTTGTCAGTGCTCTCTGTATATGTCTATTTTTTCTTTCCTTCATTTAGAATACTTTTTATTGCATACAAGTTACTGAGTGTACAGTAAACACACAGGGTCAGTTTTGTCAAAAGCCCTGTTCAATTTTATAAATAGCATTGAAGTTGTCTATTTTAAAATAGATACTTTTTGCAACAACTGAAAATCCTTAAAACCATGCAAAATTAAACAGGACTGGACTTTAATTTAAATTATTTTACTTATAAATGAACCCATAACAACAAACATAAGCTTGAATTTAATATTTAAATTAAACTATTTTACTTCTATTTATTAATCTCCAAGCAAATTAATGGTTATATTTTCTTATCTAGTAACAGTCAGAATATATACTCATTTTTGGAACCATTACAACATAAGGAGTACAACTTTGGTTAAATGCTGTCTTCAAATAATTATTCTGTATTTCATATTATTGAACTAATCCCTTGATCTTTTGATATAGAAAAATATATTACTTCCTCTGTTTAGGTGACTTTCCACCTGGCAGAGACTGATACACTTGAACGCACTATAAGCTCTCCAAGCAGAAAACTTCTTACTGAAATTCAGTGACTCAAATCAGGAAGCATTTTATAGTCTTCATGCCATTTTGTACTGTGACTAAGTCCAATTAACATGATAAATTAAAGTAGAAATTATAGGCTTTTCTCTAAATGAGAAATCAATGTGTGTCTGAGCAATATGCAGATGACTGCTAGCACCAGAAGATCAAGTTGATTTGAGAAAGGGAGAGGGCATCCTTCAGATCCTCCCAATATCAACTAACTAGAAGGTTGTTTGTTTGTTTGTTTGTTTGTTTGTTTTTTGATCTCCTCCCTCTTACAGTTTTTGATATTCTAGGAATAAAAAGTCATTGCTTGTGAAATTATTTTAGAAATAATTCTTACAAATTTTCTGGCACATGTGGCATTTATCTAACAATGGCATTTGTACCTCTGTGCAACTCTTTTGCATGCAGTCACTTGTATAGACTGGAAAATATTTGATGAACAGGTTTTTAAAAAATTTGTTAACTATATGTTCATATATGAATCATCATGGCATAGTAAGAGATCAAGTTAGAACATACACACACTAAGACACATACACACATTTATATGCAGGGAGTCTCAAACAAAAAACTGTCAAATAAAATGTTTTACCAGTTCCATCAGTCTAAACGGAGGACTAACCATACCTACCATCAGCTATGAAACAATTCTTACTGCTTCTCTAATCTTATTTTTATCTCAAACTGTATGCACTTTTGCAAACTCTTAGTGGTGTATTTTAATTTTAATTTTTGATGCAAAAGACTGATTTATTAATGACCCTGGATTCAGCTGCAATTATTTGGAAGGTGATTTATAAATTAAGTAGCAAACAAACTTGTAGATTACCTAACTTTGATATCAACTGATTATATTACTCTAAACTCTATAGTGTGTATTTTAAAATTTATTTTCTAATGAACTGATAGTAATAGCATGACTATTTTGTTAAAAATATGAAAGATTATGTATCTTTTCAAACTTTATATAGCTGTCAATGCTGGATTTCATATTCCACTGCATTTTTGTTATAGTTTTAATGCCTTATCTCAACTCATAGCTCTTAAACTTTTTTTTTTTTTTTTGGTACCAGGTTCGAACTCACTACCACACGCTTGCAAGGCAGGTGCTTATGCCACTGAGCTAAATCCCCAACCCTGCTCTAAAACTTTTTACTAGTCATTAAAAGATACAGAAATTACACTACATATTATATTATTGTTATTGAGCTTTATCATGCTAAGTAACTGCATTTAGTAATTTATATATGGCATTTATAATTCATGCATTTAAATTTTATATTTTCACAGATGAGGGAATCAATACTATGCCTTCTTCAGATGATATCAGATGGTAAAAGATGGAATTGAGTTGAACTCTTTTGTCTTACTTGTATTCACATAAACTTTTTTATAGTAATTTTCTCACTTCTTGTAGAAAATGGAAATATTTTCCATTTCTAATGTGATCAAAATGAGTTTATGTTACCATACTTATTTTTATTTTACTATTAATAACTCATTGCACATTTCCTTAAGTGTGATGTCTAGTACAAGGGCTTATTATAATTGTGGTCAATTCTAGTTTCCTTTCCTGGTCTTATTTCTTTTCTGCTTCCAATTTATTTGCTCTTTTTTTTAACCTCTCTCCCAGTCTAACTCTTTTCTGTCATCTTCCTGTCCTTGTCCTTTGACTTAGTTCTTCCTTTGAATTCTCTGTGATTTTTTTGGCTATATATGTCAAACCTTCACACTTTTGTGTGCATATTTTACCGCATCACGCACACACACACATATACACATGCACACAACTAGATATAAGATATTCCTGGATACCACAGCAACCCATTAAGAAATACAGAAGCACACAAATGTAGCACATGAAGGGATATAAGCAAGGTGTGACAGTAGGATTGAGAGTTTTTTCCTACCAGTTCAAAGTCAAGAAGGCTTTCAGGGAATGTATGGTTTGAAGGTGAATTAAAATGCAAATTAAACAAAGAGTGGCGGGGTAGAGGAAGTAGAGAACTGTCAAGGAAGGCAAAGAGATTTCATTTTGCAAGAAATTTGAGTTCTGGTGAATTAATGTGCAGGGCAGGTAGAAATTTGTCATTTAATATCTAGATCATTTCTACTTGTAGGGAAATTCCTGAAGGCTTCTAAATACATTATAAAGCTCTCCAAGTGCTGGAGAACCCACTTATCACTGTTGATCAAAACTGACTTTGAGAGTGTCCTTCAGGTGCCACTGAGAACAATTTGAAACAAGTGCCACTTCCTGGTTCCCTTGTGCATCTTATGGCTGCTAGTGAACATCAATAATATGAATTCTATTTTAATTTTTCTGTAAGGGATCTTATTTATAGGCCAATTTCCAGGGCAGTGTCTTGTCTCTGAAATGATTGCCAACTCAGGCAGCCGTTAAAGTTTACTGCTCAGGCCTTCCTTCAAGGAGCAGTATGGATATTACTTACAAAAGTAATTTGGAATACAGAGTGAGAAGCATCTGTTAACTCTTCGCAAGCATCCTAACTTGAAGAGAAAAATTCTTGCTATTTGAACAGCTGCTTTGTTCTTTTAAGATAGCAAAATGCAGTAATAGAATTTGCTTACTACTGATCTTATTTATGAATTAATAATGTTATACTTTCAAGTGAGCATACCTCACAGAATTAATTGAAAGAAATGATTAACTTATTTCAGCTTTTCTGTCAGTTCTGCAAGCCTCACTCATGTGATAATACACCACATAAGCTAGCACATTTTTATGTGTTCACTCTTCGTGGACTTCGGTTTATATCCACTTGGGTGTATATCCACTCAACAGCTTGTCTCCAAACTAACACAAAAATGAATAATGAGATTAGTGAGCTGTAAACTTCTTAGTAAAAGGTTCTATTCCAAATGGAACCTGATCTTTCAAAGTTCAAATCTGCTCATCTAAAAGCTGCAGGGAATATCTTGCTCTATTGAAATATTTCTCCTCTGTCACTAGGATGAATTTCTACTGCTAGATTGTAGTCTAGCTGTTCCTTTTTGTTCATACAGCAAATTTGTGAATGACAGAAATACAATCTCTTGCTTGAGTGGCTAAAGATGTATGCTTTGCCCTTGTCTAGATGCAGAAAGTAATTCTTTCACTATTATGAATGAAAAGGAAGCATAGTTCATTGGCCTGTCAGTTCCATTAATGCTCATAAATGTAGTGTTTCAGCTTTTGATTTATTGGACTGAAAATCCCCTCACACCAAACTTGCACATTTATTTTCCTAATTTTTAATTACAGCATATAAATTGTTCTTATCAATGAGGATTGGTGCAATATTTTCACACCAACCTTGCATTCTGTAGTTCCTATTCAAATAGATGTTTTATTTAGTAAAACATAATTTCTAATATACTTTTTTCTGACTCTAAAAATGTGTTTTACAGGATTTCAGGCCATGTTTTGAGACAATGCCATTGTCAATAGTTTGCACATGTATTTTAAATATGTATAAACTTCACTTTTTTCATGGAAATTATATTTTCCTAAAAAGTAATGATTCAGACTGATCCTGTTCTGCATCTGAAAATACTTTATTTACTCTGACTAGATTTATCTTATTGGATCTATAATAGTTTTCTGTGCTTCAATGCAAATTTAACTATATTGTCTTATTATACTTAAATTAGCCCTAATTGTCTGTCATCTAAAAACTTTTTTTCCTGAGGCCTCTGTCCTTGACTTGCAAATAGTTATGTTCTCTCCGCGTTCTCAGATGGTCTCCTTCTGTGTACATTGTATTCTACTCTTCTTTTCTTGTAAGGACAACAGTCACAGTGGATTAAGTTACACACTAATGACTGTTGGAATTTATCTTTTTAAAGACCATCTCCCACTGTGAATTGGATTCAAACGTCTCAACTTCTCTAGGTAAGTGCTCCTATGGAAAATAGATGGAACACATCTATGGAACAAGAGTATGCTTGTTTTGTAAGAAATTGTCCTTACACTTTCCATAGTCGTTTAGCATTTTTCATCCCAACCACGATGAATTTAAGTTTGTGTTTCACATTTTAAGGGATTTTATGCACTTGTAGCACTAGGGAAGAACTTTCACATTGATTTTTTTTTTCATTTGCAGTTGAATGTGGTTTGAAAAGCAGGGTACTATGGTGAATATTCAGAATTTAAACAAATAATTGTACTGTGAATATTTTCTCAGGATTCAAAACATTATAGGGGAAAAGTTTCCATCAGTTTATTTCCTCAAAATTACATCAAAATAGGTTAGATGACTTTTTTCATCTTATGGTTTGCTTCCTCTCTTTTTAGTGCAAACAAAAAACAGCAAGAATAAGAAAAAGTTATTTGAGGAGAAATAATGGATTTTATCTCAGAAATAAGAAAGAGAATTATGCTGATAACACATGTCTTCTGTATACTATTTAACTGTCTAGCAGTTTTGAAAATGAAGATGATCTTTACTGGAAGAAAAATAGATTTAGAGTCCTCAGCAGTGAAATTGCAACGTTATTGTTTGATTAAAAAAGATAACTGCCTAATACACTAAGCATCATTACAAGAGCCATGAAATGGAGAGTAGAGTAAAGCAATAAATATGTAGTTTCACCAAAAGTTCAATAGGTTTAAATTAATGACGTATGTTGATTTTTCTTCCTTCTTTGTCCAAATGGTTTATAGATTACATGAACTAATGTTTTCCTGTATATCATCTATAACTTGCATAATGTATTATAAATAATCAAATTATAATGTAATCCAGAGGATTAATAAAAAATAATATGGTTTGCAACAGAAAGACGGAATCATAGAATCATGGTCATTTGGGGGATATCATTTTTTTTTAATGCAGACAGTGCTATGACACTGTGTATGCGTTTCTCTGGAGAGCTAGAGAGTGTGCCTGACAGTACGAATCTGAATTAAATAAGTGTCACATTTATATGTAAATCTTGGAAGAAGGTCATTTTTTTTTTTTGGAAATTTAATGTTGTGGACTTTTCATTTCATTTTTTTCTTGGCATTTCATTTTCTAAATGCCCAGCAGAAATCCTAGGAAAGTTCATTTGCTGAAAGTAATTAATCATAAGCACTCCACGATGTAGATCATCTTTCTAACTGTAGTAGTAATTAAGACCACATAGAAAGTGTTTCAGAATGATTTGGAGAAGGGCCCTTCAGAAGGCACTGACAACTGATCTAAATCTGAGCATCAAGTAAAAAACTTACAACACAAACATTTGGAATTCAATAAATTCCATTTTCAACTCAGGATTTCCTTCTTGGGTAGAAATCTCAGTGTTACTGATTAGCATAGAATCTTGCCATTGTGCCCGGGTCAGGCCACAGCATCTAGTGTCATAGGTGAAAAGATACATTTTTTCAAGAAACAATTCGAGAGGGAAATGATATTAAAAGACATATGATAAATATCCATATATCAGCAGTTATTTGTGTTAAATTTTATTTATGAAGATCTTTTTTTTTGCACATTTTAGCTCAAAGTGTTTTTTTTTTCTCATTTTTACTCACACATTGTTACCAACACAGAAAGTACAGGCATAAATTTGACTATTAGAATAAATTATCATGGTAAGTTAACACAGCAGTCTTAGGGAAGACACAATAGTAACTGGTAAAGAAAGAATTAAGAATTATAGAAATAGAAATTGCAACTATAGAAAACACATTAGGTTCTATGAAAAAGTATGTAAAAATTAAGCAGAAGAAAGGAAGTCTTGATAGCACAGGACTGAAACCCCAGCACATGGGAGGTCGAGACTGGAGGATGAGGAGTTTCTGGCGGCCTGGGCTACAGAGCAATTTCAAGGCTGGAGTGAATAATACAGCCATGGCCAGATGTTGAGAACCTGCCCCCACCCCCCACCCCCCACCCCACCCCCGCTCACTGTTGAGCACACGCATACACACACACAATGACGAAAAAGCAGAAAAACTAGAATATGAGAGATTCTTTGGTGTTCTTGTTGGGAGTAATAAAAATAAAGTTGAGCAAATTGTTATGCAAGAAAAGGAAAATGATGTTCATTGAGAAGGCTTTGAAGAGACGAAATAAGCACACCAATTATAGAAAGTCATCTAGCTAATACTTGTAGCAGAAAAGAAAACTGCAAGACTAGAATTGAAAGGTTTGCAAAAGTGTTGGAGAAGCGATCAATTGTTTCTGACTTCACTCATTTTCTTTTTTTTTTTTTTTGAAGTATTTTAAAGATCATTGATTGAAATGGAGGAAGAGGAATCGGATCTTTGAAATAAATATTGTAGATATTCTAAGAGACAAAATTTGGAAAACAAATAGGAACAAAACTTCCAAGGAAGTAAGGGGAGACTCATTTCCATGTTTATTCTGTGATTGTAATTTATATTTATTCTTTGTTTTTCATTTAAACAATTCTACTATTCACAGCTATTCTCAGTTATGTCCAGTATATTTCCCTGGAATAGAGTCATTTTTTTTTTACTTTAAAAAAATTATTTTTTATCAAATATTCATTGCTACATTGCCCCTTTTACAGGAAATATTAATTGAACTAATACACAAAACAACATTAGAGATCAAAATGAAGCAACAGCAATATTGACAAATACGGATGTATGTGTAATTTTAAAATTTCATTCTTGGGAGCATGAATGTTTTCTGAATTAAAGAACCACAACTATAAAGGTTACAAATCAGTTTTTATTATCTGAAATGCCTGTATCTGTCTCACTGTTCCCCATTAGTCTTAAACTGTATGGTAATAATGAATTTGTAGTATCATGCTTACAACACAAAGTTTGAAACAATTGACAACAACTGGTTTGAATGGATTTGTGAGAAGTTTAATTTGTTAAGTTGGTATACTAAAATTTAATTCTTCAACTCAGTTTTCTTTGTAAATCTTACCTTGCCTCAAGTTTACAAAGCTTATAAAAACATCCAATACACCCCTGGTGGATGACTTGGTATAAGGAACTGCTTTCTTGTATATTTTGTGCTACATTTATGTTCCAGGTCCTAAAAAGCAAAACATGTTAGGCAACCTTTATTCTCTCTCCACTAATAATAATAATATGAAAAACAACAGAAATATCTTGTTATGTCAACACACTGTAACTGGAAGAAATGGCTTCTAAATATGATTAAGGAGAGGATAAAGCACATTTATCTTTTTGAATTAATGACGATTCTTCATTAAGTAATAATATTGCATAACATTGAATAGTATATTCACAATCTAAAATTGAGGAGGTTCTTAAATGATTTTGTGAATTGTCAGTTAATTATTTAACAATTCTGTGTGGATTTTCTTTCAGTGTCAAGGGAGGAAATGCATTTATATTGTTTTTTTTCTTTTTTCTTTCTTTTTTTTTTTTTTTGACGCTGGGAATTGAATTCAGGACCTTGCACTTGCCAGGCAGATGCTGGTGCCTCTGAGTTATACCCCTGCTCCATTTATACCATGTCTAATGAAAACATACAACCTCCTCAAAATCAAAAGAGTTAAGAATAAATGAAGAGAACACTGCAAAACAACCTTGATAATATATACTAAAGATTATTCAGTTGCATTCATTTGTATTAAAAAGTAAAGGTACAGTAGCATAAACTAACTTCTGTGAAATAAAGATTATTACAATTTAAGCAGTTAGGGAGTAGTCACAATATGCTTTAAGTTTATATTGAGTGCAAATACAATTAGAAAAAAGAAAATCACTATATGATTAAATAAACTATTAAAAAGAAAGTCTTCAATGATTTTAAGTTAACAGATAAGCCTTCATAATTTTCCATCTTTATTTGATATATCATATATTGGATCTTTAACCAGTGCAAATGGCAATTAAAAACCATGTTCCTGTACTGTAAGTTCTTTTAACAAAAATATTTACCGAGTACGATATTTCAGCATAATTTTCTAAAAATGAAAAAACTGTGCTTCATTATTATTTGGAAAAATGTGTTTGTACATAGAAGCTTTAATTAAAATATGTATTAAATAAATATATTTGTTATTAAAACCATGAATGAACAGGATTTTTACTTTAATATGTTCACAATCTCTTTCAAATTGGAGGATTTTTTTTCATTTTATTTTCATTTCATGGAAATGTTACTCCTGGTTACCAAGGTCAGATTTTATATTTTGCGCCTCAGAGGCAGCCTGCCATGGATAAAACTGTCAGAAAACATGAGCCAGCATATGTCCTTTAGGTCATACATGCCAGGTATTTTGTCCCAGTGATGGAAATCTAACTAGTACAGATGATTTTTACCAGCTCTATGGTCACTGATTTGACTATACTCAAGTATGTGGTTTAAAAGCATTTGAAATACTCTGATAGATGGCTGTAAAATTTGGAGAACTGGACTAGAGGATGTTGGCAATTATGTGTGAGTTCAGAAGAGCAGAATGTTGATAGGTTGGTGTGTCACCATAAAGACTGAACTCGTGAAGTCTCAGATAGAAATGCAGATTCTGTTGTAGTTGGATTAAAGTTCATAAATGCTACACTTTGTCAAAAATAGTTGGCATTATATCCATGCATTAAAACTTTGCACAAGCCTGAATGTAAAGGTGATAGACTAAATATCTGGCAGAAGTAACATCACGCAGCCTTTAATTCAGTCTGTAAAACTGGTTTTGGTGGTTGTTTTTAGCCAAATGAAAGTATGAATCAGGAGTAAAGCTAAAAGATACAAAAACTTGCAGTTTGCTTAGAAAAATACTTATAAAGTTGGAACTAGAGAAGTTATGTTCCTATAAGAGATCAGCATGCCAAAAAAGTCAAGTGTGCGTGCGCGCGCACCCATGTGTGTGTGTGTGTGTGTGTGTGTGTGTGTGTACCGAGAATTGAACTCAGGACCTTGCACTTGGCAGGCAGTCACTGTGCCATTGAGTTACATCCCCAGCAAAAAATAAATAAATGCATAAATAATAATAATAATAATAATGAAAAGCAAAGCCAAGTAATCTGTATGGGTACAATAAAAAAGATTTAAGAGGGCATTTCAGAAATCTGCGAAATCCCAACCAATGCAGACTCAATGACACAAAACCGTAAACCATTCATTCCAGCCAAAAGTCTATACACCTCTGCTTGTAAAAGTCATTTAAGAAATTGGTTGAACCAGCTTTCATTGTACCATTTTCTGCCATCCAGACACTCAGAAACCACCATAGGTATCTTGCTAGGGAGACTGGCTGCTGGTCAGGCTGGGTATAAAGAAAGACCAGGAAATGTATGAGACAGTCTCAGTCCGTATTGGAAACCCCAGAAAGAGTGATGCATGAAATTTTGAGAGTGAAGCCAAAACTGCAATTAAAACACAAGCAATGTGGAGATGACAGAAGAGTGGAGTGTCTGCTGAGAAAAGCTGTAGACAGCAATTGGAGTCAGCTCAAGTGAGAAACCATATGGATTTCAATTGGCAAAGCCAGAGTATTGGGCATGCCCAAGCCTTCTGAAATTCAGTCACAGGCTCACTTGGGCATGAATATTCAATTTGTAGCTGCGGGATTTCATGTTTACCCTCCTGAGTTGTTTTCTGTGACTTGTCTATCCCACTGTTTCTCCCTTGGGGAATGAGAAGGTTCACTTGCTGTCATTTTATCTTTGTAATCTTGGATATGAATTTTACAGAGACTCACAGGTAAGAGTTTAACAAGGGTTTTGAAGCAGACTTTGGAATTGAACTTTTGATCAGTGTTGGAATTCTCGACCATGAGGAACATGAAGAACAGTTTCATCATGTAAAATGAATTATGACTTTGTTATTATGTTTATTTGGGAACTGAATATGGCATAAGGATATGTCATTTGGTGTCAAGTTGATAAAAACTGGACTTGTGGTGGCTAATCTTGATTCTCAACCTGATTGCCTTGAGAGATGCTTGGGAGATAAGGAAAACAATTGTCTAGGTGTATCTGGATGGGTCATGGGTGTGTGATCTTGGACAGCATATCTTGTCCTCAGCTACTCTGTTCCTAGTTTTTTCTAGTGATAATTTAACTACTTTTGGCATCCACAAGATTACTACTTTTTATCTCCCATTCCTTTCCTCCATGATGATTCTAGAGATAGTTAAGTGTGAACTGAAACCTCTGAAACCATGAACAAAATAAGTGTCTCCTCCTTCAACTTATGGGTGCCATATATTTTGTCCAGTAATAGAAAAGTGATTAATATGACATAATTTTTACCCAAAGTCTCTGGAGAAAAATTTAGAATTTGTATTGATTTATGTAACCAAGGATGATCATATCATCTTTATTGTGATTTTGTCTTTTAAAAACAAAATAATTCAACAATAACAATACTACGATTAAATGTGCTAAATATAGTATTAAATACACTAACTATACTAAATATAGTATACTAAAATATACTAAATATTAAATATACTAAAATATACCATTTACTATTTATAGCCTCAGTTTGGGAGTCTGAATTCTTGTCATTGGCATGCCATCCAAAAATAAGTCTGGTAGGCTTAGAAATCTGGTCTCAAGGAAACTACATATATACCTACTTGTTATTCCTCAGGAAGTTAACTTAAAATAGGCCTCTCAATAGAAAAATGTTCCCAACATTTATTCCTATTTTAATTGATTATTATCTGATAATGTAACTACTTTCTTCACCAATGTAATAGGGTAGAGTGAATTACATTGATATTTGAAGTTTAGTCATCATCTTGATCACCTTTTCATTGCAGAAAAAATATCTGTCACACACAGTTTAAAGAAGGAAAGGTTTATTTTGGCTTATGTTTCAGGCCAGAGAATTCAGGCCAGAGTCAATTGGCCATAAGACACAAAGCCCATGGTAAAAGGGTCCGGCAGTTCTAGCTGCACATGCTTTGGCAGCCAGGAAGCAGGGAGAAGGGAGGAGGCAAGGAGAAGGCCATTCCCTGCCAGATTGACTCCCATGACCTACCTCCAACTAGGGCCCCAGTCCTAACAGCCCATTTGGCCATGGCACTCAACACTGGATGAATCCACTGAGGAGCATAATGTCTCTGATCCAATTCCCTTCCAAACTGCATTATTTACATTTGATACATGAGGCTTTTATAGAACATTCTAAGATCTAAACCGTAAGAATCAGGTAGTTTGACGGAGGTACAAATTCCATATAATGATAAATTGTACCAATAAACAATAAAAAAGCATCAAAGTTTCTAATTTAAAACTTTACTATGATACAGTATCAATACTACATGTTTCTGTCATAAAGCCAGATTTATAGAACAATGATATAGAATTCAGAATTCAGTAACAAGCTCAATCATTAATGGCCAGGTGTTGTGTAAGAAGCGTGCCAAGACAATTCAAAGGGAAAATAATAGCTCATAAATGTATCATGGTGGGACAACTGACTAGCCACACAGGAAACTGTACTTCTGGCTTAAAACAAAGAACAAGTTAATTCCAAATGTTTCAGAGAGTCAAATATAAGAGACATAAAAGAGGATGAACAGAAAAACTACAGATTTGAATGAATATGTTTATAAATCATGCATCTAATAAGTATTTTTTTCAGGTTTTTTTTTTTGTTGTGTTTTGTTTTTTCTTTATTCTTTTTTGGTATCAGAAATCAAACTCAGAGGTTTGTGCTGCTGAGCTATATCCCCAGCCCTAATGAAAGTCTTGCATGTTGATTACTTCAAGAATTTTTGCATTACAATAATGTAATAAAATTAACTCAATTGAAATAGGCAAACAACTTAGGTAGATATTTTTCCAATAAAACACATGAAGATGTATTCAACTTTATCCAAACCCGGAAATGTAAATCAAAATCACAATGAGATGTTACTTCCCAAATGCTATGATAGTTCCTATGAAAAGATAGATGATTAATAATAAGTGTTGAAAACAATATAAAGTGTTGAAATCATTTTGCAATACATTTTGTCAGTTCCTCATTTAATCATAAGTTATCATACAATGCATAAAAAGAATTAAAGGCATATTTGCCAAAAAACATGTACATTAGTTATGGTAGCATTGTTTTGATCCATTTTGTGCTACTTTATAAGAGTACCACAGCCTAGATAATTTCCAATGTTTATTTGGCTCAGAGTTTTCAGGAGAGGGGTATTAAAGATATTTACATGATGTCTAATAGTCATAAAGTAGCTGGTGGGGAAACAGTCACATGAGAGACAGAGAATAACAGAGAGACATCACACAATTTTCTCATTGTGAAACCCCAGCCGAGGTGAAAAACTCACATGAGAAAAAAAAAAAAAAAAAAGAAAGTCAATGTAGTCATCTCAGTCAAGGGTTACATATCTCCTCACAATCGTTTTTGCTTTCTGAGTTTTTTTTTTCTTTTTTTGAATTTTACATTCAAATACAAATAAATTAGTGACTTACAGAATTTAATCATAATTTTGGTTTATTCGAATCCATTTGTAAGGTCTTGTCTTTATTCATGAAAAATAAATTGAAATCTATATTATTACTTTATATTTTCAATTTGATTACCTTGGACTTATATTTAATTGTATTAATTTTATTATATTTAATATTACATTTATATTTTGGTTTAAATTGCATACATATAAGCTTTACAATATGAAGTTTTTTGAGGTTGGTCATATAACCCAATAAGCAGAAATTTTTTTTATATAAAAGACCATAGAGTGATTTACAGTATCAAAGCAAATATTCTTCCAAATGAAGTTGAACAAGCAGAACATATGTAAGACAACTGCAGAAAGAAAGAGGAACCAGAACACAGAACAGACTCATTGTTATTTTAACAAAGACCAGAGGGCCCTCCATGGGCCCTAGATGGTCATAAAAATAAATAAACTTTTATCTTCACAGCTGGAGTTACTTCTCAACTTAATATATTGAGTATAAATATGAAATTAGACATAATTACATTATGCAGATATGGGATAATCAATTTTATCTTTTTTCAATTTTGAGCTTGCTTTGATGAACTACCTTTAAAAACACAATGACATAGTTCCTAGAATCGATGTTAAAAAGTGTTATCATGGCAGAACTGATAAGAAAAATGATGTATTTTACTTAAAATAAGATGATTAACATACATTAATCTATGCAAATCATACAATATATGGTTTTATCTTATATCTTTAGTTCTAGCAGTTTAAAAGAAAACATTACTTTGTTTCAATTTTCCCTATAGGCTCCAAACACTGAAGCATTTGCAATAGTCATATGTTGAATTCTAAGTCTATCCGCTCTTTATCTGTTGGCATATGGAAGTGAGAATGCCTTGTTCTACAAAAGATAAACTCATAGGCAAGGTAATGAGTCATGTTAAATTTTGCAATGTAAAAATAAGGCCTCCAAGACTTACTCTTAGAAATACATTTTATTGCTGGGAGGTAAACATATCCTCATATATACTTGCACCTAGTATCACAGGGAATCAAAATCACACTCCTTAGCTTCTATTCTTATAGCTTTGTATAAAATGTCACAAGTATATACAATGAATCATGATTCCAGTTTATCCTTTCTATGAAAATTTTAATTAAAATTTGCACTATATAAATACTAATGTAATTAGTCTGAGATAAATAATATAGATAGCACTAACTACTTTTAAGAGTGGGTCATATCTTTTTTAAATTGCTCCAACTGGAATATAAATGATTATATAAAACTAATGAAGAAAATAACCTTTCTGTATATTTTCAACAAGTCATTAGTAATACAGATGGGGTTATGAGGAGTTGCATTTATTATCTTTTCATTGCATTCAAAGCTGAGTATTTTATGCTTTCACTTAGATTAATTTTAATTTTAATTAAAATCCTTTGCATAGATTTTCTACAGTGAAATATAAAATTTAACATATTATTATGGGTATTTGAAGAATGCCTGTAAGGTCACCGAGGTGAAGAAAAATAACACAACGAAATAATATAATAATCTGTGAAAGAATGTATTTTCTACAATTTACTCTAAAATAGATTGACTCACAAATTAAATTAATTTTAATTTAAAAAAGTAACGTATTTACATTCCAAGCTTATTCATTGATTTGTTTTCACTCCAAAGGAGATTTTGCACAAAATTCTTTACAATATTTTTCTTAGGTATATCACTCCATTTGAAGTTTACCCACCACCAATTGCATGTAGGAAGCATCTTCATCATAATTTAGCTGAAATATTAAGAGATGTCATCTATCTGAATTTACATAATTTTAATTTACAATTAAAAGCAACAAAAATAATTATTCAGAATCTGACAATGTTTATTCCCATGTCTCACTGATCTTTGTAAACATTTTTCTTTGCTAATATGTAGAGATATCATTAAATTTTATTACTAGAAAGCATCTCACATTTGTTTCAAAAATGTATAATATTCCTGGGTTGGATTTGTATTGCAATATTTATGTGCCATAAAGATTAACTCTTTTTAAATTTTTTTTCTCCAATCAATGACTTATTTGGGAGACAAGCACTGTTATAGTTTGTGTCCAGAAGCCTGCCCCCACGAAGTGTCATGCAACTAGAGGACATTTTCAGAGGTGGCTGAATCTAGAATGTGCAATGCTGGAATTAAGAGCATATGATTAATAAATTAGACAAATGATTGTTTTGGCATAGTTCTAGCTAGGACTATGGGTGGAAGTGCTACATCCACCATAGGGTATGTAGTCTGAATGTAACACAAGGGACAGAAAGAGTCTTGTCTTTCTCTTGTGGCTTTTGCTGCCTTGTGGGATGCCATGAACTGTTTTCTGCATACCACTCTGCCTTGGAGCCAGCTAATGGTGGACTGAAACCTCTACAAACTGTGAGCTAAATAAACCTTCCCACCTTTAACTTTGGATATTAGGTATTTTATCTCAGTGATGAGAAAAGTAAATATGTCAAACAAAAAGCTTCAGATAAATGTGTTTATAATTTTACTGGATATCTATTACTATATATCAAGTCTCTTCTATCATCATAATTCACAACTTCAACAATTTATTATCTTCTCAAAATTATCTTTGGGTTCTGTGCATTTGTTTGGCTAGCTCAAATTGTTGTATTCATTCAGAAGGGCTGGAATGTGTCAGTGGTTCCATTCATGTTTCTGTTAGGATGCCTGGCATACTCTTTCCTTTCAGCAAGATGGACAGATTTTTCTGAAATATCAAGATTATATTCTAAAAGGACAAAGTGTTTTCTATAGTTTTTTTTTTGAGTTTAATAATTACAACTTCTGTAGTCTCACTTCTGCTCCTTCTTTCAGAAAAAGATAGCTGTAAAATTTGCCCAGATTACAAACTGGAAAAGATACTCCATCTCTCAAGAGACTGAACTGTCAAGTCACATTTCAAAGAGATGTGTAGAGCTGGAGAAGGAAGGGAGGAAGAAATTACCATAATAGTCTTTCTACATCGAGCCTACAAAATTCATGAAGTTTCCAAGAAACCAGCAAATTATGTCTAGAATTTTAATTATTTATGTTCTTTTCTTGTTTTTCTTTGTCTTTTCAGAATTTAAAAATATTACAGAAGATATTCATGTTAACTTTTGTCATTGTAACAACACATAAGAATTAATTTGCAAAAGAGAAAATGTGTACTTTGATCCACAGTGGCATGGAGCCTGTTGCTTTTACCCTGTCATAAAGTACCATGTTTAAATACAGAGTGTGCGGTGGAAATAAGGAATGAAAGGAGAGCAGAAAAGGCCCGAACACTATCTTGCTCATTGAGAACAGGCATCCAGTGACTGAAAACCTTTGCTACGTCCCATCTCAAGTTTCTACTGTCTCCAAATAGTGCTGATCTGGAGATCAAGGTTATAACACACTAGCCATTGGGGGATGATCCAGATTCAAACAATAACCATATTTTAAACAAGATATTCTGAATAATGAAAAAATTTTCGTTCTTAGTCCTCTTACATTGAGGTTTTCTTCTTTAGGAAATTTGTATTTTCCTTGTTGCACAACTCAAGGTATGTAAACTAGTAAATATTGTTTTAAAATGAATTAATTCATCTTTAGTTTTTAGAGAAATTCTCTAGTGGAAATTGTCAGTTCTTTTTTGCCACCAATGTATTTACACTTAGTGTATTTTTGCCATACACTAAGTAATTTATCAAATAAAACATCAATTTATTGGCTCATAACATTTCACAATCCTGGACAAACCAAGTCTAAGACACTAGCACCTGGTAAAGGCATTTTGTTGCTTTATTGTATGGCACACACCATCACACAGAGGAAGGGCAGAGACAATTCCTTCTTGAAAATCCTTTTCGTACTGCATTAATGCATTCATGAGACCAGAACACTCCTGAACCTAATACCACTTCTAGGCTCCACCTGTCAGTTGTGTGGCATTGGAAATTAAGTTTCCAATATATGAGTTTTGGAGAATGCACTTCAATCACACTAGGAGTTAAGATAGCTTCCTGATTTTTTTTTGTTCAAAATTTAGTAAGCTTAGGTTAATCTGGAAAACTACAAAAAGAAACTGGGAACACTTTCAATGTTCTTGTGGGGTTTTTTGTATGCTTGTCCAAAATGTTTTTCTTGGAATTAGCTTGAAAATTATTACTGATATTACATTTCCATATTTTGTTAAACTTGCTCATGCAGTATACTCTAAAACATCTCTGGTCTAGATAATACAAAACAGAGTAGAGTTACTAAAAATGTAACAGTAAAAATGCTACGCTCTAAAGAGATAAGAAATAATAAGGCCTAATGAGAATGGTAAAGAAGAAAAAGTCTTGAACACTAATATAAATTACTGTAGTCATTGGGGAAAACAGTTTGGTTTTCTCAAAAAATTAGATATTGAACTATAGCAAGTGATTCCTGGGTACATAGCCAAAGGAAATGGAATTTAAAAAAAATTTCTATTGCAGAAGATATAACTGTATTTCCATGTTTACTTAACACTATTTGCAATGGCCAGGAAATGGAATCACTCCAAGTTACATCAACTTATGAATGCATACAGAAAATGTACCATGTGCTTATTCCTCTATGGAAGCTAATAAGACCACTCTTACAAGAGCAGAATATAATAGTGGTCATTACAGACAGAGAAGTTCAGGCAAATGATAAGAGTACTAACAGTTGTGGAGAGTGCTGGCAGAAAGTGAAGAAATGGTTACTGTGTTAGAAGCAAGTTCCAGTATGCTATCCTATAGGGTTATTATAGTTAGCTTTTTGTATAGTATTCATTTAAAATGCTGGAAGAAAGGTTTATGAAAGTGAGTGGCCCACAGCTGCCTGCATTCTTCCTGGAGAGCCGAAAGTGCATGTAGCGATCTCCAGCCCACAGAGAAGCTTTAGCGCTTCACTTCAAGACTGGTAAGAACCCGTCCAGCCTCTCACCTCACTGGAGGATGTACCTGGAGGTTCCTCTGGGCTTATCTGGGCCCAGTCCAGAAACCCCCAAGCAGCCTGCACTGCCTGCATTCCACCTAGAGAGCTGAAAGTGCACGCAGTGATTTCCAGCCCACAAGGAAGCTATAGAGTGTTGCTCCAAGAGTTGTGAGGTTCTGCCCAGTGACCCCAAGTGGCTGGGAGCCACCTGGTAAGGCCTGTCTAAGGACCTCCTCTCAACTGCAGAAACCCCTTGCAATAGGGATAGATATTCTCAGCCCTAGAAACAACTGAGACCTTGTCTTAAGCTTCCCTAAAGGAACATAGGAAAATAAAACAAAAGAGCAAAATGCAATCTAGAACCTCCAGCCCATCCCAAGCAAGCCTAGGAGACATGGACATAGAAGAAATGTAAGCCATGCACCTGAAACTCCTGAAATGATAGTAAGTGAAGTAAAAAACAACTCTGGGAAGCTGTAAAAGAATTCAGATGAGAAATAATCTCCCAGGTAAAAGAAGAAATGATAAATCTAGTAAAAGAAATGCTGAGCACATCTAAAGAAGACAAAGTTAAAAAGTTAGAGGAACAATGCAAAAAGATGGAAACCTTCAATAAACAATATAAGAAACAAACACAATGCATGAAGCAGATTCAAAGGGGTATACAGGAAGTCAAAAATTCCATCAAAAGTTAGCAAAACCACCTCAGTGAGAGTGAAGATAGATTCTGACCTTGATGATAAGATTGTAGCTAGTGAACATGAAAGTAAAGATCTTTTAAAAATATCAAGGAACCAGGAAATAACAATTTGACAGCTGCAAGATGATGCAAAGAAAAACAACATAAGATTGATAGGTATAAATGAAAAAGAAGGTGACAACACAAATGATATCAAGAGGCTATTTACAGAAGTAGTAGATGAAAATTTCCCAAATATGACAATGGAAACTGACATACAGATCAGGAGACATAACCAAAATTAAACTACATGCAGACATATAATAATCAACATCCCGGATCCAGCATAAGAAAAGAATTAAAAGCTGTTAGAGAGAAGACAGATCTCCTATAAAATAAAGCCTATTAGAATCACAGCAGACTTTTCAAAACAAACAATGAAGTCAAGAAAAGTATGGAGTGAAGCATTTCAGATCCTAAAGGAAAATGAATTTCAACCCAGATTGATGTACCCTGCAAAACTGTGCTTCAAAATTGATGGAGAAATAAGATACATCCTTGACAAAGAACAGCTGAAGAACTTCATGACCACCAAACCAACCCTGCAAAGAATACTGAAAGACATTCTAGATTGACATAGGAAAAACCACTAAGCAAGGCAAATAGCTAATGGAAAGGTAAAGAATCAACAGCAGAAAGATAACATGTCAATAACTAAGCTAATATACATCAGTTATAACCATTAATATAAACAGCCTCAATTCACCAATTAAAAGAAACAGACTGACAGAATGAATCAAGAAACAACATCCAACCATATGTGGTATACAAGAAAACATCTGACCCAAAAGGAAACCCATAGACTGAAAGTCAAAGGACTGAAAACAATACTTTATGCAACAGGAACAACAACAACAACAAAAAAGCAGGGGTAGCTATTCTGTTTGCTGATAATGTGAACTTCAAACCAAGAATGATACAAAGAGATAAAGAGGGTCACTACTTACTAGTTAGGGGAAAACTTTAAGAGGAAGAGATAACAATCTTGAATACATATGCACCATTTCAGCAGCACCCAGCTATACAAATATTAACAGAAATAAAAAATCAAAAAAGCAATAACACAATTATAACTGGAGACTTTAATACCTTTTGACACAAAGAGACATATCAACTAGACAGAAAATCAGCAAAGAAATAATAGAACTAAATCACACCTATGAACAAATGGACTTGGTGGACATATACAAAGTGTATCTCCCTACAACATCAGCATATACATTCTTCTCAGCAGCACAAGGGACATTCTCTAAAATGGACCATATACTAGCCCAAAGAACATGCTTAAGTAAATGCAAAAGGATTGAAATTATCCCATGTAGTTATCAGATCATAGCACTATGAAAATAGAAACTAATGAAAAAAGAAACTGCAAAACCCCCACAAACACATGGAAATTGAATAATATATTCCTGAGTAATCAGTGGGTCACAGAAGAAATTAAACAATATCTGCAAGCAAATGAAAATACAAACACACATTACTGGAACCTGTGGGATGCAAAATGAAAGCAGTTCTCAGAGGAAAATTTATTGCAGTGAATTCCCATATCAGGTAAACAGAACAAACACACACAAAAAATAACCTGATGCTATCTCTCAAACATCTAGACAAAGAAGAGCAAGTCAAACCCAAAATCAAAAGAAGGGAGGAAATGATAAAAATCAGAGCAGAAATCAATGCAATAGAGACTAAGAAAACAATACAAAGAATCAATGAATCAAAGAGTTGGTTCTTTGAAATAATAAATAAAATTGATAAGCCCCTATCTAACATTATTAAAAAAGGGAAAGAAAAAACTCATGCATGCATGTATGCAATAAGTAATGAAAAGGGTGAAATCACTACAGACCCTGTGGAAATACAGAAGATCATCAATACCTATTTCAAAAACCTCTATTCTCATAGGTTTAATAACACAGAAGAAATGGACAGATTCCTAGAAATATATGAATTACTAAGCTGGATCAAAAACACGTAAAACTGATGAATAACCTAATTTCAATTAATGAGATTTAAAATGTAATTAAAGCCTTACCAACAACAAAAAAAGCCCAGGTCCAGATGGATTCACTGTGGAAGTCTACAAGAAATTCGAAGACTTAATGATATGCACCTCAAACTCGTCAATGACATTGAAAGGGAAGGAACTCTCCCTAAGTCATTCCTGGAAACAAGTATGACTCTAATACCAAAAACAACCAAAAGAAAACTACAAGCCAACCTCCTTAATGAACATAGATGTAAGTTCTCAATAAAATAATGGCAAATAGGATGCAGCAAATCATTAAGAAGATTATACTCCATGACCAAGTGGGATTCATCCCAGGTATGCAGGGCTGGTTCAACATATGTAAATCAATAAATGTAATCCACCATATCTATAGAGCCAAAAGTAAGAGTCACATGATCATTTCTATAGATGTAGAAAAAGCTTTTGATAATGTCCAATACTCTTTCATGGTAAAAACCTTACAGAAAATTGGAATAGATGGGCTTTACCTCAATCTGATAAAAGTCATTATGACAAACCAAAAGTCAGTATTATATTAAATGATCAGAAACTGAAATCTTTCACTCTAAAATCAGGAACAAGATAAGGATGTCCATTATCACTACACATTATACAATATAGTGCTGGAAAGATTAGCCAGAGCAATCAGAAAAGAAAGAGAAATAAAAGGAATAAGAACAGAAAAGGAAAAACTTAAATTATCTTTATTTGTAGATGACATGATATTCTACATAAGATACCCCCAAAACTCCATTGAAAGATTTCTAGATATAATAACCAAATTCAGTAATGTAGCTGGATATAATGTCAATACTCAAAAATCAACAGCATTTCTGTGCACAAACAACAAACTCACTTAAAGAGAGGAAGAATAAATATTGTGAAAAAGGCCATTCTTCCAAAATTGTTATACAGATTTAATGCAATCTCCATCAAAATACCACTAGCATACCTCACAGACCCAGTGAAATCATTCCTAAAATTCATCTGGAACCAGAAAAAACCTAGAAGAGCAAAGGCAATTCTGAGCAACAAATGCAAGGCAGTAGGCATCACAATCCCTGACTTGAGGTTATACTACAAAGCTACTGTACTAAAATCAGCATGATACTGTGATAAAACCAGATCTGAAGATCAATGGAATAGATTAGAAGATACAACTACAACTACAAACACACTCAGCCATCCTATCTTTGATCAAGGGTCCACTGTTGTTCACTGGAAGAAAGATAGTCTCTTTAAGAAATGGTGCTGGAAACTGGCTCTCTATAGGCTGAAAACTAAAACCAGACCCATGCCTATCACCATGTACTAAGCTAAAGTCAAAATGGATCAAAGATCTAAATATTAAAACAGAAACACTAAAACTGCTGGAAGACAAAGTAGGTAGAAATCTTAAAGAAAGAAGGATAGGTGCAGAATTCATGAACAAAAATCAAACCAAATGGAAATACATCCCAGAATCAATAACTGGAATCTCATCTTATTAAAAAGTTTTTGCATGTGAAAAGAAATATCCAGGGTCTGGAGATTTAGCTCGGCAGAGAAAGTGCCTGCCTTGAAAGACGCAGAAGTGAGTTCAATCCCTGATACTAAAAAAAAAAAAAAACCCAAAAAACAAAAACAAACAAACAAAAAACAAAGAAAAGAAAAGCAATAAATCTCCAACAGAGTAAAAAGGAAAGCCATGAAGTTTGAAAATATCTTAGTCAACTGTCCCTCAGACAAATGACTTCTGTCTGGAACATATAAAGAATTTTAAAAAATCAAACTCCCGAAATGCAAAGACCTCATCCAAAAATGGGCATCTGATATGAATTACACAGTTCTCAGATAAAGAAATACATATGGCAAATAAATACATGAAAAAGTGTTCAGCATCATTGGTCATTAGAGAAATGCAAATTAAAACCACACAGAAATTCTATGAAAGAATGGCCAGGATAAAGAAAACTACCAACAACAAATGCTGGAGAGGCTGTGGGGAAAAAGGAACTCTTCTGCACTGCTGGTGGGAGTGTAGACTGGTGCAACCACTGTGGAGGTCAATCTGGAGATTCCTCAAAAAGCTGGGATCCGGGATTGGAAGTCACATTGGACTCAGCTATTTCAATTCTGAATATATTTCCAGAAGAATTGAAAACATTATATCACAGTGATATATGTACGCCCGTGTTTATAGTAACACAATTTGTAATAGATCTTGAAAACAACCTAAATGCCCATCAACAAGGAATGGATAAAAAATGATGTGGTATTTTTATGCATTAGAGTATTACTCAGCTATAAAAAATGATCACAATGAGATATTTATAAGTAAGTGGATGCAACGTGAGACCATACTCATAAGTGAAATAAATCAAACTCATATTTGTAAATAAGATATTGTCTCCCTAGTGTAAGAAATGATGAGTACAAAAGATACAAAACCCTCAATAAACATTGTAGAAGGGTAAGAATCTGCTCAAAAGGAAAAAAATAATGTCTCATGGAAAAGGAGGAAAAAAAAAAAGGAAGGGAAAAGAAAAAATATCTAAATTTGTATAAATACATTTAGGATAGCTAAGATGATTGTGCTATAAATTCTATAAGTTCATAGAACAAAACACTTAATATTCATAAGATTGGAATAAATTTGCATGTTTATATCTGGTGATCTAAGGAACTCTTGAAGATTACTATGGAAAATATAAACCTTAGTTATGTTCCTACTACCTTGTTTTGAAGACCTGTATTGTCATTGTTTTGGGCTCTTTGCTATTATTATTTATTGGTCTTTTTTGTTTCTTGTTTTTCTAGTAAGCTGTTTTGTTTATTATTTTCTGTTTTATTTTTCCCTCTAATACAGAAAGGATGGATATACATGTAGAGGCTTGTACATGCCTAGAACTTCTCCTAAAAAGTTTGCAATAATCGATTATGAGTGATAAAATGAACAGCTACTTTGAAGAAGAAGAGGCATTACGGTATCTATTGCTGATTCTGTATCATCATGCTGTGAAATCCAATAATGCTTTTATTCTTTGTTCAGAGTGGTTTTAGTCTGTTTTGTATTGTTGAATTTCAACATACATGAAGGTGTGGACAGCTATTTTGAAGAGAACAAGAGATATTATGGCAGCCGTTGTTGATTTTCTTATTGTCTGGTTTTGAAGGCCTGTAATGGCTTCATTACTCTGTTCTGATTGGTTTTACACTATTTTGTTTTGTATGAATTCATTCTGCATGAAAATATAGACAACTATTTAGAAGAAAACAAGAGACATTATGGTAGCCACTGTAAATCTCCTGTTGTCTAGCTCTGAAATCTGTGCCACTTACATTGTTTTTTTCTGATCTGCTTTGTTCTGTTTTGTATGTTTAGTTTTACTCTCTAAAATAAAAAAGGGCCATGAATATCCTTACCACAAAGTAACAATAAATGTTTAAAGGTACAGTACCATTTAATATGATTTCAAAATGTATACTAGTATCGAAACTTAACATGATATACCATTAATATATAAAATTTTAGGTTTTTATTTAAAAACCAGGCATTAGAAAAATAAATTTAACTTAAATAAAAATTGTAAAAGCAGTATAAGAAGTTATTTTGACAATGTAATCAGACTTAAATGTGCATATATATTTTAAGTATATGTGTATAAATACTTCTTTTACTAAAGTTAGATGAAAAATACCAAATCTTTGGAAAATAGTTTTAAAGGCCACTATCTCAAAACAGAAAGAGAATAAACATCTGAATGATGTTTTCTATTTAGATACATTATAAAATTACTTATATGATCAAAAGAATGTCAAAATTGACTTTGTTAGAATTTCCAGGGGAAGATACATACAATAATCTATATCATCAATTATTGCATGTTTAGATACATATTTATTTGCATATCATCTAAGGGGTAAATAACATGAGCTATTCATAGCTGCTTGTGAGTACAGTAAGGCTCAAACTTAAGACTGTGTTCTGTTCTGGGAAAGCGTTCATAAATTGGATTTGTTTTCATAGCCAACAAAGTGAATCTTACACACCTTTGGCATAAATATGCAAAATATACTGCTTTGTGCTTCCTAGCGATGTATACAGTTTTGTTCTTCCCATATCAACGCTGCTTTTCCTCCTGCTTGCAGACATCATGGGCTCTGACTGAGCACTGCACTGCTATATAATAAGCACATGGCAGCAAAACTGGGACAGTCTCTGGCAGACGGATGAATGACTTCTCAGATTGTTTCCATCTACAATGCTCCTAATGTGAGGTCCATTCATATCTGTGGACCTTCATAACTTGAATGTTCATGAGTTAGAGTCTCACTGAAATTGAATAATGCCTATTTCTTTACAACAAGGAATTGAAATATAGAGATTGAAAGAGGCAACTTGTTAAAATACGTTGCATCAACAAATTAATGACAGTCACTTTGCCTCAAATAATTTAGTTATTCACTCAGAATTCAACTAGCTATGAAAGTGGAATTAGTGTTATTGGAAGATCAAAAGAAAATAGGGGATAAGTATAATATTGATTGACAAAAGCCACATACTTGGTTCACTTGCATATACTGAATATTAAACATTCATTTGCAGATAGTGAATATTAAAGTTTTTTATTTCAAAAATAAAAAAGTAAAGAAGAATTACAGCATTTGATTATCATGCTTAGAAGATTATAATGCAAACTCTTCAGAAATTTTAAGGTTTAAAAGCATTAGGAGGTCAGGCAGGAGGGATTATAATGGATTTTTTTTCAGGCTCACTGAGTTGTGAACATTTTGCCTGGCAGTAACATGCAGTTTGAATTAATAGCAGGTATCTGATCAAACACAGAAGTACCTGTGCTAGCTATGTGTCTTGATCTCTTCCCATGACTGCTATTACCCCTTCTCTCTTGACCTCTCAACACTTCATTCCACAGTAAAATTTCTAGAAGCTGGATTATAATCTTTTAAACATGGAAATCATACTTATTTCCTTGAACATGTGAACCTTTTTCCCCTTTGATTTTACGTTGTTACTTTTCCAAAATGCTAGTTATATGTATGTTTCTCAAAATACTTTAGGCGCCGGTTCCATTGTCTTCTCTTAGGGAGTTTTTCCAGTCCTTACTCCCAACCCTGTTATACTTTTCCACTCACTTTTCTGCATAAGAGAAATAGAAAGCTTTACTTTTGTATCCCAAACATTGAAAAATTTCATATACTTTGGTTTATTATGCATTAGTGTGTGAAAAAGAAAAATATGATTTTTTTTACCCAAAATGTAAAACTCACTTATTTAAAATTGGCACTTTTTCACACAGCTGTATTTAGTCATATATTTGTGCAGATAATATTGAGAAAATAGCAATTTGTATAAAGGCAATGATTAGTGAAATGAAGCCTTGTACAGTACATTTGGCTTAGCTATAAGTTTAATGAAGTACTAGATTTAGCCTGGATTTCTCTTAAGTTACATATAAATAATCTAGCAGACATTTAGACTTGTTTGTGATCTCCGTAGGACAGCTAAATGAGTAATGTTGGCTTTTCCATTCGTTAAATGTTTTCATTCATTTTCTCACATATGTTAGTGTTATTCTTGCCTAAAATAACATCTTTTGTACTTTTCTGAACTTCCATCTGGGTTTTCTCCCACTTTCTCTCCTCTTGCTCCAAATATGATGGATAAAATAATCCTGTTATGTCTACAAAAATGCATCAAATTGGTCACAGTAGGTAGATGTTTGAAAACAATAGCTTTATAATCAGGAAAGGGAACATTTTCAAAACCTTACCAAGTACTCTGACTCATTGGCATTAGCATCACAAGCATTTTGTGCTCTGTTTTCTGAAGTATTAGATTATTTCCATTTCATGATCAAGACAACTATGTCTTCTACTCCAGAAAGAAACAACATGTGAATTAAGACACACAGCTAAACTGTTAGGAAAGAATACTAGTATATAACCAGAAATTTTATGTAAAGTGAAACTATTTACCTAAAAAATGCATAATGAGCTAAGTTTTGGGGTCATTGTGTTTATTAATTTACTAAAAATTTTATGGCTTTATTTAACATATAATTTCAATTCTGAGAAATTAAAACTGCATGATTGTATTGAGTTGTTCATACCTTACTAATTAAAAATCACAGATATGTTATTATTTGTTGGAGAAAAAGAACGTATTTTGACCACATTAGTTTAAGAAGTACTTTTCTCAATTGGAGAGAAATGAATAAATAGTAGAAATGAAAAATTGAGAGATAACACTTTTGTACAACCTAGACTCATTTTGTAATGCTTGAGACAATTTAACAAATCCTTTTCTCATCTTACTAATGTTGGACTATTCCACACAGCATGCCTACAATGGCCACAAAAAAAAAAAAGATGAGACCATAAGGGACGAGATTGTTTGTAAAGGGTACTTTGGTTTTTAGCTCTACACATTTCCTCCAACTTTTGCTTTTAGAAGACTGACAGACATAAAAGCTTATAGAAAAGTGATAAAATGAAAAAAGCTAACACAAAAGTCTTGAAAAATTTTTCAGATTTCATTTTCTAACATCAAATACAGAAATGTATTTGCTTTTGGATAATTCTCTATACTATTATAATTTAAATAAAACCCTGAAAGCTTTAGTAAAATACTGAATCCATAATTTTAGACCTTCAAGGAAGAATGCACAGCATAAATAGCTTTTACACATAGTATAACTAAATACCTTGCCTCATAATTGTGAGTAATGTTACTATAGGGTATATTTTCAACATTTTTATTTAAAAATATGTGCCCTATTTACCTCAATAAGATGATTTAATTAAAATGAATCATTGTTAATCATTATATATTTTAACTAAAACTTTAGTCTTTTACAGTTCATATGCAATGGATTTCGAAACAGCCCTGAAATATGCTTGTTTTTCTTTACTACAATACTTTTCACATATTCAAGCCATGTTTGCTCTCAAAGGATCAATGTAAGCAATTCTTTTCTTTGTTCACAGGTAAAATATAAAGTCTCTGTGAAAAGAGTCACAACTTTAACATGTTACCAAAAGTGAACTATGAAGATCACACACTAGAAGTAGACCATACATGAATAACACTAAGTAAAACATGAAAAAATTCTTATAAATACCTTAATTCAATTGCAAAATATCTGAATAAGTTTTAAATTTAAAGAAAGCATTTTGATTATTTATTGCCAATATGCTCATATCTGTGATTTCTTAAACATCAATTTTCTATTCAATATTTTCAATTTGCTATAACAAATTAAGTTATTCTTACCTTATGAAATTTATAATAAAATATATTTACATATACTTTGTAACAGAAGTATGCATTTCAATGAAAAAGGAAGGGAACTGAGAACATTGAAGGTGCCACATACCTAGGAACAGACTCTGCAAGATGATTGCAGTTATTATGTGTCAGATCCATACTAAAAACTGAAGAAAAGGGACCATAATATGAAGATCAAAACTTTTCTTTAAAACTGAATCATTTTTCATTTTTAGAAGTCCTCAGGTTCTATAAGAATTTTATTGTGGAATTTTAACATGTTAAGTAGAGGCTTTTAAAATTTCAGAAAAATGTATTCACATACCTTGTACTAGAAATACAACAGGGTAACAGTGGTGGCGCGTATCTGTAATCCCAGCACTCTGGGAGGCTGAGGCAGGAGGACTGCAAGTTAGAATCTTGCCTAAGCAACTATAAATCTCTCTTTACTTCTGCTCCCAGCCCATTGTGCATGATCAGTGGTGAGGTTTTGTTCCTCACAATGTTTACCAATACAAATTAGTTAATACATATTTTGATTTTTTAAAATTTGAATTATTTGGAATCACACTTAGGATAAATCACATTTAGAAGAATATAAGCACTGATCAAAATATGTTTAAATTTAAAACCTTCTTATTACAATAAAAGACGCATGGCCAGAATGATGGGATAGTCATGTTTGAAGTGAGTGGGGAGTATCTTGACCATGATGAGGGGGATTACTGGCAATGTGTCTTTTACTGTTAAAAAAAATAATTTAAATATTCACTCTGTTTCTTAATCATCCTGGTCAATAGACCAGTTAGAGAAATTTCAGATAAAACTTTCATGATGTGTCATCATCCACCTTGTTTTTGTATCTGACACAACTTCTGCTTCTTCCCTAAGGTCAAAATGAGAGGGAAGTTAAAAATTTTGAAACATTCACCTTCAGGCATCTGCAAAGAGCTCAGCTAAAGATACAAGAGAGGATTTTGTTTTTGACTTTCAAAAGTGGAAGTAGTAATGTCATAAGTGTTATCAAGCAATGGAAATCATTTCATAGCAATGTGTCTCATGGCAATGTGTCTTTTGTCGTTAAAATATTTTTGAAAACTTAAACTTTCACTATATTTCTATCATACTGTGAATATTTGTGTGTGTGACCAAACAAATAATAAGCATAATGTTTAATGTGTTGAAGCATTTTCAGATAAAACTTTTAATGCTAAATATTAATTCCCTCATGAAAGTAAAACTATATGAAGTTTGTAAAACAAGACTAAGCAGAAATAATTAGCTTAATATTTTCTACATTCAACTGTGTTTCTAGCTATTAATTTAAATCTTTTCTCCAAGAAACTTTACTGAGACTGTTATTATTCATAGCTTGAATCTCTTTTTGAGATGACCATAAGCTAGATCTTGCCTTCTTTTGCCCTTGCTATGTCAGTATTCCACTAATAAATAATGGAATAGATTTATACTTATTTAATATCATTTAATATGAAATTGATGATAATTCTCTGTCCATAAAAATTGCTTAAAGCTAACAATTTGCTATAGTCATTTAGAGAGAATAAATTTAGGATTACTGCAAAGATACAAAAAAAGTTTTTTTCTAACATTAATAGATTTTTTACTTATTATTTTTTAGTGCCCAACATTTCAACTACATGAAATGAAAAGTAGCTCTTCATATTATATCTACCAGGCCAGAGATATAGCTCAGCGGTACAAATATCTGCATGGCAAGGACAAGGTCCTGAGTTAGATTCCTGGCACCCCCCACAGACAAAATACAGAGATATATCTACCACTATCTATAGGTTTTGAATTATATTTTTATATTTTAACACCCTTTTAAACAATATATTTTGTAGCACCAGAAAATACAGAAATTATATTTTAGCATAATTTTCAAACTTCAAGAAACGTCAAATTCATAAAACAATGCTTGATCTTTCCATTATGAAAACGTGTTTAGTGCTTACTCTTTTATGAATCATTTTCTGTTTTTAAGCTCTGGATCTTTCACCTTGTGCTGTGCAATTAAAATTAATAGTTACAGTTGAAAATGTAAAAATCAATAAGTAGATTTTATACCATGTAGGTTCCAAGCACATGTGCTATGATGAGAAATATTCCTTGTTGTAAGAAAATAAATTTATTTTTCTTAGTTGTGATTGACTAATAATCTCAATTTGATTTCTAGTAAGTCATTGATATATTTTAAATGTTACAATTCACAGATTCAGATTTTTTAATGGAATGTGAATTTTGATTTTTATAAAATCTTGACATTTTGCAAATGTAAGAAATTGTGCAAATTTACAATTCAGCATTACTAGTTATCTTTGACATAATGATGAATATATGTATTATTTTAAAACTTAATGATAATAAACTTATACATTGATTTCACTATTCATATAAATATTGAAATCAATATCAATAACATCTAACCTGTAAGTCCCAGATCCAGCATGTATATGCATTTGGAGGCAAAATCCATGTTGTGTTAAAATTTTATAACTATTTGAAAGAAATAATTTATAATAGTTGCTTCATTTGATATGAAAACTTATGTATGTCACTAGGGAAATTGTGTACTCCTTGTCTGACAATGCTTCCACTGATTTTTAGTAAATGCTAACGTGTATATGCAACCTTCCAAATCTACAAATTGTACAATTTAAAGCAATTTTTCCATAAGGATTAGACAAGACAGTAAATGTATCACAACAAAATAACAAATTGATTTTCTGTATTGTGCCAATTAATCTAATGTATGCTTCCATTGCTTCCTATTTTCAGTACTTAAATAAGAAGTATATTGCTTATGAACATAACATGTTAGGAACTCTACATTTGTGCAAGTACCTCTGTTATGGTACAGTGCTTGTTGTAAATCTGCCCAGTTCTTGATTCCATTAGTACCAGCAGTTAGTATGCAACAGAGTGTGTGTAGACGAACACTGATTATGAAACCCTTCTTTCTGGGAGGCAGTGTTCACTGCTGTGCCGTTTCCTATCATACATATATGAGAATATAGCCTGGAATTTCAAGGCATGTTTTGAAGCACTCTTCTATGAAGAACTAATTATGAGAATGAGGGTGAATTCTGGTGGATAGCAAAATGTCCATGCTAGAGATTCTGCCGTTAAAATAGTGAAATTAACTACTTAAAATGTTATATTTTAACATCTGCAATCAGAGTCATGTTCCACAAAGATAGCTTGAAACGTTTTGTAGCATTTTGCTGACTTACATGGATTTTTATATTGAACAGAATCAATGCTACTCATCTTTTAAATCAGTAAAACCCATGTCTAAGCCAGGGGGAGGAGTGGCCCATACCTAGGATCCCAGCCTCAAGAGGCTGAGACAGGAGGACTGCTGGAGTTCGAGGCCAACCTGGGCTACATAATAAGTTCAAGGTTAGCCAGCACCATGTAGTGATATCCTATCTCAAAATAAACATATTCTCTCAAGAACGCACCATGCTTATCACCATGATGACCTTTAACATTGCGATTCCAATATGTTGGAGCACAGCTAGCTTTGATGGAGTTTTCTACACTCCTTAAGCTAATTATCTAATTTATCCTTGAGAATACTCAATTGAGGTAGAGTTGTTTACTGTATGAGAATGTCCTATCGCAATAATTATAGCTTGAATATTTATGTCATTCAAGATCATTCAGAGTTAGGAAAAAAAATAGGTTCTCAAATCCAAGGGAATTTGATATAGAAATGATAGTTGTGAAAACTTTTCCTATACTACCTACAGGGTAAGTTAAATTACATGAGATGTGAAAGATGTTCAAACACAGACATCTGTGTAATCTGGGTTTTTGAAAAATTTAATTTAAACTTTTATATTTTATATAAAACCTTTGCAATATTTAGATACATAAAATTAGCTGTTTTGCTACATAAGATATTGCTTATGTAATATATTTTTAGAAAACTGCTCTTCTTGTTACAAATATTAACTTGCTTAAGAAAGCATGTATCCAACATTTTACCCAGTTTGAAACTATCAGTCCACTGACTGTTGAAATCTTAGGTAAGTGTCATTGAGTTACAGAAATAAATAGTTTCTCTTTCTGGTTTTAATCAGCAATATGAATGGTATGATTCAAAATGCAGCTTTTAATTCGGTAAAAAAAAGTTATCACTAGATACCTTGCAGGCACTAACAGCAGAAAAAGCTGTTAAAGATTTCTGAAAATATTTTTCAGATGGTTTCACTAATTCTTTTCAGTAGAACAAGAAATACACTCAACATTGGGTTTTGCCTTATTTTACAGACATTTTTTAAAGAGAATGACATAAAAGTAACAATAAAATAGAATTTCAAAACAGGTTAGTAGGAGAGTTACAATAATGAATACATTGCATATTATTGTCTTTGTGTTAGTGATACAGAGTGCAAGACATAGGCATGTTATCTTGTCCAAACAGTATTACATAAACCTTTCTTTTCCATCAACTAAGAGAAACTAGATGTATAACTTTCTTAACTACCACGTGCATGCATATATATATATATATATATATATATATATATATTTCCTTTTCTTTCATTTCCTTCTCTCCCATCACAGTTTGTCTTTTTTTTAAATAGAGTATAGTATTAAAAGGGTCAAGAAGTATGTGTGCATCCCATGAATTGCAAGTCAATTTTCCTTAAGTTCTTTTGTCAGGTAAAATAACTGTCTTCTTCAATTGTGTATCCAATAAAGAGTTCTAATTAAAGTATATAACATATAGACATATAAATATTAAAGTTTAACAACTTTGGTGACAGTCAAAGAAGAAAGCCTTATTTATCTTCTCAGTTTAGAATGACTTTCCTTGAGTACATTAAAACTGCAGCTACCTGGTCTCCTGAAAGAGTGAATATGCCTCTGGTGAAAATATAAATGCAGTTTTTTTTTATCAGTTAAACCTAATTGTCATAATGTTACATGCATTAATTAATGTAGCATATGCACCTTTTCAATTTAATTTTTTTATTTCTTTTGTTCAACTGTATTTTTTATTTTATTTATTTTATTTTAAAGAGAATAAAACAAAAGAGGACAGATCTAAGCAGATCAGAACAATGTAAGCAACACAGCACTTCACAACAAGACAATTGGATATTAACAGTAGCTATCATAATGTCTCTTCGTTTGAAATAGTTGAGCTTAACTTTACACACAATAATGTCAAACATAACAAAGTAGAATAAAACAACTCAAGAGAATGGAAGTATTCCAAGGCATTCTGAACCAAATAACAGAAGATGAGCAATGGCTGCTATATTATCTCATTTTCCATAAAAAGTTGTTTTTACTATCATACATATTAAAATCCAATAAGACACAATGTGATAGAACCAATGGTAATAGAAAAACAAAAGCATGGTAGGACTTCAGAGAAAGATGATTTTAAATCAACACTGGCTACCATACTGTCTTGTCTTCAAAGTAACTATTCATTTGATCTCATATATTAAGATCAAACAAAACAGAATAAAACCATTCCAAACTATGAATGAAAACATAAGATGTCAAAGCAGTATAATGATAAACCATGATTACCATAAAATCTTTTGTACTCTTACCATTTCTTACACTAGGGAGACTATACGGTATTTATACATGTGAGTTTGGTTTATTTCACCTATGAGTATATATTCAAGATGCATCCATTTATTTATAAATATCTCAGTGTGATCATTCTTTATAGCTGAGTAGTACTCCATTGTATAAAAGTACCACAATTTTTTTATCCATTCCTCGGTGGATGGGCACTTAGGATGTTTCCAAGATCTGGCTATTACAAATTGTGACGCTATAAACATGGGTGTACATATATCATTGTGGTAAGATGTTTTCAGATCTTCTGGGAATATGCCTAAGAGTGGAAAAGCTGGGTCAAATGGGACCTCCAACCCCAGCTTTTTGAGGAATCTCCAGATTGACCTCCACAGTGGTTGCACCAGTCTACACTCCCACCAACAGTGCAGAAGAGTTCCTTTTTCCCCACAGCCTCTCCAGCATTTGTTGCTGGTAGTTTTGTTGATCTTGGCCATTCTTTCTGGAGTAAGATGGTATCTCAGTGTGGTTTTAATTCGCATTTCTCTAATGACGGATGATGAACATTTTTTCATGTATTCATTTGCCATTCGTATTTCTTCATCTGAGAACTATGTGTTCATCTCAGATGCCCATTTTTGGATTAGGTGTTTGAATTTTGGGGGTCTGAATTTTTTTAATTCTTCATAAGTTCTAGACAGAAGTCCTTTGTCTGAGGGACAGTTCACTAAGATTTTTTTTCCCAGTTTGTAGGTTTTCTTTTCACTCTGCTGGAGATTTCTTTGGACATGCAGAAACTCTAATAAAATGTGATCCCAGTTATTGGTTCAGGGCAGTATTTCTCATGCAGTTTGGTTCTTGTTCATGAATTCTCTACCTACCCCTATGTCTTCAAGATTTTTACCTACTTTGTCTTGCAACAGATTTGTGTTTCTGTTTTAAAATTTAGATCTTTGATCCATTTGCATTTCAGTTTAGTACATGGTGATAGGCATGAGTCTAATTTTAGTTTTTGGCATATGGATGGCCAGTTTTTCCAGCACCATTTATTAAAGAGACTGTCATTCTTCCAATGAACATGTTTGGCCCCTTTATGAAAGATAAGGTGGTTGAGTGTGTTTGAAGTTGTGTCTTCCAGTCTATTCCATCGATCTTCAGGTCTGTTTTTATTCCAATACCGTGTTGATTTTATTACAGTAGCTTTGTGGTATAACTTCAAGTCAGGGATTATGATGCCTCCTGCCTTGGCCTTGCTGCTTAGAATTGCCTGTACTATTTATTTTAATGTAATGTGGTTATTAATATGTCTGCTGATAACTTTTTAGGTACCTTTCTGAATTATTCTTTCCATAGGTCAATATCTTAAATCAGAGATGTGAAAAATTTTTGAACTAAATAGAAAGAAATATTTTTGACTTTTAATAAAAATTACTGAGTTATTCTAAAAAATCACACCATATTTTCATTGTGATTATTGATGTGTGGAATTCCTAGTCTATTCCAATATTTCTGAAGTTTTGTGTTAATGTTAGGCAATTTTATGTGACAAATACTTTCAGTATTCTCTGGGAGCTATTCATCTGAGTTTGAAAATGTAAAAGTTTGTAGATATTGAAATTTGTGTTTCCTTTTTGTGAGAAATTGCTTCTGTAATTTATTTAATAGATTTTAAACCTCATTGCTTCTCTTTCTCTCTCTCTTTCTTTCCTTCTTGGTAACATGCTATAATGTTAGGTCCTAGATTTCACTATTAAAGATTTATGAGTTTAAATTCCAGCTCAATTTATATGGTTCAATTCATCACTCTAAAATAAGCCATGTCACTAATACTCCCAATATCTTCATAAGAAATTAAGACTGATATAGTACAGAGTAAATACATTAAAAATAATTATAATATCAAGGTAGTTTAAACCACCTCCTATGGCCTAAAAATAAAATACATGTTTCTTTTATTGATAAGCAAGGAAACATATTATCCATTTTTTAACATTAAGAGACAAGATGTTGTTCAGCACAAAATAAAGAAGACAAGATGAAGAGTCATAAAAGCTTTCTCACCAAAAGTTCCCTTAGACAAATGGGAAGAACCTAAAGTAAAAACAATTCAATTCTGTCATTATAGAACAGTGCAGAGATTCTGAACATATGTGGAATTAAGAAAGCAGATAGTGATTAGGTTTGCATGGATGACTGTATTTGCGAAGTGCAATTTTATCTCTTTGGAGAATCAGTAACTGGGGCTGAGTCCTGTTCTTATGATGGAATACGTGTGGAACTAATGGACACATCGAATTTTTAAAACCTCAAAAAGAAATTCCTAGGTACTATAACTTCTTCTTCTCATTATAAAGTACTAAGCTTTCTCCATTTAAATCTAACAAGACTATTCAACTATATTTTTCATTGCCATACATAGCTTTTGTCATACATGTAAAATATTTGATGTGTTTTATAATTTATTTTACTAATAAGGAGAAGGAATATCATCTAGATTTGAAAAGCTAGGTGTAGAATTGTTTTAGAAAGAGAAATTCTCTAAGGCTGATCCTTATTCCAGTGGCACCTAATGTCAGCAGGAAGTGGATTAACATCACATGGCAGGATGAGCAGTGGAGAGCAAACAGTCTGGCAGTGTCCTGGATGTCTGGTGACATCTTGGAGAGACATAGGAGACACACACCTCAATAAGGGTCCACAAGAGCTCCCTGTTTCTGGGTCAACCCAGGTTTATTTTAGATAAGACAAAGTCCTTTACACTTTGAGTGGTGCAGTCACATCTAATAATTAAGGTTTCAAACAGGTATGTTAGTGTTGGTGCAGGTAGGACAAGGTGGACTTACCCTGCCTATCTCTTTTCCTCACATAGTATTTCTCATCTCAGTTAACAAACACTTCCAGTGCTTTCTTTCAGTCTTTTCAACTTCCACATATCATAGCAAATACTATTTTGTCTCCCAGACATATTATTATCTGACCATTTCTTATCAGGTACACATATACTAACATCTTGTCCAAACTAGTAAAATAAATGATCCTCTTCAAGTTGCCCCATGCATTTCGAAGTAAATTAAACCAGTGAGGAATGTTTATTACAGAAATTAACATAAACGGGAATATGTATATTAATTCATTTCATGGCTACTACTTGAAATATTTCTTTGTTCACTGAAAAGGAAGGTTTGTTCTATTATCCCTTTGTTGCTTCTTTGTAAGTGAGAATATTCGCTGTCTCTGCATAACTGCTTTGAATAGAACGATACAAGGTGCATTAGTCCTTGCTTTTCTCTAATTATTTTGCCATAAAATTTTATTTTTTTTTCATATAAAAAGCACCAAGGTCAGATGTTAGAAGAAAGTGAGGCAAATAGGGAAAGGATGTGGATATCTAACTCCAGTAAGCTGAAGGTCAGAGCCGAGGTCGGTTATCCTGAGTATCAGGCCTGCGTGAACCAGACGCAGCTTGGAGGACTGGAAGGTACACACCGCGGGATGCTCTGCAGACACCAAAGGCCCGCCAGCAACAGCAGCAGCCCTGGCTTCTGTCATGTACGCCTGTGCCAAAGACTAAAAGAAAGATCCTGAACCTAAACCTCTGAGGCTTTGCATCTCTCTACCCTCCTCCCTGCTCCCCGCAATGGGAACCTTTTTTAAATTCTTACTGATGAAACATCCACCGAGTTTTTCCCCACTGCTTGCTCCTTTGCCTCCTCAGTCTTCATGACCTTGGAATGAGGACCCAGAGCGGGAGGGTGGTGGTTACAGTGCCTCTTTCTGGTTTAAAAGCCAAAGGCACAAAGATTAAACTACAACCGTAAATGCCCAGTTATTGATGAGAAAATGCCCTTGTAGCTATTTTTGAGTGGAATTAAATCCCTGAAGCAGTGCCCGTGTTAGCTCTGCTCTGGCGGTGTGTGGTCCACTAGATCTCAGGGCGAGGACTCAGGCAGATACTGGTAGTAGGGAGTGACCAGGCCATCTCTGAGAGGTCCCAGAGGCTGGATAAAGAAGCCAATCCCACTCCACAGAGCAAGTTTCTAGGTTTCAGAGACTCCTGTGGCACTAAAAAAACAAAAAGGAAGAGAAATGAAATAAGACATAAATTTTTTATATATACACTTAAGACTACTAAGATGATTGTACTACTCATTCTATTAGTTCCTGGAAAAAGGAGATAACCTCTGTTGGATTAGATCAATTTTGCATGACTACATCTGGTAATTTGAATAAGACTTACGAAGATAATTCTGCAAAACAACAAAAATTGTTATGTTCATACCACCTTGTTTTGAAAGCCTACAATGTTATTGTTTTGGGGACTTAGTTATACTTTGTTGTTTTGTTTTTTCCCTCTAATATAGAAAGGATAGATATGTACATGTATAGGCTTATATATGCCTAGAACTTCACCAAAAGAATTTATAAGAATTGAGTTTAGTATGTGTGGTAGTATGAACAATTTCATTGAAGAAAACAAGACACCATGGTAGCCATTGATGATTTCTTATTCAAAAAGCAATAATGCTTTTATTCTTGGTTTTGATTGGTTTTAGTCTGTTTTCTATTATTTTATTTCAATATGTATGAAGAGATGAACAGCTATTTTGAAGAAAACAAGAGACATTATGGTAGCCCCTGTTGATTTTCTGCTGTCTTTCTGAAACCCTGTGTTTTTGCATTGTTTTACTCTGTTCTGCTTTGTTCTGTTCTGTTTTGATTTATTCTCTTTAAAACAAAAAGTTTTAAAAATTTTTTTAAAAAGAACTTGTTCAGAAGAGGCGCAAGTAGGGCAAAGGCCGCAGGACGCACAATCGAGGACGGAGTGAAGGTACCCAGAGAAGTGAGAGGCGTTATAAGCTGGAGTGGGGTGCATTGGGGGTGCTTTCAGCACGGGCAACCTGGGCCGCCTGTCAGGTTACCTCGCAGGTCATCTGCTTGTCCAAAGTTGAGACAGGCTGCAGCCAGTGTTGCTGCTTCCTCGGGTGGTGGAAGCTTGGATTTGCAGGGGTAAAGGACAGACCTATCTGGGTGGGGAAAGATCAGGGAGAAGGACCTTTAGGAAGTTTTTGTTTGTTTACTTGTTTGTTTGTTTAGTTTTCTGGAGGAGAAATGTTTGTCTTGAAATTGCAGTTTTAATTAATTTTAAAAAGTCTCAATTGCCTTGTCTGCTTTGTACCTACTTTTCATTTCTCATATCCTACCTCAGAGTGACAGGTTAATCTTTATATCAACCTGGTCAGGAGTGGCAACTTGGGGTCCCAAGACAGCAACTTGAATCCCCGCAGGGGAGCATTGTCATGTCATGTACGTGGGGAAGGGAGACTGAACTACTGAGAATTAATGATAATGATCACAATGAAATATGTTTTTAATAATGATTAAACTACTTGAAATGATTTAAAATTTGAAAAATGCATTAAAAAATCTTAAAATTAGGGTCACATAAACTGTATCCTTCTTTTAATTTGTGACTATTTAGTGTGAAATATTTTTTCGCTGTATTTTATTCTACTAGTTAATTTTACCAGTTAACCTAAATGAGAGCCCAAAAATAATAGCATTCACAACTGATTAAATTTTAAAGAAGATGTTTTTATTTTGACAGGTAACATTTAAATCAGTCAAAGATGAAAACATTTGTTTAAAAATTTGGATTATAAATTAGATTAAAACTGATAACAAAGTAGATATAAATAGAGAATTACAGGCATATAAAGTATTATAATGCAGAGAACTTTTAAATTTATCTTTTCCTTCTCAAAATTCAATAATTTTAGTTTATGAAATAAACTAATATCTAGGCATGGTAGTTAAGCCTGTAATACCAGCACTTGAGAGGCTGAGGCAGGAAGATCACTGGATATCCGAGACCAACCTGGGCTACAAAGTGAGTTCAAGGCCAGCCTTACCTGTTCAGTGAAACCCTGTTGCAAAAAGCCAAAAACAAAACAAAACAAAACAGAGAGAAAGAGAGAGAGACAGAGACAGAGAGATGGAGAGACAGAAAGAAAGAAAGAAAGAAAGAAAGAAAGAAAGAAAGAAAGAAAGAAAGAAAGAAATTGACAAGCACAAAAGAAGTAAGTAAAATTATCAACATGTATAACCACAGGAGGCGGGTAAAAGTAAAAAATGCAAAGAAAAGCAAAATGACAGAAATTTAAACCAAAAGCTAAATCAAAGGGCTTGGACTGCTGTGGGAAATGTATGATTCACAGGGAACGGTAATTTCAAGGAGGAGGTGCACATATATTAAGAACTGTCTTGTTATGTAGATGAAGTTTCCCACATAGCAGCTAGTTTGGGTTATTTCTGCCTGTGCTCCTGCCACATTCCTGTTCTCTTCTTCCTGTGCAAACACACACACACTCTCCCACGTTCACACACTCACTCATATGAACAATGGCGGGACTCTTTCATGGGTTTACAGAAACAAACTGAAAACCTTTTTAATGGCCAAAACTGAAACCATAAAGTGACATAGAATTGTTAACTAAAATATAAATATCCAGAAGTCCATAATGACATAAATAAATGACAATATATTAGTATGTTAGTGAATAAGGTTTATTAAGAAGAAACTAAAATAATTTATGTGAATAATCTAATCTCATAATCTCATAGACAAGGAGCTAAACTTTCCATTATCTGGGGGTTAGTC
This sequence comes from Hydrochoerus hydrochaeris, assembly GCA_004027455.1. Lineage (NCBI taxonomy): Eukaryota > Metazoa > Chordata > Mammalia > Rodentia > Hydrochaeridae > Hydrochoerus > Hydrochoerus hydrochaeris. The sequence goes on from PVLA01000285.1 coordinate 527,623, forward strand.
ACAAAAATCTTTTATCACCTGTATGATTTAGAAATTTACAAAATATTTCATAATAAAGAAACTTCCATGAGAGAGATAGTATTTTTTCATTTGCATTTCATGTAAAACAGTAAAAGTTATTGATAAAATTTATAGACAGAATGACCAATAAAATCAACCTAACCAATAGATTAATAGTTGATAAACTATCAAGAAGCAAAATAGTTTACTATAAATCTAAAGTAAACATTTTAGTTAAAAATCTTAAAAGATAGATATTAATTTCAGGTAGTTTTTCTTTTCTTTTCTTTTTTTTTAATTGGTACCAGGGATCGAACTCATGACTGCCTGCTTGCAAGGCAGGCACCTATGCTGCTGAGCTAAATTCCCAGCCCCAATTTCAGGTAGTTTTTCATAAACAAATTCAATCAACAAGAGGGTGGGGCAAAAAATCAGTTTATCCAATGCTATTTAGGTAGAAAATTAAATGCTTAACATATTTCTAGAAAGTGATTTCCTTAACTGCATAAATAAGGAGTAAGTTTATTTCTCATCAGAAAGCTGATGTAAATCAACACATGAACTAAAAAAAATCCCATATATGTGTGTGTATATATATATATATATATATATATATATACATTAAGAATTGTGTAACAGTTGGGCATGATGGCATGTGCCACTAATCCCAGGACTCAGGAGGCTGAGGCAGGAAGATCTCTGCAAGTTCCAGGCTGGCCTGGGCTGCAAAGTGAGTTCAAGGCCAACCAGAACTGCATAGTGAGACACTGTCTTAAAAAGACAAAAAAAATTGCATGATCTATTTTTATTAGTTTTGTAGGTTTTATTCACTAGGAAGTTCTCAATAGGTAAATATTTTCAAACTAATTTGTTCACACATATTTGAAATATGTATTTTAAGTCATATATAGGTTAGTAATTTCATTCACATTATAATATCTGCCTATTTTGTGAATTTGCCCTAGATTTATCAATTTTGTTAGTTTTTAAAGTACATAAAGTTAGATAGTGTTACTCTACTGTATATTTCTTTTTTAAATTCAGTAGTTTCTTGTATTGATTTTGTTATTTTTATTTCTTATACTTTTTAGACACACTATTTTTCAGACACGGTAAATTTTAATTATTTGTTCTCCAGTTTACTGATTTTATCTGCTGTTATTTCTAAAATACTGCTGAGACCATTTAATGACTTATTATTTTATTTTTAGTTCAATTTTATGCTTTCTACTTCAAGATTTTTTGGACATTTTTACTTGCCGCAATAGTAATTGCAGTTGATTTTTGATGCATTGCTTAATAAACGTCTGCTTAGATGCTTTAATAATTCATATCATAGTTGCCATACTTGTCTATTCTTATTCATGGAGCAATTTTTTTCATTTTCAACAGGCAACTTTATTCTTTTTGAATCTTTTGCCTGGTCTATTAGGGATGTAGGTTTCTAGTTAATTCTTCTATTCTAGAAAGCAATTGTCCTCTTAACTTAATCCTGAGATCTTGGCCTATTTTTATATGACACTAGTTCAAATAATAGGTAAATTTCAGATCCTTTGAGTTATTATTTTTATCTGCTTGTTGTAGCTTTGTTGCTATCTCTTGTCCCTGGTGGTGCCTCCTGAAATCTTGAAAGTGTCTGTGTCACACTGATGTGTTCTGTGACTTTCTATATGAAGTGAGAGCATCAGGGCTGCAAAACTGAGCAAAACTTCCTTGGTCTGGTTGCCTGCTGTGGTGGCCTCCTTATTGCTAGGGCTGGCCAGAAATCTCCTATACCTGGTGAATAAAGTGTTCCTTGGTCAACAGTAGGAGGGGAGCATTCTTCCTGTCCACTACCCACCGGGCTACCAAACTCTCCCTCTTGCTAGAGATTCCAGTCCATGCACTGTGTTCAGAAGCTTTACCATTGGTGGCCAAGGAATGAGCCCATCTTGGGGAGACAGGTCAGAGATTGGGAAAGGCTACATCTAAGTCATCATCTTCTGCCTTGTCGGGAAACATAAGCAGTTCTGCCATTGTTTTTTGTTTCATTAGTTTGTTGGTTTGTAAATAGAAGTTAAAATTATCAAATATTAGAAATCTTCCATCTCTCTTTTGTAGATTTCTAAATTTATTCATTACATCTCTTCTTTATGATCATTGATTCGGTCTACTCTAAAAATATATATTCTGATGTCTGACAGAGTGTTCTATAGATTTCATTAAATCAAATTAGTTATTCCTATAGCATATAGTTTGTTTTTGTGCCTTTTCATCCTAATTGTTTAAATCATTATTGTGAGTAGAATACTGATCTTTCACTTAAAATGAAAAGTTGTTAACAACATGGATGCCTCTCTGTCAGTAAAACAAGTAAAAGAGTGAATACCTGGGTACCACTTATACAAAATTCTATAGCCTACACGTTAATTCACTCATAAGTCATTGGTCACCTGGAGATAGTGATGTAAGAAAGAATAGATTACAAAGGCCATCAGAAAACTTTGAGGGAGATAAAAATTTTTGTTCTTCTTATTTTCTCAATAATTTGAATAGAATAACTATGTAAAAACTGATCATACTACAACTTTAAGTGTGTGAGTTTAATATACATCAGTTAGTTAGAAAAAGGAATTTTATTGTTTTCCCTTTTTTAAAACAATTTACAGATATTTTTATAAATTCAGTACAATACACATGTTTAAATTATGTTGATAGCATGGGCTTTTGTACTGATATGTGAAAAGAAAGACATGAAAATACTAATAAATGGTACACACGAATCAGCCAAGTGGAAGAGGAGAGGGAATACAGTCTTAGAAAAATTCATATAATGTACCAAAGAAATAGACTGTGTTTATGTGAAATTATATTTACTTCACAAATAGTAATATTGCAAGATTTATCATGATCAAAACAATAATATAGAATCCTTTTATGTTAATTACCAAATACTGTGCTATGTCCTATGCTCATACAAAATAAATATATACAATGTTTAACAGTGAACACTGACAACTTATTACTGAAGAAGATGTGGGACCACTGGATTTATATACTGATAATGGATATGTATGCAAACAATAAAATATTACAAATACTCTTGTCCATTTCACAAAACCCTTTTACATATGTGTGATGTGTTTTGATACATACAGATAGTGAAATTCTAATAGTCAAACACATTTACATATCTTTTATCCATATAATTATCTTTTATGTATGACAAGAAAATCTGAAATCCACATTTTTAGCAAAAATACAGCATTATTAACTATAGTTCTCATGTTGCATATTGATCTGTCAACTTGCTTGTCATATCTACTTCTTTCCATTAACCTACATCCCTGTAGCTCCTCCTTCTCCAGACTCACACCATTTCTATCCTTGTGTATCAGAATTTTATTTAAACTTTTATATCCTTGTGTATCAGAATTTTATTTAAAGTTTTAGAATCTACATGTAGGTGTGATCATGCATTATTCTTTCTGTGTTTGGATTGTTTCAGTGAAAAAATGTCCTTATGATTAATCAGCTTCATAACTATTGGCACAATCCAATATTCCATTTTGGACACCTACAAAACTTTCTTTATCCATTAATCCACTAATGGTGGTCCAACCGACATACTGTTTCCACATGAGTAGGGATATAGAGAAACTTACTTGTTTATATGCAGTCTTCCTACTAAAGATACATCAAAATTAACATGATTAATTCAGAGTCCTGATGTTATGGCTGCTGAAGTAGTAAAGTGGATTGTTCTTAAGGTATTCAGTAAGCAGAAAAGATTATTTTATAGAAAATAATAGACTTCATATGGATATCTCATTACGGCTTCTCTCTGAAATAGTCTGAGTGTTTTAATAGTTCTTTTTTCAGTTTCCAGTAAAGTTAATCACATCCTTTATAGTCATTGATATGTAGAATTGTAATTGTGTCTGCATGCATTATTGATCAATGTTACTTCTCATAAAATTTCATTCTTACCTATATTTACTTAATTAGCTATATTGACCATGATATTGAACCTTTGTATTTACATCATAAACTTTAATGTTGCTTCCAACTAAAATCCAGATTACACATAAAATGTGGAAACAAGTTTAGTTCTGAAGAAAATGTACAGTAATATGGCTGAGTGAAAAATAAAATATTCATAATTCATTTTTCTAACTTCTATCATACTAAACAATTTTTGTATAGGTTTGCTTACTTGATAAATGTCAGTGATTACAATTACACATTAATGATGTCAGAAAAATAGAAATTATTATTTTAAGGTGACAGTATGTCAATTTCGTTTCCAGTGACTTTATTTATTTATTTATTTTTACCTGGAATCAAACTCCGGCCTCGATCTCGCCAGGCAGGCTCTGAGCTATATTCCAGGCCCTCAAGTGACAGTTCATGAGTTTGTTCCTAAAAGTTAATTCCAGAAACATTAACATGAACAAAATCCATCCTGAAGCCTGTAAAGGAGCAGAGGCGTTCATTCTCAGGGACTTGCTAGTGTCGAAAGTGAGCATGCGCGTAGTAAGAAGCTTGGTTCTCTGAAGTTTGAACCCGACCAAAACCGCTTGCAGAGGGTTGTACGTTGTTCACTTTTTGAAAGAACAGCGTTCGTAGTAACAGTGCAGCTTGGTCAGTGTGGCAACCAAACTGGCTTTGAAGTTTTTGGTGCTTTATTTATGGACTCACAACGTTCCCAGGGATTTCTGCTGTAGAGAGAGAGAACCACACATATCAAGCATCTTGCAAAGAAAGATTCTTCAGAGAGGAAACGGGAGTTCCATTTGCCCGGGCCGGGCTGTGCTTGTTGACATGGAACCTAAAGTTATCAATCAAATACTTTCAAAGGCTCCCCAGCCTGGGCAGGTGGAAGTAGGGTGAGTATGCGTGCTGCTGTCAGAAACAGGGTTCTAGAAATAACTGGGTTCATGGTTATTCTGTTCACGACTCAAGCGGGAAGAGACTATCATGAACCTAATGTGGAAGGAAGTGGAGAAGTGTTACTCTGCGTAGTTTTCTCATCACCAGGAGTATTGAGCTCCTGTGACCAATACTTCCACCTCTGGGTAAAGTGTCTCCCAACAGGAAGCAGCATTCAACACCTCCCTTGCTAACTTGGCCATCCTTCATGGGAAAGATGTGCAGGATGCAAATCTGGAGGGATTCAAGGGCCAGGCCCTCTAACCTCCCTCTACACTTCCTCCTCGTGGCGGTGGCCTCCGAAGCTTTCTCCATGGGGAAAACCACGTGAGCCTTTGATGGTACCAGGGGTCCACGGTGCTGATCAGCAGCAGCCAGTCCTTTGTGAAGAGGTCCATCTGATGGGCAAAGCATGGAATATGTTTGCTTCAAAAGCCTGTCTTCATCAGTTCACAGAATTGGGAACTGAAGAAGCGGACTTTTTGGACATTTTCACGTTGTTAGAACAAGTTGTTGCCAGTTACTGTAAACCTCTGATTTTGAATAAAGGGGGAAAGTACCTTTAAAAAAGAAAAAGAGAGAGAGAGAGAGAAGAGGAGATGAGAGAGAAGAGAGAGGGGAGATAGAGGAGAGAGAGGAGAGAAAGAAGAGAAAGAGAGGGACAGAGGAGAGGGAGAGATGAGGGAGTGGGAGAGAGAAGAGAGATAGAGAGGGACAGAGGAGAGAGAGAGAGAGAGGAGAGAGGAGAGGAGAGAGAACAGGTGGAGAAGGAACAACAAACAAACAAAAAACTGGGCCTTGAAATATCAATAGAATTTTGCAAACCACAAAACAAACTAGCAGATACCTTCAGTAGAGTGAGAAAACAGCATCAAGACAATATCTCTGGGGAGTCAGAAGAGTTCAGTCATTTCTAAGATGTGGATGTGCACAGTAACAGGGTGTTACCATTTTGGGGGCAATATTGGTAGTTTTGATAGTATAATTACTACAAAGATTATAGAGAAGTTTTGACTCAGTATATGGAGAGCATGTAATATCAATAACATCAATAATATCAAACGTAACAATATAATATAAAACCATTCAAAATAATGAAAGCTTTACAGGACTTCAAAATCAAATAACAGGAAATGAACAATGGCTACTATAATATCTCATTTTCCTCAAAAAATTTATCTATTCCATCACACATAATAAAATCAAATAAAGCACAACAGGATAGAACCAATCTAAACAGAAAAATAAAAGCATGATAGGACTTCAAAGCAAGATAATAGTAAACCAGCAATGGTGGCCATAATGTCTCATTTTCTTCAAAATAGCTGTTCATACCATCACAAATAAGAAAATCAAACAAAACAAAATAAAACCAATAAAATCAATAAATGAAAGCATTACAAGACTTCAAACAAAATAATAGAAAACCATGATTACCATAAAATATCCAGTTATATTCAAAATAGTTGCCCCTACCATCTGACAGCATAAAATCTAGCAAAACAAGATAGAACAAAGCCAAACCTAACAAAATCCTGTAAACAATGCAAGAGTTCAAGAGAAAACAATAAGAAATTGACAGTAGTTTCCACCTTTCCCTCCCAGATGTTTCCTTCACATTGCTCTTACTTTAACTATTTTGCTTCTGAATCCTATTAACTCTTTCTGTTTCTTACGCTAAGGTTCATGTGTATGAGTTCAAACTGTTTCAGCCATGAACATATCTCCATTTACCTATAGGAATCTTGAGATTATTCCACTTTATAGCTGGTAGCTTTCCACTGCATGAAAACACCGTATCTTTCTTATCCATTCCGTGGTTGACAGGCAAGTTACTCTTGCTTATTTCTTTTTTCTTCTTTTTGTCTCCTGTCACATGAAACAATTGTTTTCTCTCCTTTGATTTTTAGTCTACGAATTTCCTTTCCAGTTAAATGAGTTTCTTGTGTAGAGTGTATAGATGGATCTTGTTTCTTGATCCACTCTCCCTGTGTTTCTTTTTATTGCTGACCTGAGGCCATCTACGTTAACGTTACAACCAACATACATTGGTTTTTCTCTGCCCTGCTGTCCTCCTGTTGTTGGCCCTCCACTTTTCCCCTTCATTCAGTTGCCTGCATTGTTTGGTGATCCTGCTGTGCTGCTGTTCCTGGAACCATGGTCATCTTTATCTCTGTCTAGAATATTCTTTAGCTCTCTCTGTAGGGTTGGTTTGGTAGTCATGAATTCCTTCAGTTGTTCTTTATCATGGAAGAATCTTATTTTTCCATAAATTTTGTAAGATAGTTTTGCAGGGTAGATCAATCTGGGTTGGGAGTTGTTTTCTTTCAGGGTTTGAAACATTTCATGCCAGATTCTTGTTGACATGATGATTCGTGTTTACAAGTCTGCTGTGATTCTGTTTCATTTTCCTTTATAGGTGATCTGTCTCATTTCTCTAACAGCTTTTTAGTATTCTATTCTTGTGCTGAATTTCTGTGATCTTGATTATTATATGTCTGGGTGTAGATTTACTTTGGTTATGGCTAGTTCGAGTCCTATATGCCTCACTTATCTGCATGCCAGATCCATTTCCCATATTTAGCAAGTTTTCTTCTATTACTTCTGTGAATATCCTTTTAATTTCATTTGTGCTGACCCGTGCTTCTTCACCTACACCTGTCACTCTTATGTTATGCCTCTTTGCCTCATCTTGCAGCCACTGAGTTGTTATTTCCTGATTCCATGTTATTTTGAAGAGATCTTTCTTTTCATGATCACTAGCTGCAAACCTGTCTTCAAGATTCAAAAGTCTATTTTGTGTCTTTCAAGTGGTTTTGCCAGGTTTTGATTGAATTTTTAATTTCCTGCATGTCTCTTTGAATCTGTTTCATGCGTTGTAATTCCTTTCTACATTCATTCAAGGTTTCCATCATCTTCCTATGCTCCTCTTTATTGTCTCTGTCTGCTTTAGACCTGCTGAGCAATTCTTTCAGTATGTTTACAATTTCTTCTTTTACCTGAGACATTATTTTTGATTTGACTGCTTTTGCAATCTCATGAAGTTGTTTCCTTATTTCAGTTGCTATCTTCTCAGAGATTTCAGGTATGTAACTTCCATTTTCTTCCATGATTGTATCTCCCAGAATTATTCTGTGTGGGATAGAGGTCTCAGTTTGTCTTTTGCTCCTTCATCTTGACATTCTCCTGGGTTCCTTCCAACAAACTGGTTGTGGGGCCCCAGACACTTCCCATATTGGCTACCCCTAGGCAGTGTAGGGGAAGGAGACAGTGACCTGAGTTCCTCTAATTCCGGATTTACAGGGAGATAGCAGGGCATGGGATAGACTTCTCTACACTGTGGCTTTTCTGATGATCAGGGATGCATGGAGGTGGGGCTACTTCTCAGCCTGTGTGTCTACACTGGAAGTGCCATGATGGTGGCAGACACATGGGAGTGTGTTTGTCTGATTCTGCTAGTGTATGATGGCTGCCTGAGGGAAACAAGGGCCTTCAGTGGTGGCCTAAGGATGCACAGGGGTTACCTAGCTGTGTGTCCCTCCTCCTGCTGGCTGCCTGCAGGAAGGAGCCTTCTGGTGGCAGCTCCCTGAGGGTGAAGGCAGATCTCTTAGTTCTGTCTGACCATGCTGGCCACCCACAGGATGTGGCCTTTTGGTGGCAGTGCACAGCAGGCAGAGGTAGATATGTCTGTCTCCCTCAATCTGCACTGGGCACACAGGGGAAAGGGCCTTCCAGTGGCTGTGCCTGGCAGGTACAGGCAGCTTTCCTGGTTCTCTCAGCCCATGCTGGGTGTGCAAAGGAAAGGCAATTCTGACATTTGGAAATGAAATATTATTTTCAAGTCTTTGTAATGATAACTTATTTTATCATGATGTAGTTTTAATTATGCACTGCAGAAAAGTGATACACCAATAAAATGCAAATGTTACTTCATATATATATTTAATATGATTCACTTATTTCTTATTAATAGAATCAACAAATATCATCTTTCCTTTATCAAATAGAGAAAAATATAAGGCTCTTTTCAACTGAATACTATAGTCAATTTTGTGAATGACACATGGTTTTGAAAAGAATAGAAAAAAAAATAGATAAAAGAGGGATAACAAGGATTTATAACATTAAATATAGATACAAATAAGAGCTAAACTAGCAAGTGCTTCTGTGGATACATCCTTATGCAGTACAAAACACAATAACATGCAGCCCTATTTTAAAAAAAAAAGGAATATACAGAATCAGGGAGATACTAAATGCCTCACCAATGTATGCAAATAACAAAATAACAGAAAGATATTTGATTCTTCCTTGGTGCTTTTTAGGATTCCAAAGCTAATCTTCACTAAGGCTCTGTTTTGTTATCATAGTTGCAAGCATGCGGATTATAATTATAATCACTTTCCCTGTGAACCACAAAATTTTTTCTACTTATGTCTATATTGCTTGGCAAATGGTAAATTTTCATTTAAATACATTTTAGGGGATCTAACATAATCACTACACAGAAAAAAAAAGTTACTTAAATTATTTAAAATGGCAAGATTTCTCTGTATGTTTTTAACTCCTACCATTCGTGTAAATGTAGAACCACATAGATTAATACTTAGCTTTCGACTTTTCAGTGAAGCCAATAAAAACACATAAAGTATGACAATTGAAAGAACCTTGGGAAGAGGCTGGCACTCACTGGTGCTGCATTTGCTTAAGATATGCAAAGCACTGGTTTTGATTCCCAGCATGCCCCTCAGCAACAGCAAAGCAAAGCAAAGTAAAGCAAAGCAAGAAAGGTACAAGTCTCTAAAGTTTACCTTCTTTGCTCCAGATTATATAATTTTATACATTTTGTGTACCTGGTTATAGTTTTTTTTAATTGTTTGCATATATTTTACTAATGGACAACTGTGACTAAATTTGAGATCTACTGAACCCAAACTTGCTTCTGTACTTAATGATTTTTGAAAATTCATCTCCCCTTGTTTCTTTCACTTTTATTTTAAGAATAAATATGTGGCTTTCCTCACTAATGTTTCTGTTTTTAAATCAATGTTTTCTAACTAATGTTCTAGCTAATATTTCTGAGATAATGTTTAAATTAATGTTTTTCAGCTAATAATCATATCACTTCAAAAATTCTTAATGCAGTTTAAATTCTTAAAATTCTTTATGCAGTTTACAAGATCTATCTTACATACTTTAAATAGTAAATGAGATAATTCACACTAATGTCTTTTATTGTGGCTCTTTGTAAAATATTACATTTAAATGTTTTCTACACAAACAAAATCCTAATAGTCTTTACTGGATCATAAAAGTTCTTTTGATTGATATGAAAATCTAAGCTGTTTTATTTACATACAAAATGCTCTCTCTTTTGTAAACTATTTTGTCATTGATTTCTCAAAAAATACTGTGGCTTTGTACTATTTTTCTAATCCTAGTAATTCTCATACTACTTTGTCATATGTCTCTGATTCAATATGCCATGAGCTCAGTGAAAGCAGAGTGTCATGTAACATTGCCTATCAAAAGATGCAAGACGAATGTTCTACAAAAGAATGTGTGAGTAAGTAAATAAATGGATAAAGAATTTCTTTATGCACAAATGCATTGTTTTTTTATAACAGCATATCAGTGTTGTTTAAATTGAGAAAATTCGTGAAAAAGTATAGATAAAATTTTCTTTACAAAGAATTATCTTTACAAAATTATTGCTAAAAATACTATTTTGCTGAACAATTTTTTCTCCAGTGAAAATTTCACAAGAAATCTGCTGAATTTCATTAGATGCATGACTTTACTTTGCTCTTTATTCAAATATTTTGGTTTATAAACTCAAGATTCAGAATTTGCACTTTAAAATTATTTGCAAATGAAGCAAACAATGAAAAGTTTGCCTTTTTGTTTGTTTCAAATCCCATTTTAAAAAAATTGTATTCATGAATGAATACTGGTGTGAATATTGAGTTGACAGAGAATATGTGTTTACAAATTATGTGCATGCATTTTTGGAAATATTTTTAAATGTACACAATATTTTTCATATATAAATATGTATTTGTATTAATCACATTTTATATAATATAATGTATTGTAATCATTATACAATAAAACACTTTTATACTGCATTACATTTAGATACATATGTCTATTTAAAATTTAAACAAGCCAGTAAGAACCAAAATGAGTTACTCAAATAGTTTTAATTATAGCACTGCTAATGTTTTCTCATTAAATATTTTTCTTATAGTTACATATTAAATAAAACCCTTTTTTAGAGTGTTTTAAAAATAATTTTATTTAAATTCTCTTACTAAAGATGAGCTGGTCATTTGTCTAATTCACAGTTTATATCTTATGAAAGTACCTACCAATAATTTAAGAGTAATAAAGGTCATTGGATAAATGAAAACTTGAAGTGTATTCCACAGATAAAGAAATAATTAGCTTTAATATCAAACCATAGTAATATTTTCCTATTGATAAATATTGTTAACGATGCCCATTAAATGCTATGTTTAGTATTTATATAATTCTTAGTTCTCTGTGATGATTTTAACCTTTGGGATTTTGCACTGAGTAAAATAAATTTTCAATATCCTGAGAAAGAAGTTTATTATGAAGTATGAATATACATAACATGAGTTCCGTCCAATGTCTCAGTTAGTAGTAGAGGTTCCCGGTAAGCGTGGAGTCAACTTTTCATTAGGACCCACCTCGACTACATGTATACATGCACGACATAAATTTAATTAGTGGTAAGAGAATTCCACTGTGCACTGATAGAAAATACCTTTAAAGTATCTGCTGCATAATCCCAAGATAATTTAAATAGAATAGAATTTTAAATTGACATGAACTTTATTGTATTTAAAACCGTTTATTGAAGACAATCTTAATGGAGAGTTTCTTAGTGCCCAATTCAGCAGCAATCAAAGTGGTTCCAGTAACACTGTGGATTAGAACAATAATTAGTAGAATAAGTATTTAAAAAGTTAGAAAAACATGAGAATATTCTGAATAAAAAATTATATGCCTAATGACACAGAGAAATATAATAAAATAGTATTATAACATTATAAATATAATAAAATATTATTTTATCTTCAAAAGCAGATTCATTTGTTTACCTATTAATAAATGATTTATTTATTTTTTCAATTTTATTCTGTCAGTACACATTTTCAGTACAGTCATTTTACAGTCGCCTTGGGGAGCTGGTACAGGGGCGTAACACAGGTTTCCTCTTAACCTCCTGCCATCCCCCTGCCTTCCTTTTCTAGTTCCCCCCTCCTTCTTTTCCTTCTTGTTCATATTGCTAATCTTAGTTCACGTTTATGGCATACACTGTTTATAGTCAGTGAGGCACTGGTACCTGGTACCTGGTACCTGGTCTATCTTCATTTTACCTCATTTCCCATACTCCACCTCTCAATCTCACTCTTGGTCCCCTGAACCCCTTCTCATCTACAGGAGAACTGCTCTTTTGTCTTGATCTTTAGCTTTCTCTTACTTTGTCTTACTTAGGTGAAAAATACCATATATCATCTATATTTGCATGTCTGATTTATTTCACTTAACATTATATTTTTCCAAGTGCATCCACTTTCCCACAATTTTGTCTCAAAATTGTCCTTCTTTATATCTGAACAGTATTCCATTATATATAGCCACAACAATTTATGTATCCAATTGTCTGTTGATGATAAACAAGCTGTTTCCATGATGTAGCTGTTATGAATCGTGCTGCTACAAAGGTTGGTATGCACATGTCTCTGTAGTATAATGTCTTAAACTCTTTGGGGAAGATACATACATGGGGGATTGCTGGGTTATATGAAATTTTTAATATTAATTCTTTTCAAAATCTCCATACTGATTTATATAGGGTTTGTACTAGTTTAGATTCCCACTAACAATGTAGAATTGTTCCTTTTTTTTTTTTTTTTTTTTTTTTTGGAGACAGGGTCTCACTATGCAGTTCAGGCTGGCCTTGGGCTCACTTTGTAGCCGAGGCTGGTCTTGAACTTGCCACAATGCGCCTGCCTCAGCCTCCCAAGTGCTAGGATTACAGGAGTGGGCCACCACGCCCAGCTAATTGTTCCTTTTTCACCACAGTCATGTCAGTGTTTTTGTTGCTAATTTTATTTTTGTTTTTTCTTGATGATTGCCGTTCTTTCCAGAGTTAGCTGGAATCTTAGCATTGTTTCAAATTGCACCCCTTTAATGACCAGAGATGTTGAATACTTTTTCACATATCTGTAGGCCCTTTGTACTTCTGTGAAGTGTCTGTTTCCCATTTCTTGACTAGGTTTCTAATTTTTGGTGGTTGAATATTTTGAGTACTTTATATATTCTAAATATTGGTCCTTTGTGTGAGGAGTATCTCACAAAATTTTTCCCACTCTGTAAATTGTCACTTTATTGTACTAAATGATTATTCTGCTGCAAGAACCTTTTTAGTCTGATATAATCCCATTTGTTGAATTTTGCTCTTATTTCTTGTGCAATTGAGTTTTGATTAGAAAATCCTTTCTTTCACCTATGTCTTCCAGTAAGTTTAATGTTTCTATTTTAACATTTAGATCATCACTACATTTGATTTTAATTTGGTATATGATGAGAGGTTTTGGCCACGCTTCTACTTTCTGCAGACAGATAGCAACTTTTCCCAGCACCAGCTGTTGAATATATGCCTTTATAAACATATTTAATTACATAATGTTTGTTATTTTTCTCCTAATCTATTTTATTTTTTGTACCATAATCAAACTCATGACCTTGCACCTGCCAGGCAGGTGCTTATGCCACTGAGCTAAATTCCTGACCCATTTTTCTCCTAATCTTATCTGGGCTGCATTTATATCACTCATTTTATTACAAATGTGCAGAAAATGACACTTGGACTTGTAATTTATTTTAGATGGTCTTTGTCACATGCCAGGCATTAGCAGATTTCTTCTCAAAATGATAGTAGTGGCTAGTGTATACCATAGAGTTAAACTCTCCTAATGCAGTAAGACCTATTTAAATAGTGCTTAGAATTGGCATAACTGATTTATTCTATATTCTGGATAAAACAAGTACTTTTACAAAACACTGAGAAATAGATAACAGCTTCTGATGGAATGAATTCCAAAACATTGCTGTACATTTTGCCATTTATTAATTTTTATGTTTTTATAATTAATCATTTTTTACAATATCTTCAGTTTTTATAGTTACTCTTGTCTTCTTTATTTGTCCAAAGCATTACATATACCGTAGCCAATTTGTATATTTAGTCATCTCTCAGCATAGTTCAAGATCTTGGTGCAGTTATTATTTTGTTTTTACTTCTTTGTAGTTAGCCTATCTATGGCAGTCAGGACAATCCCAAAGAATGAATCTTATTATATAAATTAAACTGAATTCTTCTAATCAAAAGGAGTATTTTATGTTAAGCATGATATTTCAGACTTTTTTGCTCACTGTATCATGAAAATCGTGAACAGTGGTCAGAGTCTATTGGAATAAGAAGGAAACGAATGGGTTCAATGGATTTTTTTTAAGTTGAATTTTGAATGTACAAATAAAAGCATGCACCATTATGTTTCTAAGGAAATGAGGCATATAATATAGAAATGGATGCTCACTTTCCCATCAAACTAACTATACGAAGTGCTTCCCATCCAAAGCATTGGTAAGTTCTCTGTTTATACCAATTGTGACTTTGGCACCTGTTTTCATCCTGTAAATTTCTTATTATTTTGTTGTTGTCCTCGTTTTTATTATAATTTTTGTACTGTGTATACTCCAAGACTAAGTTAACAGTCTGTAACCATTAGCACTTAGATCTTTTCCCAAAGAGCTGTTTTACAAGTTATTATTTTTTCTTAATAAATGCAAATTAAGTAATTATTCAGTTAAATTTTGAGTGGGCATTATTCATTTGAGAAATTGTTGCCATATCATGCAAAGGAAGCAGTTTTCCACCTTTGGCACTTTACAATAAACTCATTTTGATGTAAATTGATTGCTGTGGGATTATCTTGCAGTCATTAAAATATTGCTGCATTGACATTCACTAATGTCCTTAATTAGAAATTTCAAATTCCAGTGTTTGGTATTAAAAATGAACAGATATAATTATTATAACCTTAAAACTGTTTATTTAGTTTTTTTTCAGTGTCTATTGAGTATATTAAACATATATTTGATATATTTTGTCTTATTTTTAAGTTATCATTGTTTGTAACAAATTTAGATTAGTTTGTTTGCCCTTTAATGAAGATATTATTGGGACTGGGATCTTCTCTAAACCTAGATAAAAATAAAGATACATTTTTATTTTATTTTAAAATAATTAAAATGTTAGACTTATCATAAATTTTAAAGATTCATGCATGAATAATCCAAGGATGTCTCAGTCTTTAGTAATTACTGTTTTACTAAAGCCAGACATCTTTTCTTTGGGGATCTGAAAACATTTTGTTTTGTAACCCATGTACACATTGTATGAAGATTCTTAGCATGGGACTAACATTTTGGTAAATGTCATATTGAGAGTATTGCATCTAAATCCAGCAAAAAGAAGACTTATAAAAGGAACCATTCACAAAAGCAAAACTTCACCAGATTAATTACACCAGAGAATACTATTAGGCTAATCGGATGAAAGTAATTTTTCTACCTCTACACTGTCTTACTTTGATTTAGTGCATTAAAGTTATAATTCATATATATTGGATCAGAACCAAGCTAAATGTATAACTATATAAGTTCACTTCTTTTACCTATATAACTTGATCACCACACTCTTGTTGTCATACAGACTCCTTGCTACTGAATCGAACCAAGCAATTTCAAGAAACAGACAAAATAAAGCCCATGGATATCATGAAATAATTGTATATTTATACACAGATAAAAATCATTGTGTTATGTCCCCATTCTTACATTTTATATAAGCTTTCTAGTAAGAATGTTAGACATTCTGGACAATTTGAAAATATCAGAAATTATGAATAGAAACATTTCTTGAATCCCTCACACGTGTTTTTACACCAAATATTTATTATTCTCCTATGTCTACAATGCTTTTACTGATTTCCATTTTGTCTATCCCAAGGCTATAAGAAACTGAGATTTCTATGGATACATATAACCTGGAACACATTACCACTATGAGATAAAATGAAGGTAAAACCCACATTGGTTATACTGTTGTCTTTACAACCCTCTTTTATATCAGGTTCCTTTCTAAACAAGATGTTACAGTTTGTTTCTAGATATCCCCATCAAAGCCTCATGTGGTCATGGGAGCAGGCTTCTAGAGTTTGTGAATGATTCTTGGCTGCAATTTGGGATTATGGGTATGAGTGCTACAACCAAGTGGGAATGGTCTACATACAAGGGACAGAAAGAGTCTTCTCTTTGGTGCTCCCCTTTTATGGCTCTTGTTGCTTTTTTTGCCTTCTGCCACTATGGAAAGTTGCCTCTCTGCCATGCTACCCTGCCTTAGAGTCACCCGATTATGGACTGAAACCTCCACAAACTGTAAGCTAATTAAACCTTTCCTCCTTTAACTTTGAATGTTGGGTATTTTGTCCCAAAAATAAGAGAGAGGTAAGAAACACACAAGACTTCTCTTAAATTATTCTCTTCCTTCTATCTGGAATGTCTTCCTTTACTTTTATTTCTGTTTTATTTACAATTTACATCATTTACTATTTTATTTCCCTGATAGCACTGGATAAGGGAAAATCCCTCATTATCCCACAGTCATCACAACACATTTAGTCTTGTTCTTTGCTCTTAAGAACAAGAAAATATATTAATTATGTACAGGTAATTGCTGTATGTATCCTTTTAAAATATATAAATTCATTTAGGTCAAAAATGTGTATTTCTTTATCACCTTTATATCTTTGTATTCATTACTAGGCATTAAGCAAGAGCCATTGAGAATACTACAGTCTTTAACCTTCACTTTTTCATATTCTCTCTCACCTCATGTTGCCTATGAAATATTGATACCATTAGATGTACCTGGAAACAGTTTGATTTTGGGCCTCAATAGCAATTGTCTATGACTTACATATTACAAAAAGGTACCTTATCCTACTGGATATTCTGAAGTTACCTCAGTGTTATAAGGAGTATAGATCTAAAAGAGGTAATGACATGAAAAATGTATGAGGCACTATACACTTTAAATGCCAAGAAAAAAAGAGTATGCTATTTTAAGAAAAGTGCTAAAGCAGAGGATAGAAAGAACAGTTTGAAAGTTTAAAGAATCAATAATGTATTAGGTGTTTGACAGAGTCAAACTCTGTGCTTATTGCAAATTCTTTGCTTGAATAAATTTTAGTCAGGCTCCTGACTCCTTTGCTAGGCCTATCTCCTGAAATCCAGGTTAAGTAAATTTTCTGCTGAATCCATTGGGTAAGAACCTCCCATAGTTCATACCTAGTCACACTTGATATCTCATTGAGTTGATAGGTCTCTGTAATTCTCCAGATAATATCTGATCATCCTGGCCTCAATCCTGTTAGAAAGGTATAGACAAACTCTCTCTTATTCTTGATGCTATCTCTTAGCATTTATTTTTAAATCAATGAACTTCCACATCGTTCTTTGGCTATAAATTTCCTGCTACTCATGTTTTATTTGCATCTGAGCCCAGTTTCTCCTATTGCAAAATCCTCTTGCATGGCCTCTGTACTTATAAAGATGATCTGATTAAGGTCTTCTATACTGTACTTTAACAGCTAATTTTGAATTTTTTCACACATGCTAAAGCATCAATATTCAAAGTTAATTTTTATATGTAAGCTTTGTACACTAAATGGATTGATACTTTTGAAAAGGAATTCTTACTGCTATTTTTGTCCTTCTGTTCCATTATACTCCATCTTCATTCTGCTTAGTTTTGGGTTCGAAAAGTAATGCAGTCTCTTCCTGTATGAATATTAGAGAATCCGAATAATTACACTTTAATAAAATGAAACTCAAGTGCGAAATTTATCAAGTAGAGAAATGTAGTCTTTTTCATGCAATTTAATAACACCAAATGGCCTCTATAATCATTTTCCATATAAAGGATCAAAAATGTCTGAACTGAGCTCATGTAGGTAGTTAAAATTATTCTTAGATAGATCATATGAAAGCATGGAAATAGTATTAAAATTACATTTTATTACTATTTTTGTATATAGTAAAAATTAGATGGGCAATTTGACATGTAGCATTTAAATTTTCTATGCCTAGATATAGAAATATTGAAATGGAAGATTGAAAAGGATTCACTTTAATATTCTTAACTTAGGAATGGTAATATCCAATCTTGCAACATCTACTTAATATACTAGTGTTAGATACCCTTCTGATAAAAAGTTACTATTTCATAAATACTGATTATTAATTTGATTAATATGACTTACATACATATACATATGAAGAGGTATTGAAGATAGTAGTATGCTCAAATTTTGATGAGTGAAGATTCAAAAATGGTTACTATAGTTGTAGTCCTAAGAGAAGATATTGATTTTCTATTAACCTCATTAATGCCAGAGATACAAAATCAGAACATGAACATTAAACATGAACTAATAATTTTAGAAGCAAAATGTATACAACTGAAATTTAAATTAGATGGGGTCATGAAAGTAGAAAAAGAAAACTAATATAGTTATAAAAAATTGACTGAATGTCTAGTATTATTTTGCTCACATAAGAAGTTAGATTTTAGAGACTGAGAGTAATTTATCGAGCCTCTTTTATCCCTGTTGAAATGGCAAGAGTATTATTTTCATCTAAACAGAATTATAAAAATTATTATTTAGAAAATTATAGATAGAAGTTCTGTTATTCAATGTATAGTTTTTGATAATTTATGAAAGCCTTATCTAATGAAATAAAGCAGAAAAACAAAAGAGATAAAGATTGGAAAGAACTTAACACTAATTATTTTTAGATAAAATAATACATAGGAATGAATAATGATTAAATAGATGAAATAGATTAATTGAGATTAATAGATACAAAGTTAATTTAAAAACTATGTTTTGTAAATGCTAACAATGATACATAAGTAAATGTATATGTAAATTAGAAAAGAAAATGCAAATCTCAACAACATATCTAATGAAAAATATACAAAGATTGCCCTCTAAAATGTAAATACATTAAAATTCTCAAATTGCATTGGACAATGATAATTGATTATCTAACTCAATATTTGAAGTTTATTGCTTTAATTTTAGCCAGTTTTCCTTTTTGTCTGACACATACATAACACCCTCAATTTAAAGGGGAGCTTTAATTAGGCTCATGGTGTCATGATTTAAGACGATAATCCACTGGCTCCAAGACAGGAGCATCATAGTGGGAGACAAGACAAAGCAAAGCTGTGCCCTTCATGGCTGCACAGAAGCAGTGCAAGCAGAAAAACCAGGAGAGAGATTCTTCGCTAAGTCACAGCTCCAAGGACCTCCCGTCCTCCAACAGAGCCTCCCCTCCAAACAGAACATATAGCACAAACGTGGTCCAGTCACCTTCCAAAAGCTCCACTTCTAACCGTGAAGCTTTTAGGGGGTGTGTTAGTTATTTTTCTTGTTGCGCATACAAAATATTCAAACCCAAAGATAAAGGAGAAAAGGTTTACTTAGCTCAGAGTTTGTAGAGGTTCAGTCCATAACTGGCTGGCTTCAAGGCAGGGTGGCTTGGCAGAGAGGCATCACAGAACAGAAGACAGGAGGCACAGCAACAAGCAGCAAGCAAAAAGGACATCAGCAGGGGGGATCTTCTTTCTGTCCCTGAAATCTTACCTGGGCAACATGCCCTTCGGGTGGGTAGCACTCACACCCATGGTGGGGAACACTGAATCCTACCCAGAACCAGACCAAACCAGTCAGTAGATTAATTTGATAATGATACTTCCTTGATCCCAGCATCACACTCCAGATTCAGCCATCTCTGAAAAGCTCCATCTATCATGACATGTGGCTTTTGGAGGAGAGGGAACACCTAAAAGCAAGCCATAATGGAGGTCATTTTAGATCTAAACTATGACATGTCAGTTCATCAGAAATACAATGAAAACCCAATGGCTTATCTCAAAATAACCACTGATGTGTGTGTGTGTGTGTGTGTGTGTGTGTGTGTGTGTGTAAGAGAGAGCAGACTCTAAAATTTATAGTGAAGTACAAGATATCAAAGAAATCTATGTCAATTTTGAAAACCAATATTTGGGCTCTTTCACAGTTAGAAATCAGAAATCCCTTAAAATCATTACTAGTGTAATGGAGATCAAATTATGTATCTATAATACACTAAGGAAACAAAGTAAAGGATCCAAGAACACAATTATGTCATAACATCTCTGGCAACCATAATGTCAAATTCTTCAGAGGAAAAAAATGATGAAGTAGATATTCTGAACAAATCCTATTTGGATATTTCTCAAAAAATATTTGTTTTTATTTTAAAGAGAATAAAACAAAAGAGGATGAATCTAAGCAGATCAGATCAGAACAATGTAAGCAACATAGCACTTCACAATAAGACAATTGGATATTAACAATAGTTATCATAATATCTCTTTCTTTGAAATAGTTGAGCTTAGATTTACACACAATAATGTCAAACATAACAAAATATAATAAAACCACTCAAGAGAATGAAAGTATTACAAGGCATTCCGAATCAAATAACTGAAGATGAACAATGGCTGCTGTATTATGTCATTTTCCATAAAAAATTTATTTATACTATCATCCATATTAAAATTCAATAAGACACAACATGATAGAATCAATTGTAATAGAAAAACAAAAGCATGGTAGGACTTCAGATAAAGATGATATTAAATCAACAATGGCTTCCATATTGTCTTTTCTTCAAAGTAACTATTCATACCATCACATATAATAAAATCAAACAAAACATAATGAAAACATAAGACTTCAAAGCAATATAATGGTGAACTATGATTACCATAAAATCTTACGTACTCTTACCATTTCTTACACTAAGGAGACTATATGGTATTTATACATGTCAGCTTGATTTATTTCATTTATGAGGATGGATTCAAGTTGCATCCATTTATTTACAAAAATTTCAATGTGATCATTCTTTATAGCTGAATAGTACTCCGTTGTATAAAAGTACCACAAATTTTTTATCCATTCCTCAGTTGATGGGCACTTAGTTTGTTTCCAAGATCTGGCTATTATAAATTGTGCTGGTATAAACATGGGTGTATATATCACTGTGGTATGATGTTTTCAGTTCTTCTGAGAATATGCCTAACAGTGGAATAGCTGGGTCAAATAGGACTTCCAACCACAGCTTTCTGAGGAATCTCCAGATTGACCTCCACAGTGGTTGCACCAGTCTACACTGCCACCAACAGTGCAGAAGAGTTCCTTTTTCCCCATAGCCTCTCCAGCACTTGTTGTTGGTAGTTTTGTTGCTCCTGGCCATTCTTTCTGGAGTGAGATGGAACCTCAGTGTGATTTTAATTTGCATTTCTCTAATGACCAATGATGATGAACTTTTTTTTCATGTATTTATTTGCCATCCATATTTCTTCATCTGAGAACTGTGTGTTCATCTTGGATGCCCATTTTTGGACAGGGTCTTTGAATTTCAGGGGTCTGATTTTTTTTAATTCTTTATAAGTTCTAGACAGAAGTCCTTTGTCCGAAGGACAGCTCACTAAGAATTTTTTCTCAGTTTGTGGGTTTTCTTTTCACTCTGCTGGAGATTTCCTTGGACATACAGAAACTCTTTAATAAGATGTGATCCCAGTTATTGATTCTGTGAAGTATTTCCCATGCAGTTCATGAATTCCCTATCTACCCCTATGTCTTCAAGATTTTTACCTACTTTTTCTCCCAATGGATTTAGTGTTTCTGTTTTAATATTTAGATCTTTGATCCATTTAGATTTTAGTTTAGTATATGGTGACAGACATGGATCTAATTTTAGTTTTTGGCATATGGATAGCCAGTTTTTCCAGCACCATTTATTAAAGTGAGTATCATTCTTCCAGTGAACATGTTTGGCCACTTTATCAAAGATAAGATGTTTGAGTGTTTTTGTAGTTGTATCTTCTAGTATATACCATTGATCATCAGGTATGTTTTTATTCTAATACCATGTTGATTTTATTATGATAGCTTTGTAGCATAACTTCAAGTCAGGGATTGTGATGCCTCCTGCCTTGGCTTTGCTGCTTAGAATTGCATTGCTATACTAGGTCTCTTCTGGTTCCAAATGAATTTTAGGAGTGATTTGTCTAGATCTATGAGGTATTTTAGTGGTATTTTCATTGGGATTGCATTGAATCTGTATAACAATTTTGGGAGAATGGCCATTTTCACAATATTTATTCTTGCTATCCATGAACAAGGGATGTCTTTCCATTTTCTGACATCCTCTTCAATTTCTTTTCTCAGGGTATTATAATTTTCCCTGTATAGCTCTTTTACTTCTTTCATTAGATTAATTCTTAAGTATTTCACTTTTGTGGATGCTAGTGTAAAGGGTGTGGCTTCTCTCATTTCTCTCTCGGTGATTTTGTTGTTAGTGTGTAAGAATGCTATTGATTTTTGAGTATTGACTTTGCTTGCAGCTACATTGCTGAATTTATTTATTATATCTAGGAGCCTTTCAATGGAGCTTTGGGGGTCTTCTATGTAGAGTATCATGTCATCTGCATATAATGATAATTTAACTTCTTCTTTTCCTATCTTTACTCTTTTTACTTCTCTCTCTTGTCTAATTGCTCTGGATAGTATTTCCAGTACTATGTTGAATAAGAGTGGTGATAAGGGACATCCTTGTTTTGTGCCTGATTTCAAGGTAAAGGCTTTCAGTTTTTGGCCATTTAATATGACTCTGGCTATTGGTTTGTCGTAGATGGCCTTTATCATATTGAGGTAAAGACCATCTATTCCAATTCTCTGTAAGGTTCTTATCATGAGTGGGGGTTGGATCTTATCAAAAGCTTTTTCTGCATCTATAGAAATGATCATGTGATTCTTACTTTTGGCTCTATTGATATGGTGGATTACATTTATTGATTTACACATGTTGAACCATAATGAATCCCACTTGGTCATGGTATATCATCTTCTTGATGATTTGCTGCATCCTGTTTGCCAATATTTTATTGAGAATTTTTGCATCTATGTTCATTAGGGAGATTGGCCTGCAGTTTTCTTTTATAGTTGGGTCTTTCTCAGGTTTTTGTACTAGAGTAATATTTGCTTCCAGGAATGACTTAGGCAGAATTGCTTCCCTTTCAATTTCATTAAAGAGTTAGAGGAGTATTAGCATTAAGTCTCCTTTGTATTTCTTATAGAATTCCGCAGTGAATCCGTCTGGGCCTGGGCTCTTTATTGTTGGTAGGGACTTAATTACATTTTCAATTTTGTTAACAGAAATTGAGTTGCTCAGTAGTTTTGCATCTTCTTGATCCAGCTTTGTTGATTCATATGTTTCTAGGAATCTCTCCATTTTTTCTGTTATCAAACCTATGAGAGTAGAGGTTTTCAAAATAGTTGTTGATGATCTGTATTTCCACAGTCAAAAAATAAATTAATTTAAATGAATTAAAAGTAAAAAAGTACAAAAATAATGGTTTTGCAAAAATAATGGACATTTGGGTTATTTCCAAGATTTAGCTATTACAAATTTTGCTGCTATAAATATGGGTGCACATATATCACTGTGGCATGATATTTTCAGTTCTTCTAGGTAAATACCCAGAAGAGGAATAGCTGGATTGAATGGGAGTGACAATTTTAGTTTGTTAAGGAACTTTCACATTGATTCCCACCATGGTTGCACCATGTTACACTCCCACCAACAGTGCAGAGCTTGAATAGTTTTCAATTCAAAAACTGCATATTAATTTCACACAAAGGTTTAGATTTGTCAAGTAAAACACAGTAATTAAGGATTCAATTCAATAACACTAATAATTTTAAGATTATAAAATCATAATAGACAATTAAGAGATTATTCTTTTCAGATAGTTTCTTTCCATTGACATGGACTCTTGTTCCCCAGAGTATATAGTGTTTCTAAGGGGGTATATGAATTGCCTTATGGACTGATCACTCCCTATTTTATGAGGTGTTTTTATTTGATCTATAACCCCCCAGACCTGTAGAATTTACTAACATTCAACACATAAATATGTCTAGTTAATCTGTATTGCAAATATTTTCTTCCAATCAACAGTCTTAAAGGAGAGAATTTAGATTATTCTCTGTACATGTATTCTCCAATGAATTATTAAAATTCCTTTGGCTACTGGATCAGCTATCACATTCTACAAAAAGAATGATTAGACTCCTTTTTTTCAGGGTCAAACATGATATTTATGGAAAGAATGAAATAAATACCAGTTGCTTTAGTTTCTTCAAAAATACATGCTTCCATACATATTTATATACAGCTGTACATACAATTGTGGTTGATTCAGTGGAAAATAAACCATGAAATAAAGCTTAATATATGAAGGAAATATTTTATATTATTTTTACTCCATATCTTTTTATGGTTTTTCCTTAGTATTTAGAAAATAATTTAATCATTAAATTTGAAAAGCAATTGATTGTTTGATTGATTGATTGATTTTTACTAGGTGCTCAACTCACAGCAATAAAACTAAACATACTGAGCTAAAATTTCATTCCTTTTGTATTTTTAATAAGTTTTGTAACAGGATCCCTCTGAATTTCTAATTTGCCCAGTCTGGGCTTGAATTTACAATTCTCCTGCCTCTGCCTCCCAAAACCTCCCCATGGTTCTTGCTTGTACTATGAACCCCAGCTGAAAACGGTTATCTCTTCAATTAAATCAAAGTAAAACAAAGAAAAAAAATACATATAAAAACTGAACAGCTAAGTTTTTAATAACATATTATTGAGAGAGCTGTGAAGACTTGTGACTCTGGTCATGCTTTAAGAAAATATTATTAGAACTGCAAGACTATTCACATGGAAACTGATGCCAGCTGCGACCTTTTCATCCACTTCAGCATTCTGTGCCGGCTTTCAGCCACTGGTTGACTAGAGCAGGGTGTCAGTGCCTGCTATTTCAGTGGAATATGGGTCACCTTGAGAGGGCTATTATTTTCAAAATGTAACATTAAATTCTGTTTCACAAAGGAGGATGTCCTTTTCCCACTGTCCTCTTTTCCTACTTTCCTGTTAGTTTCAGATGAGTATCCAGTCTGAAATTTTCTCCTAGGTAATATATATTCCACTCTTTTTTTTTTTCTGTCCCAGTGAAATGCTATCATGACCAACTCTTTCACATTCAGCCTGCAATAGAGCTAAGTTAATACCCTCAGGATGTGTCAGGAGCATATCAGAGATAATGCTGAGACAATGGAGAGTTGAGAGGAAATACGTCACTGCTTGACTTCCCTAAAGCAAAGTATGTGTATCCTACAGTCTTGTAGCAGTTTGTGGTCCAAATTCTGAAATTTTAGCTAAAGTGCTTTAATAGTGTTCTAAAGGAGGGGGCACTGACATTGTTTGTATCAATCAGTCATTTAAATTCAGTGGTGTAATAATACCTACAGTAATAATGGCATTGGTTGAATTTTATTAATTTATTTCATAAACACTTTATATTTGTAATTTGGGAATGGGGGCAGCAAACCACCATTTATAACTAAATGCAAAGTACAGGTGATCTCTTTGATAGCTATCTGTGAGAATCAACAATTCTGATGACCACCTCTAGGAATCACTAGGAGACGTGTCTGGGCTTCTGAGTCTATTAAATACCTCACTCTAGAGAGGCTCAGTGCCCTTACTGAAAAACCTGATATTTTCATATATGAACAAGGGATACATGAAGGGAAATCCTGGAATCCATAACTACCATAGTATGCCCAGCCTCCACACTCTGACTGCATTAAAATAAAACATATCAAGGCCACATAATAATCAATGTTCAAGTTTTCTGATGTACACTTGAGAATGAAATTTAGAAATTGTAAAACTTACACACTTTGTCCTAAGAGAATGTGAGAAAAGTTATTACTGAAGAAAGTTTAAAGTGGGAGGAATTGTCTGAAAATTACCAACCCTGCAATCAACCACTGTTCATCAATCATGAATACTGCAACGTGGGTTGAGTGGTAATTAATGCTTTATCAAGAGAACTCATGAATTCAGGAATAATCATAGCTACTATACTATTAATTCTGGAATGATGATGCCCCTCATATCTCCATTTCATTCATCATTTTTGATACTGCAGAAAACATTTACTGCAACAAACAGCTCCTATCACAAGGTCATGTTAGTAGTATCTTGGATAACAACTACCGTACAAGAAGTAGTGCACTTCCTACAGAACATAAATGTGGATTTAGGATTTAAAGATATTCACTAGCAATTTATGCTCTTGCTTTTCCATCTTTTGTCAGCTTTATTCTCTAAGATAATGCTAGAATTCCTAACTTAATTTCAAAGTCTTATTCTTGAAGGACTCAAAGAGCAAAACTTCTAAACATGATGAAGGCGAAGAATTCCTAACAACCAATGCAATTTGCACAATCAATCCACAGTCCAAGTGCTCAAGCTGATGAGAATGTATCATGACCAGCATAAGTGTGAATTCACACATGGAAATAACTGCCACTGAAAATCTGAGGTGATTTTACCTGGGTAAATATATACAAGAATGCTTTCTTAAGGTCAAAAATGGGAATTATTTTTTGTTGAGATCAATGGTTATGACTTTCAGCCCTAGAAAAAATATGAAGCACATATGTAAAAATGCCATTAGTCTCTTTATGTATATTGGTGGATTTACCTATTATAACTGCAATAAGTTTTTAAAAATAAAGAAAGAGAATACTAATATATTTAAACAAGAGTATAAATTTAATGATGTTTCATTGGATTTTATCCGATGGTCATTTTAGTACTTTTGGATATATGGACTAAAATGTTTAAAAATTTAATATTCTTGTTTATTTAACTGTGTGTAGACAACCATGCATAGTGAAAATTATTTTTGTGCATTGGTAAATGTTTCCCTTATTGTTTATCTCATTCCCCTCACTATTGTTGCTCTTATTTATTAAAAAATTAATTATATGAGCATAATTTTAATGTAGCTTTTGTTTATTTGCTTTTACCCTTTGGCATCTTATATTTAATATATTCTAACAGAGTTACAGAAACTTTTTCATGATAAAAATTCAGAGTGATTTGTTATTGAGCATTATTCTGGCCAAGGACCTCTCATGTGATTAACCATGCTATCACTCACAACCACATTATTCCTCTGAAATATGTTTAGTGGTTTGATGTTAGTCACATATTGTTTGAGTAACTTTTATGCTCAAAAGTATGAACTCTTCCTGAGATGGTTAGGCTGCTATATTTCTTTATAACATTCAAGAACAATTTTATTTTAAAAATATTTCAGTTGCATATTAAGGCCAAGATTAAATATAAAATCAGTTAATTAACATTTTTTGGTTAACAAATTAAAATTTAAGCTTGATCACAGTATGCTAAGAAGAATGTTTGATCCAGTCTATGTCCACTATAGAAAATTTGTCCATTCACATATATTAATATGCAAAAGCATATTACAGAAAATAAGGCTTTCTTTGAGAATTAGAAATATCAACTAAATTGAAGTGTATCACATCACATAGTAAATCTACAAAAATATTGACTTATTATGTGAGCTAGTTATCTTTTAAAGAGAATTTAGCGTTGTGTTATGGAAATATTGCTAATGGTAGGGTGCAATCAATACATTTGTAATACAGATGTATGACTATCTTGAAAAGCATAATATGATTTATGAATTCTTCAGCAGATGGGTACTGACAGATATATCTGCAAATCTGTCTTTTGCAAATGAGAAAATAGCATATTGAATATAAGTTGAAGAAGTCATTATATCTAATAAATTCTATAAAGCAGGCTTTTATTTTTAAGTATGTGCACCAAACCATAAAAAGTTCACGTCACAAAAATATACTTCAAAAACTTTTACTCGAATATAATTAAGAATCTTAGTAAACAAAGCAGTATTCTACAAATGACATTGCCAGAGTAGCTTGAAGTAGTCCATGGTACAAATTTTTGCCATTAACAATAGCTTGGGAATAATTCATAGTTGTACTGATAGCCAACTTTATCTCCTGCAGAACTTACCATGACAAGTAGTGACATGTAACTTATGCTTACATTTCAATGATCATATCTAACATTGTGGTTTTATAAGGGAACCAAAAATTCCAGGGGAAAACGAAACTATAAATATTCTTCATAATTCTATTAACCTACTGTTGTAAAACATTGTCATTTACTGCATTTTAGCATTGGAAAGGTAATAATCCATTTTTATTAAAAAATTCTTCAAATGTAGGTAATGATAGATAATTTTAAATGGTAAAATAAGGACGTTTGAAAATCTACTACTCCTTGAAAAATGAGAATACTAAAGTAACAGTTAACAAAGTCAATATTGTCTCAGTTTAGAAATTAAATTAAAATCTTACAACAGGTCAAGGAACATTGACCTAAAAATGTGTTGAATCCCAGTAGGAACAGCAAGCGCTGTGAAACTATATTGTATTGATCCTATCCTCCTGTCCCAAGGTGATTCACATTATTTTTGAAAACCAATAGTTTTACTGCAATAGTTATAAAACCTAGGGAACTGAAAGCCATTTAAAGAAAACCAAGCTTATTTATTAAAGAGAATCCCATTTCCTAGTGAAATATTATTTGAAGTGCCTAGAAACTTCTAAGATTATATATTTTCTGAGGATATTATATTTTCATATATAAACATAAATGTACATATCCTATTGGAGTAAACAAAATTCTGATCAAATAACTTCAAAGGAAAAATAGAGAATAGGGTACTTTGTAAACCTCTGACATATTTTCAGAATTCTGGAAGGGCACACACATGTAGCACAGAGTTTTGAGCCATATGCATATTGACAGTTTTTCACACACTCTGGAAATACCTAGGGAGATTCTAATTTTAGTCTTTGCCAGATTTAACACTCTATGCAAAATAGAAATGAAAATTAAGACATGAAAACTGCCTTCTGAATATTCAAAGCACACGTAAACATATGCACACACACAAAGCCTTTTAGAAAAGACCGAAAAATACACTGGTGTGAATAATTTCAAGGGATCTTTTATTTGAACTAGTGAATTAAGTAAAGACTTAAATATCCACATATAACAACAACAACAACAACAAACAGGTTTTCAGAGGTAACCTGTAGGAAAGAAGCAACAAACAACAGAAGTAGTGTTTCTGGATGGCACGGTGTTCTTAACACACACACTAAAAATGCAAACCAAACATACAAAGATACAATATGAAAATTCCTGAGGAGGGTAGAGGAAATCTGATCCTGGGATTTGTTACACTTTTCTTAGTTAAAGCATTGTTTTCAAATAATTAATAGAAGCACAAACAGACAGAATAATCCACATACAAAGAAAAATACAATTGAGACTATTCATGAAGAAACTTAAGAGTATCTACAAAGAGCTATTTTACAGGAACCAAATAGAGTTTACAGAGCTAAAAAAAATATAAAAGTAGAAAAAAAGAAACATTAGTGTCTCAACATGATTCTACAAAATACAAATTAAGTATTTAGGAATTAAAGACAGGATAATTGAGACTATTTGATCTAAACAAAAGAAAAAAGAATGGAGAAATGAGTATCATGTCATCAGAAGTCTATAGGCCATCATGGAGTGTACTAAAGTATATGCTATGTGCTTCCCAGAAAAAAAAAAGAAAGACAAATGAACTAAAACAATATTTAAAGAGCTGGGAATATAGCTCAGCATCACAGTGCCTGCCTGGCAGGTACAAGGTCATGAGTTCTATCCCTCAAACAAACAAACAAACAAACAAACAGAGACAGACACAGAAAGAGAGCAAATTTAAAGAAACAATGACCAAACACCCCAAATTTAAACAAAACCATTGATCTGTAGACCATGAAAGCCAACAAATTACATACAAGAAAAATTCAGGAGCATTCATCAAATGGTCAACTACAAAATGCAGAATAAAATTCCAGAAAAACAGAAAGACAAAACAAAACAAAAAAATCTACTTATTACATTAAGATATTCTGACAGTATTTAATTTATTCCCATTAGGAAAATGGTGAACAGAAGGCTGATGAATGGCTTCTTTAAGGTTAAAACATGAAAAATCTACTATATAAAGTTTGTACATACACCAAAATTGTATTTAAAATATTAAATTTATGCAGAGCAAAATGGTGGTGGAAAAAGATACTTTGATGAGAACCTTCTCACAGACATACAAATTTAAACAATTATCTACACAGCAAACTAACTTCACAAGTGCTAAGAGAGCCAGGTGAGAGACTGAAGTTCTTGATTTTAGTATAAAATAAGACACAATGACACATTCAGGACAAAAAAGCATTTCCATGCCACCTCTCTTCAGCTACAAGTGGCACAGCATGTCTGATGTCTCTACTTGAAAGAAAGAGAAAATATTGAGTTTAGGCCTTAGAATTGAACCCCATCACCTGACTTGTGCTCAAACTCAATGTTAGCTAGAACTCCATTCACCCCTATTCCTGGGATTGTACAAAGGAGTCCCCTGTAATTAGTTTAGCTAGGTATCTGAGGGACTGTCCCTATGTAAAACTTTCCCAGCGTGTTCCATGGAGGAAGGGGAAAATGACTCAATCACCATGAGAGAGGAGCATCAAAGTGGGACAGGGCTGTCCCTTAGACTCTGTACTTGCTACCACAGTGATACACAGAGTCTGGTATAGAACAAAAACCCAGATACTTTGATCAGAGCTCATGCATGCAAACTCTAGACCTGCTATGACGTCTCACAGAAAATTGCATAACAATGAAATGGGCTAAACTTTGTTATTGTAACCCAACAGTGGTCTTGGGGCACACTCTTCTACCCCAAAGTCTATATAGGTTCCTAAAGCTATTGAAACTCAGATAAAACTGGGCTTAGCAATCAATCTTAGAAGCCAAGGACTGCCTACACCATATAGTACCTAAGCTCAAGTGACATAGCTGTCTCTAGGCCAGTGCCCATAGATGGAGCTGCTGACTGCAGGGAAAGATTTATACTTCAGTGAGACCAATTTCTCTTCTAGTTTTCATTATTACCACCTGTGGATGGAACTGAGTGAGTGGTTGAAGTTTGTTGTGCCTGTGAAACTTAAATATGAAGAAGTTTAATGTCAACCTTTGCAGTCAAGGAAATCACCTTCACTGCTACTATCAGGTATCAGAATGTTGTGGTGCAAGATTCCATTCACCGAAATCAGGACAGGGAATGAAGCAAAAGACTGTGTCTTCACTCAGAAAAGGATTGGTTTAAACTAACATTGGGAAAACCCTAAGGGTACCCTTCATTAGGATAGTGCCCACAGAAACTGTCAGTAAAACTCAGTACTGGGCAGTGATATGAGGAATCTGTCTATCACTTCTATTATGAGTGCATTCCTTGTGGCTCATTGCAGTGATCCTGGGCCACAAGTGGACTCGACAATAGTCGCAGCAAAACACGACTTGAGACTACTTCAGTGCTGTGCTGAGATTGGTGTCCCATGAACTCAGCATGTGACAGGATACTGCCACGTTGGTGGCAACAGGGTGCTTAACACATTCTGTCTCTAACCACAGGTAGCACAGAAAAGGGAGGGTAACTGTCTGCTTGGGACAATAGATGTCATGTGGGCCCATGATGGTGGCCAGGAGTCTGCAGCTATTGTCTCCCCTGGACTTACACCTTGAACAGAGTAGAATCTTTCAAAGCTTAGCAACAGGAGGCATATTGTGTCTATGCCTATCTTGCTTCTAGGGAGGGACTCACAAGAGAAGACACACATGAATTGAACATAACAGGAATTGAACACAAAGAGCAAACCTGGGGTTAGATCACAAGTGTCATAGGCTTGCTGTCAACAAGGATTTAGAATAACATCTAGTCATGAAATAGTGGACATGTCCAATGTTTTAGAGAAAATAATTAGCCCTTTTAGAATTTCCAAGGGTAAAGGTAGAAAGTAAGATCAAAACATGTGGAACATAATCTAATTATTCAGTGCACTGTTCAACACAAAGAATTTGCAGAGAAACATGACCTTACATTGTGATCAAATAAGGTTCCAGGAACTGTACACTTACGATTCATGGTGATCAAATCCCAGGTCTTTTTTATGCCAACAAAGATTTTTTGGGGAAAAAAAACTAAAATAATTCAGTATTCGTGTGAGGAAACTTCAACAGAGAGATGGAGACATTTAAAAGAACAATCAAGCAGAAATTATTGGTATGATGAGAAATACATGAAACAACATTTAAAAAGAAGATAAAGGACAATAATAGAAGAATAGATCAAGCACAAGGAAGAATTAATGAGCCCCGAAACAAGCTATTTGAAAATACCTCATTACAGGAGTAAAACTAAAACTGATCTAAAAATCAAATTAGAATGAAGAAAGCTTATTGGAACATTAGAACACCATCTAAAGAACAAACACATGGGTCATGGAAATTTGAGGACATTTTAAATTACTAAATGGGTGAGATGCTTAAACAAAAAATAATAGAAAAATCATAACTATAGAGAAAGATGCAAATATCCAGTTAGAATGCCATAGTTAACCATGTTTATAATAAGACATCTTGTAGGCAAATTTTTAAAGATGTGAAAGGAGATTATTAAGAATGCAGGAGAAAAGAGACCTCACAGACTAGGAAGATATGACATGCAATTTCATAGCACTCTGGGAGAGTAATAACAGGCAAAACTCTGTACACAACAATTATACTTTTGAAAATATACTTTCAAAAATAAAAGGAATGGATGGAAATAGTCCTGGTCTAACAAAAAGCTGGTATAATGTATCTCTATGTTAATGCAAGAAATGCTAAGTGGAGTTCTTCAAATAAATAAATACTAAGAAGTAAGAAAAAAATCGTCAGAATTTATGAATTAAATTTTCAAACTAAATGTAAATTCATAATTGTCTAAATTTTTAAAATGGTGTAGTACAGATTATTATAATGATTAAGTGATGACTGAAATCAACTACAGTGAGATATATTGATGGAATCAATATTTTAAGGTAAAGTAAATATTAAATATTGTGACAAAGCAAGAATTAGAAATATGGAAAAGGATGAAGAGGTTTTTATTAAGTTTTTTCTTTCTTTGTGTGTTTGCTTTATGGACATGTAAACAACTGTCATTTCAAAACAATTAATATAATCAAGATGTATTTTCATAAGTCTCATGGTAAACAAAAAGTAAAATCTGTAGTTGATGAACCAAAAAAATTAGATGGGAGAAAAATCACTGAAATATAATGCTGAATTAATTTAACCCAAAATAGATGTGGGCAAGGAGAACTTGAAAGGCAAGTAAAACTAAAGTGAAACTTTTCCCCTCTCAATAAATAAATATCTAAAATGACAACTGATTTAATTACTCAATTAAAAATCTAGTTACTTTATTGATGTGAAAAAAACAAGCTTTAATTTTATGTTACTAAAAAAAAACTACCTTTGCCTCTAAGAAAACACATAT
Organism: Hydrochoerus hydrochaeris; assembly: GCA_004027455.1. Lineage (NCBI taxonomy): Eukaryota > Metazoa > Chordata > Mammalia > Rodentia > Hydrochaeridae > Hydrochoerus > Hydrochoerus hydrochaeris. The sequence goes on from PVLA01000285.1 coordinate 561,166, forward strand.
AATGAAAATGAAGAAATGGAATGAGACACTATGCAAAGGAAATTCAAATAAAATAGAAGTAACCATATTTATATTATGAAAAATGTAATAAGCTTCAATCTCAGAAACTGGGTATGATCTTAAATTTCTGCTGCTGTTATATATCTATCATTATAAATTGCAAATATATATATATATATATATATATATATATATATATATATATATATATATCTCCTTAGTTTAACAACCTACCTGTTTAATGATTTTTCAGATCTGCAACTGAGTGTATGGTCATACTTTTGCAAACACCACTTACACTACAATCCATTTTTTATTGGCACAGTATTGAACATTTTGTTGATGGAGCCTCAGTACCTTTTTTACTTTTGTATAGTACACCCTATGTATACAGTACTGCAACATTTGCTGATTCACTTTGCAGTACTATAGTTTTATGTTCTGTTATACATCATAGCACTGCAGGTAAGAGTTATGCAAATGAAAATGAAGTTAGAGTTTCCTTTGACTGTATCTTTCTTCAGAATATTTCAATTTACATACTATGTACAATTACTCATGTAGCGACCAATTAATTCAACGACATAATCTCAGAAACAGAAGCGCATAATTAATAAAGAAAGCCTACATCCTGTTTTCTTTTAGACACATTCACTAACGCTGTGCAAATAAACACAGCATTCATGGAAATACTAAAGTGTCCAAAATGAGTATTATTTTTATAATGTATGATACTGGGGTAAAACAGCCTATCATCTATATTTTGGTTTCAATATGTAAAAAATACAAGATTTGTCTGTTTTGATGCAGAAGGGAGTGATTTGGAGCACAGTCTTGTAAGTATTGTTGATTACATAAAATACAGGCACAAGAGCTGTGTCAGAGAGCCAGAAATATCTATGCAGTGCACTCTTTATTGGGTTTGCTTCTAAAAACTATTTGCAACCAACAGTTCTTCAGGTGATAATAAAACTGATTAAATTGGAGTTAAATTCAAAGATGTAAAGTCTTTAGAAGTGATGTCATCTTTGAAATTTACTGATATGTAGAAATGTCTCATGTCATATGGGTATACATATTTCCTCAAGGGTTCTGTATATACTTCCAACCCATAGGAAGCAATTGTAGAATTATCACTGCTATTTTTCTGTTTTATGTGTTGAATTTAGTTTTGCACACCTGGCTAGAGGCTCCTTTGCCACTCACTTTATATGTTTTTCTATCCTTCAAGCATAGAAAACAGATGCAGGCCAAGCTATGGCTAAATTAATGACAGTTTCACTGTCAAAGATATTTGACATTTCCAGTAGTTTTTAGTCAAGCAGGTTGGTGGTGTTGTGGTATTTTATTACTAGTATTTTGGTTTCATTGGTCCAGTGCAATAACCTGTAGAAACTCCTTCATCCATGAGCCAATATTCTCCTTTCAAAACAGAGCATCCTGCATTATCAAGTGTGTGATCAATGTTACCTTGAAGAATTCATGGAAGCTGCTAAAATGTCTGGAAAGGCATGTGAGGAAATATAGGCATAGCTGCTTTACTGACTTGCTAAAGATTGTATCTGGATTGCATTGGTTATGCAATCATGATTACAGATGAGCATTTTCTATATCATTGCTATATCATAAGATATCCAAGCTCTTCTGAGTAATTTTATCCCTGCCTTTTCTGACATGTGAGGGATGAGTATTACCTGAAATGTGCTGAGGTGATGATTTGTTGGTGGCCACTCTATTTTATTTTCTTAAATTTTATTTAAAGAGAAAAAATAGAAAAGGGTAGAAATATTACAGAATTTCAAAAAAAGATAAACAGTAAGAAATCACTAGTTGATAAATTACATATAGTCCTTTTAGAAATAGTTGCTAACGTTACAAAATTAAAGCATACAAAGTAGACATTCAAAGAGTGAGAGAGCAAATAGATTTATTCAACAATCCAAGAAGAATTTAGAAATATGGTTATCAATCCTACACACTTAAATATACATGCAGTTATATCTTTTCTAGCACTTCCTATTTCCTCTATTTTTTTACAATAGCAATTACACATTTTTAAAACTTTATTTAAGAACAGAAAAAAAGCAAAACAGATAAAAGGGTAACAACAATACAGAATTCTAAAAGAAAAAACACTAAGAAATCACTAGTTGATAAATTACATATTGTCATCTTGGATGTAGTTGTTCAAGTTACAAAGTTAAAGGATACATAGTAGACATTCAAACAGTGAGACTGCAAACAGTTCTGCTCAAAGATCCAACAAAGATTCAGCAATATGATCATCTGTTTTACACACTCAAACATACATGCAGTTATATCCCTTAGAGCACTTTCTTATCCTCTCTTTTTTTACAATAGCAATTACACATTTTGGGATTTTTTACTCTTATAGTTCTTATCACTTTTTATACTAGAGACACAATGTGATATTTATAAATGTGATTCTTATTTATTTCACTAATGAGGATAGTCTCATGTTGTCTCCATTTACCTACGAAGTCCTCAAGATCATAGTTTTTTTATAGCTGAGTAATATTCATTGTATAAAAATACCACATCTTTTTCATCCACTCTGCAGTTGATGGGCATCTTGGTTGTTTCCAAGATTTAGCTATTACAAATTGTGCTGCTATGAACATGAGTGCACATATATCACTGTGATATGAACTTTTCAGTTCTTCTGGGAAAGTACCCAGGAGGGGAATAGCTGGATTAAATGCAGCTTCCAATCCTAGTCTTCTGAGAATTCTCCATATGGATTTCCATAGTGGTTGTACCAGTCTACATTCCTACCAACAGTGGAGCAGTGTTCCTTTTTCCCTGCAGTGGTGCCAACATTTGTTATCAGTTGATTTCTTGATGCCAGCTATTCTTCCCAGAGTGAGGTGAAATCTCAATGTTGTTTTAATTTACATTTCTTGAATGACCAGTGATGGTGAACATTCCTTCATGTGTTTATTTGCCTTTTGTATATCTTTCTCTGAGAACTGTGTGTTCATCTCAGATGCCCATTTTTGGAGAGGGTCTTTGAATTTGAGGGCTTGATATTTTTCAATTCTTTATATGTTCTAGATATAAGTCCTTTGTCTGAGGGGTTGCTGGCTAAAATTTGTTCCCACTCTGTGGGTTTTCTTTTCACTCTGTTGGTGATTTTTTTTTGAAGTGCAGAAAATTTTCAATAATATGAGAACCCAGTTATTGATTCTTTAAAGTGTTTTCCTTGCAGTTTGCATTTTGTTCATGAATTCTCGGCCTACCTCTATGACTCCAAGACTTCTACCACCCTTGTCTTCCAATAGATTTAGTGTTTCTGTTTTAATATTTAGGTATTTGATCCATTTAGACTTTAGTTTTGTGCATGGTAATAGGCATGGATCTAGTTTCAGTCTTTGGCATGTAGAGAGCCAATTTTTCCAACAACATTTATGAAAGAGGCTGTCCTTCTTCCAGTGGATATATTTAGCCCCTTTGTCAAATATCAGGTAGCTGAGTGTCTTTGTAGTTGTGCTTGCATCTTCTAATCTGTTCCGTTAATCCTCGTATCTATTTCTTTGCCAGTACCATGCTGAATTTATCACTGTGGCTTTATAGTACTGTTTCAAATCAGGAATTGAGAGGCCTCCTGCCTTGCCTTTGTTGCCCAGAATTGCCTTTGCAATTCTAGGTTTCTTCTGTTTCCAAATGAATTTTAGGAGTGCTTTCTCTAGATCTGTGAGGTATGTCAATGGTATTTTGATTGAGACTGTGTTAAATCTGTATAAAAGTTTTGGGAGTATGGCCATTTTCACAATGTTGGTTCTTCCTAGCCAAAAGCAAGAATATTCTTCCATTTTCTAATATTCTCTTCAATCTCCTTTTTGGGCATAGTATAATTTTCAGCATATGGGTCTTTTACATTTTTAGTTAGGTTGATTTAAAAGTATTTCATTTTTTAGTTGTTATTGTAAAGGGCGGTATTTCCATAATTCCTCTCTTGGTGAGTTTTTTGTTTGTGTACAGGAATGCTATTGATTTTTGAGGATTGACTTTATATCCAGCTACACTGCTGGACTTCTTTATTACATCTAGTAGTCTTTTAATGGAGTTTTGGGTCTTCTATATAGAGAATCATGTCATCTTCAAATAGTGATACTTTAACTTCTTCCTTTCCTATCTTTATTCCTCTTATTTCTCTCTGTTGTCTGATTGCCCTGGAAGTGTTTTCAGAACTATATTTAAAAGGCATGGTAATAGTGGACATCCTTGTCTTGTTCCTGATTTTAATGTGAAAGCTTTCAGTTTTTGGCCATTTAGTATAATGTTGGCTGTTTGTTTGTCATTGATGGCCTTTATAAGGTTGAGGTAGACACCGTGTATTCCGAGTTTCTGAACCTGTGTTGAACTTTATCAAAAGCTTTTTCTGCATCTATTGTGATGACCATGTGGTTTTCGTTTTTGCCTCTGTTGATGTGGCATATTACATTTATTGATTTGCATATGTTAAATCATCCCTGGAATCCTGAAATGAACCCCATTTGATCATGTTGTATAATCTTCTTGGTGATTTGCTGCATTCTATTTGCCAGTATTTTATTGAGAATCTTTGCAGCAGTGTTCCTTAGTGAGATTGGCCTATAGTTCCTTTTGGTTAAGTCTTTCTCTGGTTTTGTTATCAGAGTGATACTTGCCTCCAGGAATGATTTAGGGAGGATTGCTTTCTTCTCAATTATATTGAAGAGTTAAAGGAGTATTGGCATCAAATCTTCTCTAAATTTCTTGTAGAATTCAGCTGTGAATCCATCAGGATCTTGGGCTTTTCTTTGTTGATTAAGTTTTTAACTACATTTTCAATTTCAATAGCTGATATTGGGTTGTTCAAAATTGCTATATCGTCTTGGTTGAGCTTTGGTAGTTCATATGTTTCTAGAAATCTGTCCATTTCCTCTGTGTTTTCCACTCTATGTGAGTAGAGATTTTCAAAGTAGGTATTCATGATCTTTTGAATTTCCATGGGATCTGTCATAATTTCCCCATTTCCTGTTTGTATTGTGTGAATTTGGGTTTTTTCTTTCTTTTGCTTAATAAGGTTAACTAGGGATTTGTCAATTTTTCTTATTCTCTCAAAAAACCAGATTTTTGATTCATTAATTCTTTGTATTATTTTTATACTTTCAATTGCATTGATTTCTGCTCTAATCTTTACAGTTTCCTCTCTTCCATGAGCGTCAGGTTTAGCTTGCTCTTCTTTTTCTAAAAGCTTGAGATGGAGCATTAGGTTGTTTATTTGTGCTTGCTCTGTTTCCTTAATATGACAATTTATTTCTATATATTTCCCTCTTAAGACCCATCCATTGCATTCCACAGATTTCAGTACATTGTTTCTGTATTTTCATTGAATTGTAGGTACTACTTTATTTCTTCTTTAATTTCATCTGTAGCCCACTAGTTGTTCAAAAGGTTGTTTTTTAATTTCAATGTATTTATGCCGGTTTCACAATTTCTTTTGCCCTTAATTTCCAATTTCAGTGCACTATGGTCAGATATTATACATAGGATGATTTCAATACCTTTGCATTTATTTAAGAATGTTTTCTGGGATAATATATAGTCTATTTTGGAGAATTTCCCATGCACAGCTGAGAAGAATTTGTATTCTGATGTGGTTGGGTGGAACACTTTGTATACATCTACTAAGTCCAATTGTTCACAGGTATGATTCACTTCTGTTATTTCTTTGCTGACTTTTTGTCTAGTTAATCTACCTCTTTGTGACAATGGGCTGTTGTGATCTCCTGTTATAATTGTGTTCTTGTGTATTTGGTTTTTCATGTCCATTAGTATCTGTCTTATATAGTTGGGTGCTCCTGTATTTGGTGCATATATGTTTATAATATATATATTATATATTTTGGTGCATATATGTTTATAATATATATATATATTTTTTTCCACTAATGGGTATGTAGTGACATTCTTTATCTCTTTTAATCATTTTAGGTTTGAAGTTCATGTTGTGTGCAAATAGAATAGTTACCCCTGCTTTTTTTGGGGTTTCTGTTACATGGAATACTATTTTCCATCCTTTGACTTTTAATCTATGAGTTTCCTTTTGGGTCAGATGTGTTTCTTGTATACAGCATATTGTGGGAACATGTTTCTTGATCCATTCTGTCAATCTATTTCTTTTGATAGGTGAATTGAGGCCATTTACATTTATGGAAATCACTGATATGTACTGGCTTGACTTTGCCATGTTATGTTCCAGTTGTTTCTTTCTGCTTTTCCCCTTAGTTAATTGCTTGCCCTACCTGATGGTTTCTTTCTGTTGTTATATTGGGAATTATGGTCATTTTTATCTCTTTCTAGTATGTCTTTCAGTGCTCTTTCTAGAATTGGCTTGGTGGACTTGAATTTCTTCAGTTGTTCGTTGTCATGAAGTCACTTGTTTCTCCATTAAATTTGAATGAAAGTTTTGCTGGGTACAATAGTCTGGGTTGAAAGTTGTTTTCTTTCAGGGCTTGAAATACCTCACTCTAAGCTTTCTTGACTTGAGGGTTTGGGCTGAAAAGTCTGCTATGATTCTAATGGGTTTTCCATGATTGGTGAGTTGTGCCTTTTTTCTAACAGCTTTTAGTATTCTATTTTTATGTTGCATGTCTGAGATCTTAACTATTATGTGTCTGGGTGTGGATTTATGCTGATTGTGACTGTTTGGTGCTCTATATGCCTCACTTATCTACATATCAGCTTTCCCCCCATGTTTGGGAAATTTTATTCTATTACTTCTGTGAATATTCTGGCTATGTCATTTGCATTGACTCCTGCCTCTTCACTGATGCCTATTAGTATTATATTTTTCTCTTGGCATCATCTCGAAGCTATTGGATTGTCACTTCATGCTGCTTTGTTATTTTCAAAAATTCTATCCTTTCATGATCAATAATTGTGGTTCTGTCCTCAAGGTCCAAAATCCTATCCTCAACTTCGTTTAAATGGCTTTACATGCTTTGAATAGATATTTTTTGTTTATTTCTTGGATGTCTCTTTGAGTTCATTTCATGAATTCTGCTTGTTTTCTATATTGTTCATTCAAGGTTTCAATCAATTTCCCTTGCTCCTATACTTTTTTCTCTATTTCTTCTTTAGCTGCATTCAACTTCTTTACTAAGGTTATTATTTCTATCTTTACATGGGAGAGTACTTCTAATTTGATTTCCTCTATAGCCTCATGGATTTATTTTTTATTTCACTCACTATCTTTTCATATAGCATTACTTTTACTATCTGTTACTTTTGGGGTCCTCTATTTCAGTGTCTCCTGTACTTGCTCCTGGTGGACTAGATGTTTGAGACTGCATTTTGCTTTTTTGTTTTGCCATTTTCACTCTGCCTGATGTTTTCTGTGTGTAGGAGGGGTCATCCACACTCTTTTCAGATTCAACAAGGTCTTAACAGTTATTTGGAGGGGGCTTTACTACTGGCCCTATTTACTCACTGCACACCTCTATTTAGGGGTATACTCACCACACTGACAGAGTTAATCCACTGTAGTACAAGGTTCACTGCATGGGAGAGAAGTTCCAAGTTTTTCCATTCCCTGGGTTTCTGCCAGAGTGCAAAGTCAGGGCCTGAGGCTGGATTCCAGGTCCTGCTTGCTGCTTGGCATTCTTTGGGTGTGGCCTGGTTAGGCCCCTTCCCTGTGTGCACCTTGGGGTGGTTCTATTTTATTTTAAAGATTATTGAAGAGTGTGTGTTCATAAGAAAAACAAATTATTTTTTGCTGAACTATTTTGATAACATACCTAGTCGAGATGGTATTTGTTTAACTACATACATATTCATTGACCCTTTGGAATTATGACTGTGGCTCATGGTTCATACTTAGTACTTACTGCAGATTTAAGATACAGTTTTTGGTACAACTTTGTACATCTTGTTTATATAGTCTTGATGTCATTTTTTAAATATACTACAGTGTGTTTAACAAATAGCGTTAATTTTGCTAATTGTACTGTACCAAACTGCAGTTTTATACTCTTTTATACATTATAGTACTGCATGTAAGAGATATGCAAATAAAAGAAAAATCATTAAATTGGTATTTCCTTTGACCATTTTTTTGTTGTAAACATTGTAATATATTTACTATATACAGCTCCTTGTTTAGCAAACAATTCATTTAACAATCTAGTTGTGGAAATGGAGTTTGGTCATTAAGTGAGGAGTTTCTGTACCATAAAGATAGATGCTCTCTTAATTTTTATTTTTTTAAACATTTAATAATAAAAAGCAGTAATCATTACATATTTGTACTTTATTCAAATATAAATTAATGATTGGTCTTGTTTGCTTTAAACTCCCACTTAAATGTTATACTCTATGTAAACAAAAGTTAAATATTATGCATAATAGGAATTAATCCATAAACATTCCAATGTGTATTTCTAAATGATATGCACTACATTTTAATTGAGCCACACATATGTCATTTCATTGAAAATCAGATGTGATTAGTATATACAACTGTTCAATCAGTTTCAAGTTAGCAGTTCTTTTAAAAATATAATTTCATAGAATTTTTGATGTTTGAAACAATATAAACCTGAGCATATTAGAAGATTCATATAGTTATAATAGGAAAGCAATGAAGTCAAGATTTAGAGATTATGGGGGGATAAAAGTAACAAATATAATGCATTCTAGATATAGGAGATATATTTAAAAATAAGGGTAAAAGAAAATACATAATGAAAAATTTATTCTGAAGATACATTAAATTATGTTCTCTGATGATGATTTTAAATTCCAAACTTTAACACATAAAATATGAATCTGAAGTGAATATATATTTCAGTTAATAAAAATGGAAAATTTAAAAGCTGCTGGTAGAGTTTTGAATAATTCTAACATAAAAACATAAAACAAACATTTGAGGAAATGCATATGCTGATTAAAGGTACTTTAATGTCACAATGTAAACTATAAGTAAAATATTATATGCTAACTAAAATAAAAATATAGGTAAAAACAATACCTATTGTAATACAGATTTGACACAGCTTTATCAATAATGAAAAATTATTATTTTTAAAGCAAATTAGAAGGTTCCAAAAGAAGGTTCCATAAGAGATTATGCATAAAAATCAATGATACAGGCACCATGAGCAACAAATAGCCCAAATAACTGCAAGTTAATTTCTAAGCACTCAGAAGATGTTTACCAAGATTGAGGTTTTCAACAATAAATTTCATTATATCTCATGAAATTTAAGTGATAAGACAAACATACTAGTTGCATTGATCAGTGAAAAATGATAAAAAAATATTATAATTTATATAGAAATAAAAATCCTCAAGAAGAAAACTTTTAAAGAGATTTGGTAATCATGAGAAAACTTAGTATTTTTACAATGTTATTAATCCTATTTATAAAATGGAAACAAACAAATGACATTAGAAAACAAAAGTAATTGAAATTCATAATATCACAACAGATGCATCAAACTATGCTATGTACAAACAGTACTACTTAGCATAATGTGAATGAAAATATAACAATTCCATAAATTACTTTCACTGATGTAAAATAAATTTATAATGTATTATTAGACTATACATGCTATAATAATAAAGTCACTGTGTTAAACATAATCTTAAGTTTGTAACTGAACATGAGAGTCATGCCTAAGTTTAAATCAAAAGTATTTTAACATCAACGCCATATATTGTATCTAATCCTATGCTGTTTAACACAATTTATTCTCATAGAGAGAAATTCTTACAGTGTCTATATTACCATTCTTTGCATACTCTTTTCTATGCAGCAAGTAGAACTTCTGTTTGATAAGGCAAAATTATTCCAAAAGAAAATAATCTATTCCATTAAGAAATGAACTTTCACTGGAAATATAAGTAAATTTGTGAATTTATGTGGAACAGATAAATTTAATATGTAAATTTTAACCATTTAAAATTGTCTTGTTATTAAAACATTCTAAAATATTTTTCTTTTTATGAGATAACTTTTTCAAGAAATGTACCATAAAATTTGAAGAGAGAAATTTGTGTCTCTATAAATCTATCAATATGTTCAAAATGGAAAAAAAATGACAAAGCATAAAACATTGGAAAATGATTTATATTTTATCAACTTACTAAGGCAATTATTTGAAGTTAGAAATAAATGGCATAAAATTATTTATTGTAAGTGACAAAACACTAATGAAGGAGAATTTGTCAAATATGTTGTATAATTATAAAAAGAATTTTAATTTGCCAATGTTTCCTTTCCCATGTATTTATAAATAGTTGTAGCACTTTAAGTGAACAAGTATTCAGCATAATGGTCTTTACTTAAAGGAATGAAGTAAGAAAAGTGTTTCAAGGTACAAATTCTCCTAAGGTGTTAAACTAAGGAAAAATAAAGTACTAGAATTCAGAGTACTTACCTACCACCTATCAGTTATCATTTGGAAACTTCAAATGTACATAGGACTTTATTTTCTTAGAAATGAAAATTCAGTAGCAATGTTTTCTTCTTAGCTCTGAATCACTGTTCAAGTTAAATCACGAAAAATTGGGAACTGATCAGAGCTACTGAATGTTGAGAAGCTGTGATATGATGAATAGGAGATAAAGAAAGTAATGTATAAATAGAAAGAAACTGTTCATCGGAAGAGACTGGTAATCTCTTATAGGCCTTTATAACTTCTGGATATAATTTTGATTTTTATTGAGGTCTTATGTCTACCATCAGAGTACGGAAGATCAAAGGTCACATTTCCAAGAGCAGTGGGAATTGTGTGTGCGCTGCGTTTATATGTTGGCCTGTATACACTATTCTCAAGAGTCACGCAACATTGCAGTTATCATAATTTTCTTTTCATTTTCACTTTTCTATATGTATTACAAATCTGCAATAAGAGTGGCAAACAAAAGCATGAAGAATTGCAAATCTTTTTCTATGCAAACTAAACATATTGCATATTTGTCAGTGGGTGAACTTTAACACGCTCAAATCAACTATCTTATTCTATTAATAACGAAAGATCTTTGTGTTAAAATCTTTTCCTGTCAAATTTAAAATACTACCTTAGTTATTTTCTTCCAGTTATTTTTCCATCTCAAATATAATTAGATGAGGTTAAATCAAAATGATTTAAGAGACGTAAAACAACAGGCATTTGAAACATCTGAGTATGAAAAAGACAGAAAATAAATAAAATTAAAAACAAACTAATTCTAAGAAATTTTTACTAATTTTTAATTAAAATTAATTAAAAACAGAAACCAATTCTAAGAAGAGAGATATAATTCTGGAAGCTAACGTGTCAGCCATGATAAACATAGTGTAATCTTACATAAATTATATATTATTTTACTTATAAATCTAGCATAAGTAGCTTTAATAATTTTAATGAAAATTGAACAAGAGAAAAATATAGTCAAATGAGAAACAAAACAAAATGTGAGGATTAAATGACATCAAAATAATTCAGAGATCAAAGTTTCAAATTTAAAAAAATCATGTTAAAATATTTGTTTGTAAAGATATGTCACCTGCAAATAATGACATTTTTACTGTTGGGATCTGTGTTTAGATCCCAAGTCCCCCAAAAGTATGAATGGCGAAGGCTCAAAGGAATGAGACAAGCAGCATGGTCTGTAGGGCTGCAGCAGGAGTAAAATCCTTGGCAGAGCTTGCAACTCTGCCAGCTGGCCAGCTGACTGACACTAGGCAGCCCATATTTAACCAGAACAAGCAAGGGGTTGAGTGGACAATGGAGGAAACCTGAATAGGATCTTGGCAGGGCTTCGAAGACCCCTGAGAGCAACAGAGGATGCTAATTAAGGAAAACTATCCAGAAAGGCTCCAGGTGGCCTCAGCTGTGGCCAATCTTGCCCACAGGGGCATCTCCTCCTTCTCAGTTCAATCATGCCGAGGCCATACCACAGCCCTGTACGTGTGTATTCAACTTCAACGCTCCAACATCTTACCTTTCCCTTTCCTATTTGTATCCTTTTTACTTCTTTCTCTTGCCTCATTGCTTTGGCTAATGCTTCAAGTACTATATTGAAGAGAGGCAATAATATTGGTTACACACTTGCAAAAGATTTGCTAGAGATCGATATCTATCACTATGTACCAATGTATAATCGAAATTCATCAATGACATAAACATTAAACAGAATCACTTTTTCTACTGTGTGATAAAATAACTAAAACTCTTGAATGCATTGAAAAGTTTAAGGATATTGACAGGGTAAGGACTTTCTAAACATACCTTCAATTGTATAAGAAATAGTATCAAAATAAAAAAATGGAATTTTATCAAATTAAATAGTTCATGCACAAAAAAGAAAATGATCAACAGAGTGAAATGACAGTCTCCAGAATGGAGACAACATTTGCCAGCTAATCTTATGACAGAGGACCAGTACCAAGAATGATCAAAGATCTCACAAAACTCTGACCCCTAAAATAAAAGATACAACCAAAAGTGGGCAACAGAAATGAATAGTCACTTAGAAAAAGGATAAATGACCAACAAGTAGATCAAAACATGCTCAGTAACTCCAGCCACTAGAGACAAGAAATTAAAACATTAAGTTACCATTTAAATCCAGAAAGATTGACTGTCCCCCCCAAAAATCAAACCATAACAAATGCTGCCAGGACTATAGGTTAAAATGTATCCTTTTTACTGTTTCCAGGAATGTAAACTGGTACAGCCATTGTGAAAATGAGTGGAGATTCTACAAATCACTAAAAATAGAAATCCTATTTGACTGTACTGCTTCCCCTCTAGGCACCTTTACAGTCATTTTAAAGACATTATACCACAGTGATGCATGCACACCTATATTTATAGTAGCATAACTCATAATAGTTGAAATTTGGAAGCAGCCCCCATAGCTATCAACAGATGACTACAAAAAGAAAATGTGGTATGTATACACAATGCATCACTGTTCTGCTGTAAAGAGAGATCCATTCAAGTTATTGCAGAAATTGATGCACCTTGAGACCTTAATGTTAAGTGAAATAACTCAAACACACAAGTTTAAATGTCACATAACTTCTCTACTACGAGAAATCCAGGTTATAAATATTTTTAAGAATCTAATATAAGCTAGACATTAGGAAGCAGAGAGACAGATCTTTTTCAAATGGAAAGAAAATCTAGAGACTGAGGAAGTGGAACATAAAACGAATAAAAACGTTAGTATATGTTCCTACTACCTAAGATGAATGTTACCATTACATATTAGTGCATTATCAGTGCTTAAAACATGTATTGATGAAAATAATTTCTTAGTTTATGTCTCAAGTTTCCTGTCTGCTATCTAGCTTATCAAATTTTATTTATTTTAAATAGTTATTATTAATTCAAGGTAATTTGCATATTTATTTCCTCATATATTTTTCATATTATTGCTATGAGATTATGGAAAATCTTCTTTTAGAAGATGGAAACATCACATTCATAAAAATAAGAAGAGTGGTGTTTACTAAAGCTGTTTGTTGATATAGGAATGAAAATACTTCACTTCAAGGGCACAAACTTTGAGCTAGCCAGCAGGAATAAATTTTGGAGATCTAATGATACCTATAGTTTGTAAACATATTATATATTTCAAATTCTCTGCTTCAAACAACACCTGTATCCTCAGTCCTTAAAATATGACCCATTTTCAATAATAATTTTAAACTGAATAAGTTGCAACATTGAGTATTAAACCCAGGACCTCACATGCTAGGCAAGCTCTCTACCACTGAGCCATGTTCCCAGACCTGAGTAATACTTTAGACTTTTCCTTGATCTACAGATCCTTGCAAATATTTTTAAATACTGTGTGTCAGGTGTCTCATGTTTGTGAAATACTTTGGCAACTAATAAAGCTGAGAACATAATGTGATTTTTTTCTTCAAGTGATACATCTAATGTGTGTGTGAAGACGAGACTGTCTCGGTGATAAAAAAAAAAAAAGTACTTAATGATTTTCATGTGCATTTCTTTGTGAAATGCTGAACTTTATTTAAAAATCACATGTTGATTTTTTTCCTTGAAATTTTATTACTCCATAAATCCTAGGTTGGGTTCGTAAGCTCTAAATTATTTCACGAGTCCAATTCTGTTCCATTCTTGGCCTCGGTCAACTTTCTTTTCTCAGTCAATAAATTCACACTATTTTCCCTCTTTTGAGCACTTAGAAATTTTCTATATGGAACATTCCATTAAAACTAAAGGACAAATTATTTGTACCATATGCATTTTCAGTGCCTGTTTGGTCTTATAATATAGTTTACAATAGCTTTTTTTTCCCAAAAACTGTACATATACACAAAAGGTATTATTAACTTTGTGCATTTACAAGTGACATATAATTTAAGAGTGATGTCACTATTTCACAAATGTATATAGATTTCAGAGTGATTGATTCAAGTCTTTTTAAAATTTTCACAAAAGTACACGGTATGGTCGCATTTCATCTTCCTCCGTGCAGAATGTAGTTTTCTAAATCATACTCCATTGTCATGAGCATGTTCGTCTTCCATACAGAGCACACTGACTGAAAATAAGATCAACTGGGCACATTTTGGAGTATAAATTCTTGAGATTACTGCAGTTGGTACTGTATATCTCCTTCATACCTAACCTCTAAATCTTGCTATTTTTACCACTTTGTATTTGCAAGATTTATGTCCCTGCATATTTTATTTATATTCAACAGCTAAATAGTATTTGTCCTGTTAGCATGTTGTATCTTGTAATGTATTTATAAAGCAAAAATGAGATTTTAATCATGAATATGGTATAAGCTCAAATTTTGCTACATAATTACCCATCATGAAAAAATCAAACTTAAAAGCAACATGCATGTATATGCAACATACAAATCCATATTTTAAACATATAAATTTAGGTAGCACCCTATGGTAGATTCACCAATAAATTCATATTAAATGTTAAAAAATCAAATTAAATATTTTAAATGTAATTTGATTATATTAAACTTGCAAAGTTATTTACAAATTATTCTCATAACTATATTTTGAAATCTTATAATTAAAAAAAATATTTAATGTGTTAGTTTCTTTTTATTTTTTATTAGCACTGTCAAATTACCAGTCAATTGTCCTATGAAAAGTACTTATTATAATCAATTCAAATATTGTATAAAATAACATGATTTTAAGACATTTTCTGTACTTTTGCTTTTATATTTGTAAAACACATCCTAGACTATCTGATTTTAATAATTATTTAATAGAGTGACATAAATGGTAGAAGTTTTGACTTAAGTTAAGAAATAAAATAATCTGAAAAATAATCTGGTGAGAGTATAAAATTTAAATAAAATAAACTCATCTGGGAAACAATCATATCACTATCTCCTTATGATTCACTTGTCATGACTATCACATCACACATGGATAATGTCTATTCTGATATTTAGTGCCAGCTCTGTATAGGGATTAGCCTAACAGATTCGTATCAATCTCTATCTGCTCTTATCATTTGAACCTTCATCCGCAGGTTGATCTCTGCAACTTTCACTTCCTCTCCAAATACTCTGCTAATACAATTTTATTTTTCACTGTATTTTTCCAGTTTTGCTTTCTTCAATTAAAAAAATTATACATAGATTTTAGGTTTGGATGGAGGTATTATGAGGTATCTCCAATCTGCATATTTCATAATTACACTTAAAAGACATAAAGATGTAAATTAAGAGGAATTCTTGAACAGTAAGCTAGTGTTTTCAACAGTTATAAAAGACTCTTTAATGCTGCAGTGCATCTGAATTTTAAGTATTACTGTGATCAGTTTTGAAAAACAAAACAAAACAAAAACAAGCAAGCTAACAAAAAAACATAGCGGCCGAAATGTGGAAAAGAATGTGTATCACTGGGAAAGAGCATCAATTCCTGACCTCAGTTTTTATTTAGATGATGAAATATTCTAGAATTATTCACTGGAGTGAAATAATGAGGGAAAGAAGTTTCCATCAGCTCTAGAAGTTCCAGCTTTGGAAGTTTGCCTCATGTTTGCTAACACCTAATATACCTCATTGGCCTTTTGTGAATACCAATCAAAATCCCTGTGGCGATACAATCAAGAAGTCCCAACGCATGAAACTGAGGCTTCTTGGAATCTGAGGCTACATACTATCAGTCACATTATCACGAATCTGATAAAAGCCAACGAAAAACTAGTAGCTAAGGCCGCTTGAACAGGACTTCTGGAACTGCCTCAAAAAGTGGTAAAATACATGAAATAAGTGTTCTTAAATTGAATTGGAATATGTCTAGGGAGTAAATGGAAAAATATCTTTTATTTTACTGTATTTTTTTATTTAAACAGTCACTATATATTTTGATCACATCTTATATCTACATATTTAAATAGACAATCATGAAATTTTGTCTAGGCTACTTGCACATATGGTTAAATTATAAATAGCTGTAGGGCTGTGTGCTTACCACATGTTGAAAAAGTATATGAAAGTAATAAATTTATTTTCTTGGTTATGAATATGATAGTTTTCTTTTAGATCATCTCCTGGAAACATTTTAATTTTATGTATACAATCTATGAAGAAAATTACAGCTCACTGTAAAGCCACATCTATGTCATTGTACATTTTGGTTTGGGTTATTTAAACAGGTACATCACAGTAACTTCTTTATTCCCATGTTTACTGACTACTTTTTGCACACAAGGATTAAAGGTTCAAAAGAAGACAGTTATCTATTCTAGAGGAAAAATTAAAATAATCCAAGAGTGTAAATAGTATTCAAAGTTCAATAAGGACCACAGAGACAGAAAAAGGAAATTATAACATGGAATAATGGATTGAAGGCAAAAAGACATAATTCTTATAACATCTCTCTGAGAAAAAATATTTATGTAGAGATGTAACAGTACGAAGATGCAGCCAGTTTGAGAGGGCAAACAACGTTCCAGGTTACTGAAACAAAATCTGTTAACGTATATAATTTATTCATGGAAAGACAATGAATTAGATATTTTGTATACATTGTCTTAATTTACTTTTGGCAATATTCAAGTTAGTCTTTCTAATATAAGAGTAGTGAAGAAACCAAACAATGGAGAAATTAAACAAATCTTTATGATGTAAAATAGTTTTAAATGATGAAGACAAAAATATAAATCTTAACTCTATGACTTAAATATTCTAGTTTTGCAAACATTGTGTACCCTGACTCTACCGAGAATCTACCAATTCCTACCTTAACAGGTACTTATTGTAAGGTAATGGTTTACACTTTGAATACAGCCTGGAAACTTTGGGTGGAGATGTTTGTTGAGTAAAGACAAAGTAAAACACAAAAATAATATGTATGTATATTAAATAATAGTAGATGCTGTGGCAATATTTTAAGCATGGAAAGTGCCTGAATAATATAGATGGTTGGAAATACTTGGTGAAATGGATGTTGTGATGTCATCTAACCAAAGGCACAATGAAGAGAACAACACAAATGATGGTCCTAATGAAACAAAGGCTAATGTACCTGAAACTCTTTGAGGAAATGAGTTAGTGTAAGAAAAGTAGCTGATGGAGGAACTGAAGAGTCCACAAAGTGTAGGATCAATAAAATATTATGCAAGCTCAGGCTTATAGAATGAATGAGATGAAAACAAATGGAGAGTTTTGTAGAGAAGATCATAATCCACTGTAAGTTTTAAGATGATTACACAAATTGCTATTTTGAGAACATGCAGAAAGTGCCTGCTGACGAATCAGAGAAACACGCTTGCAAGAAATAAGCCAGAAAAAGATGAGCAGTGGAAGATAATATCAAAATGGTAGCAGCCATAGTACCCAGCAGTGACAGAAATCTAACTACATTTTGAGATTAGAAATTGGAAAGTGATGATAGATTATTTTTGTGACATGAGAGAAAAAAATTTTACACTTATGTCTTTTATTAAGAAACTTACTGGCTTGAAATTCAAAATTAAATTATAATTTTAAGTCACATAGGAGTTTCAATTAAAATATGGATGCAGATTAAGAAAAAAATGACACCTTTTCTCCATTAACCAGTTTTAAATTAATATTACGGATGGAAAACCAAGGTAGGAGTTTGGCAAAGTATTACCCAGAGTGTTATCTAATTGCCAGATTTATTGACTTAAAATTTGATTAGTTGAAAATTTGAAAGACAAATTGAAAGAAATTCTGGAAGATGGAACCTTAGATTTATTTCATACATGGAATAACTAACGTTCATAAAGTGATAAAATATGGAAAGTGCTTTAAGTTGTATTATGTCATTCTTCTACAAATCCTTATGTATTATTATAAAAGTTTTAATTTGTACTTGTAACAAACATAGCACCTTGATTAAGTGACATTTTTATGTGTTGCAGAGATTAAATTCATATTTAACTGAATTAAATTCATATTAAATTCATATTTAACTTAATTAAATTCATATTAAACTGTTTTTCCATTTCCTGACGTGAGCATCCAGTCCTAAATCAAGTCTGTATTCAAGTATTTGACTTATACTGGGTGTATATATAGTTCTAAAAATTTGCATTGGTCTTAAATATTTTTATTCTGCTCGTATATTGGGCACAAAAAATTAACAGATACCTGATATGATGTTAAAATGAAGTACTGATTTTCTCAGATAATGAAAAAGACTACTCTCAGACTCTTTCTAATGAATGTAGAGGGAAAAAGTATTTCAGCTCATTTAATCTTGTAAAATCACTTTCAGGTACATAATTCTGATTCTTTTTCCCCCATAGGAATAGTGAGGCAGGTATACATTAATTCATGTCATAGTACAAGAATAGGCAGTAATAAAACACTGGCATTTTCCAAATTACCAGCATAAAGAATTGTCAGAAGAACATGAGTATTATTTTCAGATTCTCCAAGGGGTTAACCTTTATGTTATCTGTTAAATATAAATTATTTATTAACTTCTCATATATCATATGTAAAATTTTGAACCTAGGTCCTGTCCCTCAAGATGACCTTGATGTAATCAGAGATAATAATGTTCTTTACCAAAGACATTAATCAATAACTTTATAATATGAAGCCTATGAATATTTAATATCTTTAACTTGAATAATTCAAATCTTGTATCACTAAAAATATGAAGTCAATTGAGTTACTATGATTTCTAGATCTCTACAGGTCCTATACTATTTGTCACCCATTTTATTTATTATTCAATTTGCTATTTTAAAAATGCATAGAATTTTACTTTAATAGCATTAGGTAATTTTATTCAGCTTTCTTGTATGTAAAATATCTATTTGTTCTAGTTACTTTTCTGATTATGAAAAATTAAAAGTGTTGTATGAAAATATTTTTTAACACAATTATTTAAAGAGAAAATTCTTACTCATTGAAAATTATTCTCTTAATTAAACATTTTAAAATCAGTAGGAGCAAGAATGAAAGCACTGTTTTAAAAATAAAAATACAGGGAGATGTTTTGTAACTCAGTAGAAAAGAGCTTGAGTAGGATGTAGAGATAACAATCTCATACACTAAAAATAAACCTGAAAATTATAGTGGTTTCAAGGGACATAGAAACCAAATTTATGTGTAAGAGAAGGTCTTGATGAATTATAGTAAAATCTAATATTATTATAAATTATGTGGAAAATTATTAGTAAATGGAAGCATAATATGTATACAGATATATATGTGGTTATATATTTCAAAACCATTGCATTTTAAAAATGTTTTTAAAGTCATCAGTATTAATCCATACTAATTTTTAAAACAAATTCCTATTGCTCATAATTGAAAATAAATGTTAACTACAGCATAGACTTATATACAATCATATAATTGTTTTACACTCTGATGAATACATTCCAATGTTTTAATAAGAAATAATTATACAGGGCAATTGTATGTTGTGTATGAATGTAAAACACAAGGAATGATCATAGTTCAGTTGGATAAATTTTATTTGCTTACTAAAATCTTCCTTAGCTATCAAATTCTAAAAGTACAAATCACTCCTGGAGAGCCAGTTGTCCATATATCTGCTAATTCTTCAATTTCACTAGTATGCATATTTAGTATTATTTCATTACATACTTTTTGTGATATTATCAAAAGTTAATTGTAAAAATGAGGCAATTACCTCCAGTATACATTATTCTTTGAGCTACACTTTGCATGATGAATTTCTAATTTTCTTTGACAATTGTTTATTTGTCTATCTACTAGTTTATGCATTTCATCAGAACATATGGTTTATTGATATTAGTAGATTCGTGTACCTACATTGGACCTTGACTTTCAAATAAATCAAATATAACAACAGTGCTATACATGTATTTGTTGAATTTAAAATAATGTTACATGTATTACTTTTAGACAAGAACAGTTTATGAATGATCTAACACTACAATAAATTCTCAACTGACATTAGAAATGATGATCCTCTGGATTTCTGCAGGATCTGTTGTGGTTTCACCCTTTTCATTCTTAAAGTATCATTGTTTATTCCAGAAGCAAGAGTTGAAAATGCTTACTTGCAGAAATATGTACTTCAAGCAAACACTCAGAGCAGCAAACAGTCCCTCAAAGTGCATGTCTTGATTAATTATCACTTGAGAAATCTATCATTTGTCAATTGAAACAAGATAAAACTGGCAGGGTGGAGGTGAATGTGAAAGTAGGTAGAAACTGGACGGCATACAGACATGAGTTTATGTTTATTTATATATCTATACAGACATGTAAAAGTAACAAGTCAGAAACAATTCTCCCAGCATTCACTTGTGATCTGTTTGAGTTAATAATGAACAAAACTAGATAAAATAGATTATTGTGTAACTTTTGTTTCTCATTTTATAGCATAAGAAAAACTTCAGGCTATAGAAACAAAATGAACAGTTCTGAGCAGAAATCCACATTGTAATGTGTAGTGAAGTTTTCTTATATAGTAGAGATGAAATCAAATGCTTGACTCACAAAAATGAGGATCCATAAAGACAAATCTGACATATTGTGATCAATAATGATTTAAATATTTAAACATTAATGTTAAAGATTCATGACTTGGTGGTATTTGGAAGGGAACTATATTGTTCAGAGCATAACTATAAACATTGTCATAAGCAAGGGAATTTCAAGCCAGACCCATGTGTCTTGAAATTATTTTATTTACTATTAAAGGGAATGCCTCAGACAGTACTATGGTAAAAACAGATTTACTGTCTCTAGTACTCTCCTGTGCTATTTCTCTCTATATTATCATTGTCATATATTATCCCTTCTTCACAGAAATGGCTTTACTGTGGTAAATGAAATGCCTTGTTTTCCTCCTCTGTTCCTTTACATTGTAATATTTCTAAGGAGATCTTCCTGAGATTTCTCATAGTGTTATATCAAGTTTTTAGGAACAACAAAATTAAAAAAAAATTTTTTTGACTAAATTTAAAATCTTTTACTACTGGATAATTTGAGTTTTTTAACAAAATGTAATTTTCTATTAATAAGAAAACTGGTATGTGGCATATGAATGTAATTGCTTAAAGGTTATTCGGTTTTAAATAATAGTATTGGTAAATTAAAAAACAATATGAAGGAAGCACTGCAACAAAACTATGAAAATGAAACTAAAAAAATGTTTTACGTTGTTTTTATTCCAGAAAATTATGTTAATAGCAAATATCACAATGAAAAGTCTGCCTCTCTCTGGGGGAAGTAAATATATTTTCACCTGTAAGATTATGAATTATGGCAAAAAAGATAATACATGCAATACATTGTTAAAAAATGTGAAATAAGAAAAACATGGTGTAGCAACTAAAGACATTTTTGACAACATAGATGTCATAATTGATTTCATGTAGCATAGAATAATAATATCATAGTTTAAATTTTATAAAATAAATATGCTTATAGCATCCTGAATTCTGATATCTTCTATTTGGAAATCAAGTAACAACTTTATTTACACTGATCTACTTTCTTTGAGATTTTAAAAGAGCCAAGAGTCTACATCTATTTCTTGGCATTTATGTTATTCATTAGATTTGTTGAGTATTCGATAATTTTCAATATTGTATATGTGATACACAGCATTAAATTTAAAAAGTTAGTATAAACTTAATTTCAATTAGTGGGAAGATGCATTAATATATTATGAGGATGGCAGGCAATCAAAATAAAAGTTGATACTTGCAGAAATAAAAATGAACAGTTCCTGAAGCGAATGTTGAATTTCAAAAAGAATAGATATTTAAAAGTTCTATTTTTTATTTTTTAAGTGTACATAGAAAGAAAGTGTAAAATTGTGGTATGGACATTTAGCCATATATATATATATATATATATATATATATATATTTCATAAAATATACATTAGAGTTACTGTAAAATATTAATACAGGCTAAAATAGGAATATAGTGCTACCCTATTTATGTATTTTTGAAATTTTAATTAATTTCTTTATAAATGAAATTTTTACTTTACAATGTTTCCTTTGAGAATTTTGAGCTCTGATTCAGTTTTAAAGATTGTTATAATGGTTTTCCATGTGAAAGAGATTTCACACACTCTGTGAAGCAAATCATAAATATTCCAGTATATGTTCGATATTAATAGTGTTTCCTTTGTATACAGACCCTTGTTATTTTATTTTGTTCAAAAATTTACAAAAGTCATTCTAAATGTCATAAAGCAACATGTTTAAGTTTCATATATACAGTTACTTAAGTTATTTTAGTATAAAAGCTGGTGTATAATATATATACAGAAACATACACATTGTAAGTGTATAGAGTCCAGTATATTTTCCTGTTGAGAGAATATTTAAGTAATTTCAGTGCAGGACATAGAAGAGTGCTTCAAGATAAAGCCTTACAGTCCCTCTAAATAATGACAATCACTTTTAACAGCATAGAATAGTCATATTTCATTATGGTGATCTGGTAACATAGTATCTGTATCTTTATACATTTTTGTATATTTGTGTAAATACATGTTCACCCAGCCCAACTTTTTATTAATAAGATTTTTAGAAGACAATATTTCTACTAATAGTTTATTCATGCACGCTGGTTCACAGTTTTTTGTTTGAGATTTTAACACAGTTTATTTTCCATACTAATAGATACTTGATTGATTTCCTGCTTAGTGCTGGCATGCTTTGTTTTGGTTTGGTTTGGTTTTTTGCTTTTACCTCTGCTATTTAAGTATATGAGTTTCTGTTTTGACATGGAACTGAGTTGTAAGTTGAAGACCA
Organism: Hydrochoerus hydrochaeris; assembly: GCA_004027455.1. NCBI lineage: Eukaryota > Metazoa > Chordata > Mammalia > Rodentia > Hydrochaeridae > Hydrochoerus > Hydrochoerus hydrochaeris. The sequence continues at coordinate 584,421 of PVLA01000285.1, forward strand.
GGATATCTACCCGTAAATAACATCAAACTTTTATTTTTGCGATTACGTTCTACTTTTGGCACTAATATATGAATTGATGTCATTCTTATTAATTTTGCAACCTAGTTGGTATATATTATGTTCTCATTTTATTTTCTTTCTCATAATGAGTATGAATGGAATTTTTCTCTGATATAGTTGAATATTTTTCTACATTCATTTGCAATTTTACTAAGTTTCTTTTCAAAGTATTATGTCAAACATCTCCATTGCTTATAGGTTTCTTTGTCATTGCTTTTTGAATTGTAGGAATTTTTGTAATTTTTGATATAATCTTTTGTGAATTTTATATTTTGCAAGTATTATTTCCTAGTTTGTTTCCTAGTCTTCTAGTTTAATATATGTACAGTGTTTATCTTATGGTTTATATCTAGATGCCCTCCCAAAGCCTCATATTCTCACAGTGGAGCTTTTTGGAGGTAGTTGGATCACGGGGCTGTGACACTCATCAGTGGACTAATCCACCGAACTGATGAGGTATATAGCTCATTGTGATGCTGGAAGATAAAGACTGGTCAGAGTGTAGGTAACAGGTGGCATAGCCTGGAAGGACAAATATTTTCTTATAATCTCTATCTCTGTGTCTCTGTCTGTACCTCTATCTCTATGTGTCTCTGTTTCTGTTTCTGTCTGCTTCCTGCCACTAGGTCATAAGCTGTGTATCCTCTGCTATGGCCCACTGCCATGCCATGCCACCCTGCCTCAGAACCAGGCAAATTATGGCTAAAACCACTACCAACTGTGAAGCACATAAATCTTTCTTGGATGAGTTTTGAATATTGTGTCTCAGCAATTAGAAATACATGCATATATATGATATATATACAATTACACATATAAAATTATTTTCTGAAGAGCACAAAATAAATTTCATTTAATTTTTGATGTTTAATTTTATTTTTATGTGTTTTTATTCATTCAGTCATTGGTGTGAAATTAATGTTAATTTCAAAGGATCTTTTCACACATAGACTAAATCCAATATGTTAAATACATTGTCATTCACATACATTGATCAAAAGTTAGAGCTGGGATTTTGTGTACATGTTTATGACAGAGATTGATTTTTTTGTGGGCTTAAAAGAGTTTGTAGAAATCATGGAATTTTTTTCACTGAAATTTTTAAAGAATTTATCAGATATTGACAAATAATTTTCTTTTGAAAGTCATGAAATTGTTATTTTAAATAGATATAGGACTATAATAAAGTATATATTACTTTTATTTTCAGGCTTTTAAAAATGGATTTCTGTTTGATTTACCTATCACAACTTACTAACATACTTAATTCAAAGTTTTCTTATTTTGTTACCTAAGTATATTCTTCATTTAAATACTGAGTTCCATTCCTCCACTGAAGTTGTGGAATGTTGTTCTCTAAATCATAAAATTCATGTACTATGTACATTTCAATATTCAGACCAAAGAAATGGTTAAAGAAAACTTCAGCTTGATGACTGTTTTACTTGCATGATTTATACACAGTACTCTAATATATAACAACATAAAACTACTGTACTATATACTATACAGTGCAATTAGCAAAAATTATAAACAAAGTGGACTGTTGAAAAACAAGTATTGGTTTCTATAAAAAAGATATATAGAACAGTACAAAAAAAAGAGCTGTCATAATTCTAAGTGATGATAATTTTAAGTCCAAACAGCATGCCTTGGTGGTAAGTTGGAGCACTGGTTAAATAGCTAGGTCTTTAAACAAGAGATACCTGCATTCAGCCTTTCAAACATGAATATGATAAAATTGAAATATCAATATTGCACAGCTTGATCCTAAAAAAATCTTAATGATTTATTTCTTCAAAGAAATCCTTTACAAATTTTCATACTTTTCTGTCATGATATTTATAGATTTTAATCTCTTGAATGTGATTCAATCCATGTTAAAATGTATACACAAACTCTTTTATAAAGTAAGTATTATGTCTGGGTTAGCAATAGAGACTGCTCATAATTCCTGGACATTTTGATCTTTGATTATGACTCTTAATTCTTCCAAACTATGTTTTCTTTTAATATAGAAACTCTCATATTTTCATATCAATTATTAAATATTTTCATATCAGTTCAAGTGGTACTTTGGTTCTTTGTTTACATGTTACAGAAATGGAGAAACAATATCATCTGAGGTTAATATTCTAGAATGATCCTGTGGAGTAGTAGCAAGAACAGTTTTAACATTTTTTGCTTATTTTAAAATATTACAAATTAACTCTGAAAAAATAAGTAAATTGAAGCCAGCATGATTTTTTGATATTAAAAATGTAAATCTAGCAATTCAAATGAAGGAGAAAAACTGGTTTCATTATAGTTGATCACTGCAGAGTTTACAGCATGCAACACAAAAACATGAGTCAAAATGTAGCTTGATTTTCTTTCCCAATCCCAAGAAATCTCTTAAGGAAATTTTTGCCACAGGTATTTGCTACTCACAGCCCCAGTCTCTCTCTCTCTCTCTCTCTCTCTCTCACACACACACACACACTCACACACACACACACACACACACAAAAACACATAGACATGCACATGCAAATGCATGCACGCATTTTTGGTCAACTGTTTAATCACAGATATGCACCATTGATCATCATTGTGAGTACAATGTAAAATGAAAACAGTGAATATTAGTGATTTTATATGGAACCCATATACAGGAATTAATTTATAGGATAAGAAAACCATAAAATATACCAAATCTCTCCACATTTAAGGACTGCAAAAATGTATGTAATCATTCTGAGTTGGTCCTACTGTTTTGAGCTGTTTATCCTCACTGTCAGTATGAAGGTATATGAAGTGGATTTTCTTCAAACCAACTGGTTAAATTTGCAGTGTTCTTGCATTTTTTTTTTCACTCTGAAGCTGATGACAATGAAAGTATTTCTGCAGAATCTATACAAAGTCACAAACAAAGTCACTGGGCTGCAGCTTGTCACCCAATAATAGACTCCGTCATTTATGAGTTCCCACTTTATGGCACTACTGAAATGCTTTCACCTGGACCATTATGGAGCAACCTGAATTGTGAGGATAAATCTGCCAGTGTCTTCTACATACAATGACAGATCATCCAAGGGTGAAAGAGTCTCAGTGGGAGGAGAGTAACTTTTCTCACACAGCTCCTCTCTCCTTACGTGTGTGCATGCCTGAGTAGGGTAAGACTGCTCTCTTGCAGTGTTATTTATTGGAAGCTGTTACTCCTGTGAATTTTTCACTCACAATTTGACAATTCCTCCTACAGGGAGGTTGCTGCAGTGAACAAACACACATTCTCTTCTATTGAAACTACAGTATTCGACAGAGGGCTTATTTCCTTCATGCTGATTCTCGATTTGCACATCAAGGTGCCAAGCATGCTGTCAGCATTTTACATTTATTATTTCATTTAGTTTTGTGCAATGGGTATTATTATCACTTTGTGAAAAATGCCAACGTCACAAAACCTGTAAGTGGCATGGTGATTATTCGATACAGCATCTCCTTAATTTGAAAACCTCTGCACTGTTAGTGGGCTACAATGTCTCCAATGCTTATGCATCAGATAGTAACAGTACTGCAATCATTGAAAGTGTGCATGAATTGTGAAATGTACATGACTACTGTGTATAATTTGGATTTACAATTAAATGACCAAACACAATATATTCATAACTCCACTTAATACCTTAAAAGCCCTCATTTGTCCTCTGAGGAGTTCATGCATCCAGTAGAAAACACTTATCTTGATTGATGTTCTATTAAATCTCTTTTCTGTAGAGTTTCATTACCCATAGATAAACTGCATTTTATATTTATATAAATGAAATTATTATATATATTCTTTTTGAAATTGTTATCCTTAGTCAAATTTATGCTCCCAGATTTATCCAAATGGATGCAAGCAGCAGAAGTCTAGTCTGCCGTTGATGGACATTTGGTTATTTTCCAGTATTTTGCTATTATCAGTTGAGCTGCTGGGAAAATTTTGATTTCATGCCTCCTAACACACATGTATAATATTGTCTCTAGGGTATACAACGAGTAATGAGATTGCTGTGTCATAAAATATGCACATGTCAATGAAATTAAGTAAAGACAAATTATTTTCCAAAGTGCCTGCATCAATTTGCAGTATGCTGGGCACTTACTAAGCAGTTAATGGAGGCCTCCCTTCCTCCATACCCTTGTCATTAGCTGGTTTTGACCAATGTGCAGTGCCATTCAAGCTGGTGTCTGTGTTTTAAAATATGTACATTTCTCTGCTATATAGCATCTCTGTATTATTCATGTTTAACTATTGTCAAATCCCTCTCCAGGATTTTACTACTTAAAATTTTATTACATGTGTTTTTGTTCCATACAGATTCACATTCTCTCTCCCTTCCTCTCTCTCACTTTCTGTCTGTTTAACACATTATTTAGTACAGTATGTCTATTTTCTGGGTAATAATTTTTTCTGATTTACATTGATGAGGAGTATTGTCATCTGCATTTGGCTTTTCATTTGTTGTCAATAAGTAAACAGATTTTTGTAAATTAAATTGACTTTATCCATGATTTCTCTCCCTCTTTTTTTTCTTTTTTCTTTTCTTTTTTTTTACAATTTAGAAATCTTCTTCAAGAAATTCTTCCCCATCTTCTGTGAGCCATGTGCATACCTGTGATACCAGCACTTGGGAGGCTGAGGCAAGAGGATCACTGGGAGTCCAAGGCCAGCATGGCCTGCAGAGTGAATTCAGGGCCAGGCTTAGCTCCATAGGGAGACACAATCTCAAAAAAAAAAAAAAAAATGAAAAAATGAAAAAAACCCACCACCACCACCAATAGAAACTTTCCAATCAAGTCAATTATTTTCTATCATGAATTTTAAAGTTATGTATTTCTTTTTAATATTTATATCAATGATATATCTGGGAACAGCGATTTAAGAGCTTGTACCTCTTTTTCATATTGTGGCAATTTTTCCACCCTTAATTGTATACTCATTCAAATTATATGCAAAAATATACAAGTTCTCATGTTAATTATATTACCTCATACACATGAATACACTTCTGTTTGGAATGTAATTTCAGTTACTTTACATACACTGGTCACTTTGGAAATTATACTCATATTTTCAGTGTTCTGTCACCTTGCCTACAAAAGTATCTAAAATGTTTATGTCTTGCATAATATCCTCAACTACTTTTCCAATAAAGGACTTTTTTTAGGTATGATAGAATATTCTTTATTTCCTGACATATGGCACCTTATTGTATTTTTCTGTATATTTTCATTATTAAGTTAAGCAACTTCTTTTTTCTAACTTATTAAGCCTTTTTTTTTTTTTAATACCAGCGATGGAACTCACAACCTCGTGCTTGCCAGGCAGGTGCTTGTGCCACTGACCTAAATCCCCAGCAAACTTACTAAGACTTTTAAAATCATGAAGTGATGTACAATTGCTCAGCTATATTTTTTTCACATGTTGTCAAAGGTATATAGTTATTTTTCTTTAATCCCATGTGTAAAATCATGTTGATCAATTCTCGATTGCTGCGTTTATTTAAATTGTATAAAACAAACAAATCATTGAATACATTTGATCTCGGTGTGGTGGTGCAGGCCTGTAATCCCAGAACTCAGGAGGTTGAGGGACAAGGATCACTGCGAGTTTGCAGCAGGCTAAAAAGTAAATTCAAGGCCATCACGAACTGCGTAGTGAAACCCTGTCTCAAAAAAATAATCTGAAATAGTTATTTATTGTGAAAAAATTAGAGTTTAGTTATTCATTTTGTCTTTGTTAAACTGCTATTCAGCTATGTATTTCTTCAGGATTTGCTAAATTAAATTTAAGGGATTTATTTACTGGCCATAAATTTTAAGAAGTATAGAAATAAATATTTTGTTTTAATTTTTGATATTAAAAGTAATAGCTATTTTATGCTTTTTTCACAAATTTATTCCTATTATAATAATCTTATTAGCCACATTATTTTTAGCCAAAGTTCATCTATTTTTAAGCACAATCTCAACTATCCTTGTTATTTGACCATTACACATTGCATACACATATAAAATTGTATTCTGTTTCGCAATTTTGAAAAAAATTGCATCAATTAAAATCACAAGAACTTTAAAGTAGTTAAAAAGCCACAAGTATAAAAATTATTTAGACTAATATATCTACAAAGCAGTTAACATAATTAACATTTCTAAGACTCTAGTTCACATGTAAACAATAAAAAAAATGTAATTATAATTTTATGACTATTGCTTAGTGCTTCCATTTCTTTATACTGCATCTACTTTAAATTTTAGATTCCCAAACTTTAAACTTTTCATATATTTCAGCATTTGTATTATAAAAAAAGAAACTTATAAACTTCTGGAGGTTTTATATTTCTTATGCTCAACAAAAAGTTCGGTTTTCTCCAGGCTAAACCTTCTCTTTCCTTTTGGAACATAATTAAGCACCATTATTTTATTTCTATGTAATATAAAATATATGAACAAATTTTGCTTCCTAAAAAGTACATGGTAAATTTTTGACATCATGCAGATTTAAATAATCAAGAGAATTTAGATATTTTAATTAAAATATACTAAATAAAACTTGTTTGGTGAATTATGAAGAAACTAAAATTATGAAGAACCTCAATCAAGAGAGAAAATTCTTGTGATTTTAATTCCATAGAGACAAGACGTATCAGTGATTTCGTTTTATTTTAATATTCTTATTCTATGAATCTTATTAAAGTGGTAATAAATAAAACAAGTAGAGAGCTAATCATGTAATAATTATTGATATGTTAGTGTTGTATGTTATATGATAGCAATGTTAATAATTATAGTACTAGAGTAATATGTGAATAATCATTGACATATAATATTTCAATTCAAAAGACTGCTTTAGCAACATTCATATTCTCTGGGGACCAAAGATACCACCTGAGATCTAATGAATGGAAAGAAACTTTTATTGGAAAATAGAAATGCAAATTTTCATTAAATGATACAATGAAACCATTTATTACTGTCCCCACAGATATTTTCTCATTGTAATCCAAGATATACTTACATTTAAAAAGTTACTTCTTCTAAAGTTTGAGAGATAAACATGCAGTGAAAATTAAGGGCTTGCTTCAAAATGGTGAAAACACTTCTTCTGTTGCTTTTGGAGGTAACAAATATATTTTTTACTTTATTGTGCCACTTCACCTGAAGGCCTGCTCAAATCTTTCTAAAATATGACACTGAGAAAATATTTATGCATCATCCCTCTTTAACCCATGTACTGATTTTGAAGAACATAAAGAAACAAGAACTAGATTTTTTGGAGCATTACACCAATAGCAGAAATTCACAATGATGGAAAGAAGTATAATGTTTACTTTTTAATAGAAAATGTTATGTCTATATAGCAAGCAATTTCATCTCAAACTTAAGAGAAACAAATATGTTGATGTGTATAGTTCTGTTTTTATAGGTTTGCTTTTTGTTTTAATGCTCTTTTGTCCTTCTTGTAGCAAATTTTAAAACTTTTTGAAGACAATTTTCATATTCTTAAAGTACAAATTTTGAGTATAGCTTCAAGAAAATGTTACTGGATGAAATTACATAATTTTGAGAGTGATTAATGAATCCAGGAAGTCATTTCTTTTTTCATAAAGATGTGAAGGTCTCAATGTTTAAAATATGTTTTAAGCTCCCTACTTAAGCTCAGTTGGCTAAGGCCCCACTCTGTAAAGGTGAGGTTTTGTGTTCCATCCCAGAGGCAGAAAAAAAAAAAAGACCAGTAAATTTTGGGGATTTAGCTCAGTGGCATAAGCGCCTGCCAGGTAAGCGCAAGGTCATGAGTTTGATCCCGGGTACTGCAAAAAATAAATAAATAAATAAAAATTAAAAAAAATAAAATATGTGTTAACAGAATTGTAATGAGTGAGTAAAGATTGAATCAACTTCAAATGGTAGGAAGAATTATTTGTTAAGTATTCATATGCAATAAGGTCAATATTTTGGTATGTTAAATGTCTTGTCATCTACAGTCCTTAGTTAAAGTTTATTCCTTGGCCTTTCTGATCAAGAGAGGAATAAACTTCTCATCTAACAGGTGTCCTTTATTTTGCTTTACATGATATTAATCCTTTCCATATCTCCATGCTTTTTGCTGACATGGGTAGAAGGAGGACATAATAGAAAGGAAAATAATGAAGATAATTGTCGTGGCTTAGAGAAATTGTCAGGGAAAGAGGGTAAAGATGTGAGAGGCTGATTCACAACAGTCTGCCACCTTGGAGCCAAACCACAGTGTGGGATTTGCAGTTTCCGAGAAGCTGTGAGTGAAGGGAGTAGTGAGAAGTGGTATGGTCGAGGACCTCCTGGGAGAGGGTTGCAGTTTAAAGAACTGGGAGCTGCAGCAGGTGGAATGGACAAGCAGGTATATGTGAAACAGCACTATCGTGTTTGTTTGCTTTGTACATTATTTGGTCTTTGTAGCACTTTTTTGTTTTATTTCTGAAGTAAAGCATCAAGAGCACCAATTTCAGCAAATGCTGAAAATCAAAATAGAAGAATATTGTGGATAGACACCGTGATAGCGAATAATGAGCTATAGACTTTGGTTACAACACGACATTTCAAAACCAGATTAGATTAATTAACTTCCTACCTCACCAACCAAGGGAAATAAGCTTGATACACTGCTTCCTTGAAAACAGAGACGATTTAGTGGTCACATCTAGAATCTAAGGTCTCAAAAGCCACTGAGTTGCAATCTCACCACGGGAATACCGTGAATGAAAAATCAAAGACTAAGTATGAACTTAAACAGAGCATATTGGATCTTAATGACAATATCCTTTCTTTGGATAAAACTTGTCAAAGTATTAAACAGAGTTGTCTTCCTCTCAAAAATGCCCATGTCTCTTTCTAAAATGTGTGAACATTACAAAGCAAAGACAGTTTGAACTTTTAGATAGAATTATAATTATGATTATGATTATAATTATGATTATCTGACCCTAAAATAAAAATAAGAAAAAAAAACTTATGCAAAATTACCTGAAGACCTAATGTATTCACAAGATTCTATGAATGTGGAACTGTGATGAAGAAGAAGAAGAAGCCAGAGTTATATGATCTAAGAAGGACTCAACCCATCACTCGAGTCTTTAGTGATGCAGGAAGATGACCAAGAACTTTAGCAGCTGGAAAAGAAACAGTGAGCCCACAAGTGATTTTTGGAAAGGAACACAAGCCTTTGTTTTATCCCAGGGTAACACCTGGTACACAGAACTGTAAGATGATATACATTTGCTAGTTTAAACAACTAAATTTGTGGTGATTTTTACAGTAGCAAAGGAAAATTAATACCATGAGATTAAATCACAATTCTATCATATAGTTCTGGGTCATTTATTAGTTTTTGTAGTTAAGGTTGAACTGTTCATAAAATTTATATGAGTCATAAATTAGTAGAATTAAATATAGTACAAGTGTATTTGAGTCTCTGCCAAGCAGCTCTCAAAAATAGTGATGACAAAATTTATATTTTCTAACAAATCTTTTCCTAATGCTTAATGTAATTTCTGAAATATTTTGTGTTACTTCTTAAAACAAAATATAGTGTGCTTGTCAGATTTATCTACTCTATAAACTCCATTGCATCCATTATTTTTATCACTAGGCAGTTTTTCCCACTTAAACTATGGGATCAATTTCTTATTGATCTTGGATATCCATCTCTGATACTGAGCAAGTGGCACCTCTTCTACTTGCTTTGACATAAATATATACCCTTAAGCATAGTTACAGTCTTCATTATTCAACCAAGGACTGAGTTTCAAACCTTAAGAACATCCTGTGCTAACAGACATTTCTATTCTTCAATGTCCACCTGTTCTCAAAGTACTGAATCAGTGTTTTTGTTTTCTTTCACTTTTGCTACAAGCAAAGGTTGTATTCACAACATTCTTAGCTGGACTGTCATCTAAGAGCTTATTTCCCTGTTACTCCTGTATTTTAATATTGTATTTTCTATCTAGTTATTTTCATGTTCTTGTCAGTATCCTCTTTCAAAACCATTTTGGACATGAATATTTTGATCATTGAATTTTTGTTCCCGATTAATTTCAAAGGACCATTTCTCCTCTAAAAATTACATATCTGTGATCTACTCACATTTTGCTTCTTGTGTTTAATGAAAGTGTTGGCAAACTTCCTAAACAAAAATAAAGCCCAGTTATTTTCACAGTAATGATTCAGAAAGTGATAATAAGGCCATTGCTGATACTCTGTTGTCAAAGGAGAAACAAGAAGGCATTGTTTGATTTCCTCTTCATGTCCAACATTTGAAATTAATCACAACATCATCAATCTGCATGGTGATTGTGTCCAAGTCTTTTTGACAACCTCAATTTGATTGATGGAGGGGAAGACTGATATAACTGTTTTAAAAGACTATTCCTAATTAACTTCAGATTAAAAAGGTTAAAATTAGAATTAAAAAGAGTAGACCATACCTGATGATTCTTTTTCATTCCTTTGCTCAATGTATAAATTTTAGAATTTAGTGAAAACATTTTATTAACTTTCTCTGTAATTACACTGATGTATATTAAACAAAATGTACAATTATATTCAATACTCTTAAGTTGGTCTTTAATTATCTCATCTTTCAAACAAGATAATTAGGAAAATTAACCACAGAGAATTTTTCTATTTGTTTCTACTGAATTTTCATACTGTATTTTCTATCTAGTTTCTATCTTTTCTATTTTTTTCTGTCTTTAACCATTGTTTCACACAGGTATGTTGATAAGGCAGTTTTTTTCTCAATTTTTATTTTGCATCATTTTCTATTATCACTGTATGTTTAGTGTCCTTTTAATTATGGCATACTACCTTCCATTGAACTTGATCAAAGTGGCATTCACTTTTGGTAAGGAGTAGAAAAGCACAAGAGTATATTTATCCAAAGGTTATAATATTCCAGGAAGATTTCACCATTTTTCACAGATTATTTCACCAAATGCTGACATTTACACAAGGTAGTATTAAATATGCTAATGATGAAAACCTGACAACAAAATCTTTTATTGTGGTTAGTCTGCTTGTGCTGTGGAAAGAGAGAGAGAGAGAAAGAGAGAGAGAGAGAGTCAGAGACTGACAGACACAGAAACACAGAGATATGGAGAGAGACAGAAGCAGAGAGAGTGAAAGACAGAGGGAGAGAAAGAGAGATAGATAGATACAGAGACACAAAGAGATAAAGAGAGAGAAGAAAAAGATGGCCAGTTGATAGGTTGCACGATAGAGAGCCTCTCTGAGAAAAACAACTCAGATGCTAGAATTTAACATCATGTAGAAGACCAGATGAAAGGAGAGGAATTCTCATGATCCAGGAAGAAACTGAGGAAAAGAAAAAGAAAAAAATATATAAAAAAGAAGCAACATGGATGGAGGGCTGGAGTTGGCATGCTCCTATTGCTGTACAGGGCACATTTTAGAGTTGGGCGACTCTCCATTGAGCTGAGGTCATGGCCCTGCCAAGCATGGGGGTTGGTGAACCGAGATCCTTGACAGGAGGAGGTGCTGCAAGAGGGAGTGGAACCAGTTTACCGAGCTGCACGGACTTTGGTGAATGCTGAGAACTGGGTTCCCCAGAGTGGGATAAATGGCTAGGTGACATATTGGAGTTGGGCAGGACAGGCTTGAATCAACAACTGAAGCAGCACCAGTCCTGGCTCCTGGCCCAAAGTGGATTGGTGGGATCTGCTTGGGATGGGCCATGCCCCTGGTCAGGACCCAATAGCCAGGGATGAGGCTGTCCCGAACCTGTGACATCCACAGGGCACACACTAACATGCTGAAGACACTCACTGGTTGACTGTCTTAGAGGGGAGGGGCGGGCCCACATGGCCCCTGCATGCACCTCACAGATCAACAGCAAACTGGAGAGGGCAGCACTCCCCCAGCCAGTACACTGCAGAAAAACTGTAGAAAAAGCAATGTGAAAAGATCCTGAGACCAACACTATTCACCTGTCTGAAAGAAACCAGAAATATGACCAAGACAAAGAAACAGCAAAAAGCCTCCAACCACTGACCCAGGAAAAATAAGTCCAGGAGAGGTAAGTACAGAGGAGACAGAGGGCAGCAAACATGCACTATCAGACACAGCCTCATCGGAAATAAAGAAATACTTCCATGACCTCATCGACAAATTTAAATATGAAATTCTAACTCAGGTGAAGCAAGATATAAGATTAATAAAAGAAATGCTGAGCACTCCTCAAGAGGACACAAATGAAAGAATGGAGGAACCCAGAGAAAGGAGAGAAGCCTTTGATGAAGAATATAAACAAAATCTAGAATACATCAAACAACTCCAAAGAGAATATCAAGAAACTAAAATCTCCATTGAAAGCTGGCAAAACTTCTTGACAGAAACTAAAAACAGACTTTCAAAACTTGAAGACAGACTTGCAATGTATGATGGCAAAAGGAAGGATCTCTTAAAGATAACAAGGAACCAGAAAGCAACGATACAAAGGCTAGAAGATGACAAAAGGGTTTATAACTTAAGAATAAAAAATGTGAACAAAGAAGCAGGGACAAATACAAATGAAATAAAAAGGCTATTCACAGAAATAAGGAAAACTTCCCAAGCATAGGAAATGGAAGTGATGTTCAGATATATGAGGCATACAGAACTCCAGCCAGCTACAACCAAAACAGATCTAAACCCAGACATATAATAATCAGGATCCCAGAAATCCATCACAAGAATATTAAAAGTGGTTAGAGAAAAGAAACAGATTACCTATAAAGGAAAACTTATCAAAATCACAGGGGACTCATTGATGCAAACTATCAAATCAAGAAGAGCTTGGGGCAAAATATTCCAAGCCCTGAAATAAAATAATCTCCAACCCAGATTGATGTACCCTGCAAAACTCGTCTCTCAAAATTAATGGAGAGACAAGATATTTCCACAACAAAGAGGAACTGGGGGAGTTCATGACCACCAATTCAACCCTGCAAAGAATATTGAAGGACATTCTAGAGAGAGAGAAGAAAATCACCAAAATTCCAGGAATAATGACAGAAAGGCCTCAATGTAAGGGGCAGACAGTGGAATGTAGAAAAGTAAACAACAATGACAGAAAAATAGCGTAGCAGAGATGAGGCAGAGGAGATTGGCTATATCGCTGTTTTGTCTTGATTGATTTTATTCAAATATGGTATGCTTGATAGTATTAAGTCTGAGAGTAGAGGCAACTATTCTGAAGATGACAAGATTCAACAGGATACACATTCTGGTTTGATTATTAGCTGTATTTGAAGTCCTATAATGTCTCCAATGTTTGGTTTTTATTAATAGTGCTATGTACTGCTATGTTTAATTATACTATGCCTGATGATATAGACAATTTTATTGAAAATAACAAGAGACATATAGTAACTACCATAGATCACATAGTATTGTGTTTTTATATGCCCTTTTCATTTCGTGTTTTTCTAGGAATTTGTTTTATTGACTTGTTTTGATTTGTTTTTCCCTCTAATACAGAAAGGATAGGTATACATGTAGAGACTTATACATGTGTAGAACCTCTAAACAGTTTACAAGAATTGATTATAGTTATTGTAAAAAAAAGGAAAAGAAAGTATTCTAAAGGATATAACTGTACATTTGTGTAAGTGTGTAGGATTGATAACGTTATTACTAAGTTTTTGTTGGATAGATGAACAGAACTGATTGCAGTCTCACTGTTTAAATGTCTACTTTGTAGGCTTTACTTTTGTAACTTGAACAACTACTTCTAAGAGGAAAATATGTAATTATCAACTAGTGATTTCTTACTGTTTTTTTTGAAATTACGTATTATTTATACCCTCTTTCTTTTTCATTTTTCTTTAAATAAAAAAATAAAAAAGAGAGAGACTTGAGAATTTTGTGATTTCATCCTCTTGTGAGGTGATTGTGATAAAAATAGAAAAGACCATTAAATCTATGCTCAAGTTGGATGGTGTAAACAGCAGTGAAAAATCCTAGCTTGGATATAGCTTGAAGCTGGATGCTAGATGCTTCTGTATAGTTTTAAGCTCCATGCAGTCATGGGAAAACCATTGTAAAGTAGTTAAGTCTATACGTGGTTTTAAAATTCCTACTTTTCACTGCAATTAAGGTACTGAATAAGCTTTTGCTGCACTTTGATACAGAATTAAAACAGAATAACACACTATTTTCCTAGCTGTATTATCTGTCAAACTGTCTTGCATAAGAAGAGACTTACCAAAAGTCACTTTGTAGATCCAAACTTAGATGACCAGAGAGTTTGTTTTCTATAACTTTCTTAATTCTAAATCATTGATCATTTCACATGTTACATAGAGTATTTGCTTCTTCGGGCTGTGATAGCAAAGCACAGGACCATAAATGCATAAATGTGCAACTCAAACAAATGAATGAATTTTCTCATAATTTTGAGGGGTAGAAGTCAAAAATGTCAACAGGGATAGTTATTTTTGAGTACCTGGGCTTTCATGGGAGTCCAATTTGATACTGTTAGACTTTGTAGCCTCTGGCAGCTATGAATAGAACATGCTTTGTTTAGGAATTAAAAGGCCAGATGAAGAATCAGTAAGACAGAGGACAATACATAACTGCAAAATGGCATTGTACTCTATAAGATTGCTTTAAGTCTGAGACCTGACAAAACTTTATAACTGCATTACACATTTGTTATGGGGAAAATAAGTCCTAAACTCTTCTATGTCAGATGTGCCAAGACTGTAGACTCACTGCATCCATTAATGAAGTTATGAAACAAAAGAGGAAGTTAGGAGAGTTCTATTGGAAATAAGAAGAACACCTCCTGGATTTCCAGGAGGGTTCTTGAGTGCATGGTCTCTGAGGCTCTTTCCCAAGGGTAATTGACATGGCAAAATCACATGAGTACAAAGTGAATCAAACTACAATCAGCCTATAAGCATAGTCACTTAGCTAATATTGATCCAAGAGGGACACCATGAATCATGTGGCAAGACTATCTGGAAAGAACAAATAGATTCCTGGAAAGGGAGGGGAGTAAGGGTCCCAATGTTCTGGTCAACAATCTATGAATCTGATACCTATGTGGGTCCACAGAATCAGGTGGTTACTTGCAGTATAATCTCAAGCTGCTGTTGATCTCTAAGGAGGCCTGGTTATCAGTCTCCATTTTGAGGCCTGGACCTGTTTAGATTTGCTTCTATGCACAAATTTGAAGTGTATTTATTTATTTATTTTGCTTTGAGGTCTCCAATCTTCTCTGTCTGCATATTAGTTTCTATATAATTTTACTGTCTGTAGTATATTGAAATCTTTCTTTTTTATAGACAATACATGCTAGTTTGGACCCTTCTCCTGTCTCTCAGTCCATTTAATGACCACCTATCTACCTGCCATGGGCAAGGGTAGGGTGTCACTTTCTGGTGGTTTTCTGGAAACCTTTCCTGTTCACTGTTACTCTGTATCTCTCAGCTGGCTTCCTCCACCATTCCGTATGTTCACATTGTCCCTATGTGTGTCTATTTTTATGTCTGAATGTCCTCTTCAGTGAGAACACAGCGAAATGAATGCCACTGCATAAAAATTTCCCTGCCAAGTTAAACAAGAAAGACAGACTTTATTCAAAGACTATTTCTAGACGATCAAGATTACGACAATAAGGAGTAGATTAAACATAATTCTGCTGAACCAATTGGCATAAGAATGTTTAAGGTCTAGTTTAAGCTAGTGAGAAAGTACTAAAGGTTAATTACTGTGATTAAGGTTCTGTGATCAGTAACTGCACTTACTGAAATTAGGTTTTTGTCCTCCAATAACAACTAGGAGACACATACTCTAACTTTCTTGATGTTTTATGTGTCAAAGGATACCTCTCGTGTGCTAGATAATGGCTTTACAGAATTGTAAAACTAGCAAAAGGCTGGGAGAAAATGTAATTATCACAGAAATAGAAAAAAATAAACATAGTATGATTGCAATGTTTCCAGTGTAAAAGCTCTTAGAAGAGGATCTTAGCAGCCTACATCTAGGAAGAAGCGTGTCTAAAGTATAGTCTCCTCAGTAATATGGCCTTCTTGGTCAAAGCCCAACTGAATAATTGTCTTAGTTACTTTTTTCTCTCATTGTTGAAACAAAGTACCGATGACCAAAGTTAGGGAAGGTAACTTTATTTCTTACAGTTTGGAGGTTTCATTCCATACTCAGTTGGCTCCATGTGGCAGGGTAGCGTGGTGCGGACACCATAAACTGCAAGTGCCAACAGCCAAAGAGAGAAAGACAAGCCTTCTTACAACCTTTACACTGTATGCTGGCTCCAACCCTGAGTGAGTGTAGCACTCATACAACTAATTCCAGTGCCAGAGAATAAACCAATAGCAAATGCTAGATTCAGTCACATCCATGATTGCATGAGACTTGGAGGGGAGGGCATCTGACATAAACCATAACAATAAAATTTCAGTTTGATTTTCAGAGTTCAAATCCAGTCACATTCTGAGGTTTATGGGTTAGGAATTTGACATATCTTTTGTTGGCTAGATGTAAGTTGCTCATAAAACCTGCTAACAAATAGAAAATAAATGTATTTCTAGAATATTTCAACTCTTAAATAATATTTGTTTATATTTTAGCAGATTATTGGGAAACATTTGCAATAGAAATGATTAATCCAAGAAGCACACTACATTTGTTTTTCTTTAATGAATTTAAGCAGTTTTATGAAAAGAGTAATAATTGGCCAATGATAGCAAGTGAGGTCGGTGTTTCACCATTGTTATAAATGAGATAAAATTAAATAGAAGACAATTGTAAAACTATTTAAAAATAAAAGTCCAAGTATATTTTTAATGTATAAGAAATCTTTCTAAGTTTAATTTAGGTAAACTTTTCAAGATGATCAAATATAAGCAAAGCAAATATAATTAGTATTTAGAAATTGTAAGTATTGCAAAAAATCATTTAAATTTATTCTTTGGGAGATAACCTAAATATTCTTTAAAGGGTTCTGGTCATTTTGTGAGTGAGACTGAAAGTTGTATTTATCCTCTACTATGTGAATATCATGAGGAAATTTTGTTAATGTAAAATACAAAGATTTTTTAAAGGAAATTTAAAAGGAAATTTGTATGGATAGAAATCTCATCCTGAAAAATTAATGTAAATTTGTGCATAGCAAATGCTGTTAGAATTAGCCAGATAGTTTTAAAATATGTATTTCTTGCAATACAATATCACATGAAATATACTAGAGAATCTTGGTCTTAGTTACTCATATTTGGAATTTTATATTAAAAAATTTAACTCTTGAATGATGTTTTCTACCCTATGTATACATTCAGCATTTATTGTATGTTAAAAGTCAAAACATAAATTTTATCATCTTTTTATATCAATGGCTTCCACATTACTTGGCAAATAATTTAAGAACTAACAGCTTTCTAGTACAAGTACAAAGTAAGGATAACTGTCTTATATCTGCTCCCGTAATTCTAATGTAAAAGTTATGAACACTGTTAAAGGAATACTATATTATTTGATTTATCTTAGAAACTGTGTTACTACCTGCATGTAGAGTGAAATTCATCCCATTAAGTTGAGATTATTCTATGGATCAAATTCAAGATTCACATCTCTCATTTCAGAATATGAATTTTTTGTTCAGAATATTTTGAGTTAACATTCCCTACTTGGAAACATTTTTGTGGGCTTCTTTCATAATTAGCAATCTTGATAGTGTTTAGAGAATAGATACACTGTGACAATAGAGAGATTGGCCATCTGAAATTGTGTTTAAAAGCAAGAAAAAAAAATATATATATATATAATAAAAGAGGAATTCTGGAGAGCAGTTCCAATCTAGAGCTTCAGTAAATTATGCACATTATTTTCTGAAGTTTCAAATATAAATATGGTTGCACACACATTCTAAGTTATAAGTAAAACATTTTCTGTAATATATAAAATTACCATTACATTGAGAATTGTGTTAATACACACAAGACAATAATACATTCAAATAAATGTTGGAGGAAAAATTACCATTATATAAATGTAAACTCAGTTTAAGTAGCTTATCTAAAATAAACATGTGAGAAACAAATACAACATTTCCCTGTACATTTAAGTTTTACTTAGCATAATAAATATTTATTTGACTAATATTGCTTTTAATAACTATCACACTGTACTGTCATTTTTATTCTGAAAAATTAATTTAGGTATTTCATCAAATATATATAGCCTGACATAGACTTCATTAGTACCACTAATAAGCATATCTTGAATTTTTATCTTGTATACAACATTGTTTTAAAGATTCTTCTGTTATATTGTTTAATTAGGATTTTAATGGACTTTTATAAATGAAAAAATTAACACATGTATACCAGAAAGATCTTCCTCAATGTCATATATATAGTGAAAATCATATACAAGATTCACATCTATTAGGTCATCTTTTTTATGGCAGGGATCCTCAAAGATAGGACACGATTGTTTTTGCTTTTGTTTTTATTTTTGTTTTTGAGCCAATGTTCTGCCATGCAGTTCAGGCTGGCCTTGAGCTCTCTTTGTAGCTCAGACTGACCTAGAACAATGATCCTCCTGCACAGCTTCCAGTGCTTGGATTATAGGCATGTGCCACCATGCTTAACTAAAATGGGAAGTTACACTTTTATTAAATTTTCTTTATGGTCATGGAATCAAACCCAGGTCCTTGTACATAGAAGGCAAGAGCTCTTCTACTGATACACATCCCAAGTCCATGATTTTTAGTGTTCATAGTTATAACACCTAAAACAACTAAAAATTCCTCTTAGCTCCTTCAACCATATATGAAACTATTTAGTACAGTAGGGCTCCTTTTTTCATTTATTTTAAAATCTTTCCCTTATTTCTTCCATGACAGACTCATCAGTCAAAATTTTTTTTTCCATCTCCATATGCTTGTGTTGTTTCTCTGGTTTCATTTGTGGAAAATGTTTCGTTTCATTTCATTGAACTTGACAGGATGAATGAGCCACTTCCATTCCTTTACTGCTGCCTCTTCAGACTTGCTTCATGACTTAGAATATGGCCTCTTTTGGAGATAGTTCCATGAGCTTCTGAAAAGTGTGTACGTCACACAATTGTCAGAATTCTGTGTAGATGTCTGTAAGTCTATTTTATTTATGGTGCAAGTTTAACTCCGATGTTTATTTGATAAGTTTTTGGTCTGGTTGACCTCTCTATACAGGACAGTGGTTTTCAATCACTCTGTATACATTATTAAGGTATAACAGTAGCCTTGTTTAAATTAAGTTGGATACACCAATGTTTGATTCATAGATATGTCCATTTGTTCTCTTCCTGGTGGGATGCTAAGTATTTCTCTTCTAAAAATGAGTTCTTTGATTAATTTTGATTTTAGTTTATTACATGGTAAGAAATATGAGTCTAGATTCAGTTTTCTGCAAGTGGATAGCAAAGTATTCTCAGCAACATTTATTAAAGAAACATTTGTTTTTCCCACTGTATACTGATGGACTATTTGTCAAAGATCAAATAGGTGAATGATGTTGTGGTTGTTTCTGAATCCTGTGTTCTGTTCCTTTGATCTTTAGGTCTGTTTTTGTGCCCATACCATGCTGATTATTTAATTCCAACTTTATAATACAACTTTAAATCTAGTATTGAAATGCCTTCTACTATGGTTTTTATGTACAAACTCCCCAAAAGGAACCTAAAATTATATATTACAAATATACACTGCAAAAAGTTGAAAGATTGAAAGTCAACCCATTATAATGTAGCAAATGACTGTTTAACATACATAATTTAGGTTCTTTTTAGTAGGATAAACCAACATAAAAATATACTGATATTTGTTGATATTATGAAAAAATTTATGTTTACCTATAAAATATTTTGTAGCATATTTTGACATTATTCTATCTTCAGTATAATAGCAGTTTAATTTCCTCACTATACAATATAATAAACTCTTAGTGTTAAAATGAAGCTATATTCCTCAAAAGAAAATTAAGCAAAACTCTTTTGTAAAATACCTATTCCTGTACTTCTTTTGAAAGGACTATCAGATTTACTGATTCTATTTATTACCTTCCAACAACTTTTAGGGATCTCCTATTATAGAATTCATAAGCTAGGAAAATTTCAGCCTGTGAGTAGTGAAAACTTCATGATATAGATTATAAATAAATCCCAACAAGTTAATATAATTGTATCCTTTTATTTCTAACCTAAAAAATATCATCAGAATCAACCCAGGAGAAATATTATATTTTATACAGCTCAAGTCAGCTCTAAATTATGCTAAAAAAACCTAACTACACACAAAGTAAAGTAGAAAAGCAAAGACAAGAAAAAGTTACATTATTCTTAGTAAAATATTCAAATCCTCTGTAGCATAATGTATCTTCCTTCTCAATTATATGGCAGCTACTACTGTCATTTAGAAAAGTGACAAAGGCACCTAGGAGCAATTGTTTGTACACACACACACACACACACACACACGCCTAATAATTCTGTTTTTAATACAAATGTTTCAATTCTAAATATATAACATTT
The DNA here is from genome assembly GCA_004027455.1 of Hydrochoerus hydrochaeris. Classification (NCBI taxonomy): domain Eukaryota; kingdom Metazoa; phylum Chordata; class Mammalia; order Rodentia; family Hydrochaeridae; genus Hydrochoerus; species Hydrochoerus hydrochaeris. The sequence continues at coordinate 605,070 of PVLA01000285.1, forward strand.
TTAAAATAGCCTTTCTATAATATATTATTGATGGGGCTGGGGATTTAGCTCAGCAGCATAAGCGCTTGCCTGGCAAGTGCAAAGTTGTGAATTCGATCCCTGGTACCAGAAAAAAAGGAAAAAAAATATTATTGATATTACAGCAGAATTCATTTAAATGAGAAAATAATATTTAGATTTTTCAGTTACAATTTTATTGTATTTTGTAGTTAAGTAGCAGTGCTCTGCTCTTCAAATACAGAGAACACTTGAAAGATCCTTTTGTTTACTCATCATTTAAAAATGTTTTAATTTAATATTTTTATCTTCTAGTCCACAGTGGAGTATCATCTAAGCAAGATGTAATTATTAATTATGCTAGTATGTGTTATTAACTATGCTAATATGTGTTATAAGATAGATAGTTTTCATAGTAGAATGTTTAAACATGTTGGCCCCAGAATAAAATGAAACATGAGCTATATATAAGCTCATTTTTCTTTTTTTAAGAAAGGCATCTACCATCAATAAAATTGAGGAAATCTATTCAAAGGCTATGGGTGTGTCACTTTAGTAGGGTTTTTTATAGCTTAATTATTTTCCTCTGATTAAATGAGTACTACTACTGTAGAATGGTACATTTTATGTCAAAACATGTCTTGAAAATATTGAGATATTAATCTAGAACTCAGATAACTTATTGTAGACATATTGCTAATAGTTAACAACATTGTATTACTGGAAATAATATTTAATATGGATTTTATGTCATATATAATTTCTCATATAAAATATAACAATGTGAAAGATCCAGGTTTCTCAAATATGTAAAATAAATACAAAATATCTATATATTCTCTAATCCAGGGCAATTTTAATGATAAAATAAAGCCAACAGTAAAGCTTTATCTGATACCCTCCAAAGTACACATTTTTCCCTTTTTTTCTCATATCTCAGTGAGATATTTCTTTCTTTCTCAACCCCCCATGATTGGTTCTTTTCCTGCTTAAGTCTTTTACTTTGAATTTTAGTAAGCATTGATAATCCTCATCTCTTTCTTTCATTTAAGTTTTTTATAGTACCATCTCTCCAGTCTACCAAAGTTGGTATCTCTTAAATATTTGACTCCTTTAGAATTCTCCACACTTCAGAATTGTACCAGTCTGTCTCAAATGTGACAAACGTAACCTGTATGGCTTTTCTTAGTGTTTTCTAATACAGCAAATGGCATCAACATTTGTCAAACTACTCACACTTCAAAGCCTAGAGTAATTTTGTTTCCCATCATTTTCTTACATTTTAGAATAGACTATAATAAATTCTCTAAGACTGAATTTTGAAATGAAGTAGAAATCTGATTCACACTCTACATGTCTTATTTTAAATCTTGCTTTGAGCTATAGCATTTTCGATGCAAGTGTGAGAAAAGCATCTAATTGGTCTTCATGTTCACTTTCCTGGTTAATTTCAGTACATTTTCAAATAACGACTAAAAGACATCTTTAAAAAATATCAATTAGTCTATCAGTCTAGCTCATTAATTTATATAAACCAAGAAAATATGGTTTATATACACAATAGAATAATTTCAACTATAAAGATGGAAATTATATATTTTGTAGGAAAATGAGACACATGAAAATCATCACGTTAAACAAAACAAGCCAGACTAGAAAAGGTATAGCGTGTTTTCTCTTTTATGTGAAATCTAGAAAAATCAAACAGGATGAAAGTGGAAGGTAATCTATCAAATAAGTGGAAAGGCATGTGGGCCGCAGAACAGTTTAATGAGACAGGGTAATGAGGATACAGATAAGATAAAAATATATAAATATATGAAAATATCACAATGGGATCCAATATAGAGTATGGTTATTTCACACTAACAAATTTTCAATTAGATAACATTGTTTATGTCACAACAGCTTCTTTAACTTCCTCAGGGTTCTTGTACTCCTTTAAAGTGCTCAACCCAGATTTTCAAGATTATAATGGTTAATTCATTGTGTCACTTTGAGAAGTCTAAAAGCTTACCTAAGTAACTCAGTAGTTCCACATCCTGGAATGTAGAGGACATAATTTCACCACTCTAGGATGTTGTTCATTGTGTGAACCTGAGAAGTTTAGAAGTTTAACTAAGTGACTCAGCTAGGGGCCAGGGTTCTCACTTTGTAATCATTCTCATCTTGTGGAAGAGGAGGGCATGCAGATGATGTGAGTGTTACACCCACCCAAGGGTGAGCAGCCTGCTTAAAATATAAGAGAGGGAAAGAGACTTGCCCAGCATTTCTGCTCTTGTTGTTTTACTATCTTCTACTGCTTTGAGCTGTTGCCCTTCACTATGCCACTCTGCCTTGGAGACAGTTGATTATGGACAGAAACATCCACAAAGTGTGAGCTAAATAAATCTTTCCTTCCTTCATTTTGGGTGTCAGGTGTTTTGTCCCAGCAATGATAGAAAAGTAACTAAGACAAAGATGTTCTTACATGTTCTTTATTATCCTAAATTACATATCTCTTAAATGCTATCCTCTTCATATATCTTCCCTTATCATTTCACTTAAAATTTCACCCTTTTGGATACTCAATCTGCCTTACAGATAACAATTTGATACTAATTTTTACTTTCTTAATGATTGCAATATCAACAATCCTTTAAAACACAGTGACTATAATAGGAGAAACAGTGCTGACAGTAAAGGATTAAATGAACACAATTAGCATAGTGGGATTTCATTCATCTACTAAGAACAAATAAATCAAAATAAAATAGGAAAATTTTATTAATTTTCTATCATAAATTTATTCTATATAAAGTTACAAGTATTTACCTTCATGCTTTGGTTATACAGTTGGCAAAGATTTCTGGCATACACACACACAATGCACCAAAAGCATGATTGATGATGACAAAATTTTACTCAATTATTTTTTATTAGACCTACTTTAGCAAGCTATGGCTATATTTAAAGATAGAAATTATCATAATAATTGAAAATAAATATAATACTTAGTTTGTTTTCTTTTTAGTTTTAGACAGAAATATGAACTTTTATGAACTGTTAAAATAAGAATTTGAACTGTTAAATAAAATATGAACTGTTAAAATAAGAATTTAGAAAAATAAATTATTTTGTTATAGTCTACTAAATAGACGGACCCTGTTTTTAGTTAACAGGGTGATCACAGTTTTGGATCGTAGTCCAAGGTGTTTCTTTCAATCATCAGTTATTAACTTATGGACTTTCTTCTGCATAGTGCAGACTCACGCAGACTGGTGACCCTTGAACACAGGTGTAACTCACTTTAATGTTACAATTATCAATGCAAGTACATTTTTAGGACAATTTACACTGAAAAGAATACAGAGATGTTTATATACACATTGCAGAATGTAAATGCAACTCAAATTTACACAATTAAAACAATTAGCTGTTGCATTATTGGAACATACTAAAGCATATAATTATTTATGTACTGTCTACATTTTAAATTGCCTTTTTCTTGATTTTATTGTTAAGCATTTTAAATTTTTCTCATGAATAAAAATGATTGCTTAATGGTCCTATTTTTTCCTAATTATCTTTATGTTTTTCATTTCACACTAATAATTCTTTTGTGTTAGTATTTGAACCATCTTTGAAATCAGATTAATTTGTTATATTTGAAAATCTTGCTGATGACTTTTACCTGCTTGATTTTGTTTCTTTATTTTATGATTTACTTGGACCATCACAAAACCAATTTTATCTGAGTTTATTGGTATTTTTTTTCAATTTAAGTAAGGATATTTAACTTCTGTTTTTTTTTTCTTCTGAATCATAACAGTATTTTCAAATCAGAAATTGGCACTTTGTAAGATGAGTCAGTGAGGAGAAAATCAACAGAAACTAAATGTCTAGTTATACTGACCCAGGTTTACCTGCTGTTATACTTTTGATAACTGTAAAAGATTGGAAACAATCTATGTGCCCAATGATATGGAACTGCTTTCACATCTATCCAATAGAGTACCAGGCCACTATCAAAAATATTAACTTCTATTTTTATACATACTTTCTATTTTATGTTTAAGTTTAAAATGAGAACATCTTCACTACCATATACAGCATTAAAGGTGGCATAACATTTTACATCAAGAAAAACACATTAAAGCATTTATGTGCCATTTTAACACTGGAGAATACAAAGAAACACAAATAAAGAAGTGTAGAAAAATTAGTATATTAACCAAGTAACTAATGCATAACCCAACACATTTTCAAAGTCCAGCTTAAACAAATAATTTTTTCAGAAAGCTTAAAGAATTCATTCTACTTTTAGACAGTATTCTAAAATCTGATCTCCAGGATATTTCAATGATTACATAAAGTGTTCAAAATATTGCTGATGTTAGCTAACTATCAAGTAGGTTGGAATAATTATGTCACAAAACACTGAAAATCATAGATTACATCTTTAGCTACTTAAATATTTTATTCAAGAGTTACCGTTATAAATGATTCCAAAACAAAATAAAAACTATTTTCCATCCTTGAATCTTACGATTCTGATTAGTCATTCACTCCTTTTCATTATTCTTTGTATAGTATCCACCCTCTTGGCAAATCCACCTGGGATTTGGGGTTTCAAAATGAAATTTTACTGTTGCTGTATTAATAATTAACCCCAGAACTCTTGAAGATCTTTTTGTAAAATAACGACCCTGGTTATGCTCCTTCTTTTGAAGGCCGATATTGTCAGGGTTTTGGCCTCTTTGTTACTGTTATTTATTTGTCTTTTTTTGTTTTGTGTTTTCCTAGTAATTTGTTTTGTTTTTCCTTCTAATACAGAAAGGATAGGTAGACATGTAGACTTATTCATATGTAGAACTTCTCCTAAACAGCTTATGAGAATCAATTATATAATGCATGATGAAATGAACAGCTACTTTGAAGAAAAAGAGACATTACGTTATCCATTGCTGATTCCATATTGTCATGCTGTGAAATCCAGCAATGCTTTTATTCTTTGTTCAGAGTGATTTTAGTCTGTGTTGTATTGTTTAATTTCAACCTACATGAAGGTCTGGACAGCTATCTTGAAGAGAACGAGAGCCATTATGACAGCCATTGTTGATTTCCCTGTCGTCTGGTTTTGAAAGCCTGTAATGCCTTCATCACTCTATTCTGATCAGTTTAATACTATTTTGTTTTGTATGAATTCATTGTTTGTGCTATTTAGAAAAAAAAAACGAGATGTTGTAGTAGCTAGTGATGATCGCCTATTGTCTTGCTTTGAAATCTGTGTCACTTAAACTGTTTTCTTCTGATCTGCTTTGTTCTGTTTTGTTCTGTTTAGTTTTACCCTCCTTAAAGTAAAAAAAAAAATTAATCACAGTTCTGATTTATTTGAATAGAATTTCATTTCTCACAGAAAGTATGTGAAACAAGAATGGTATAAGATTCATTATTTTCCTTTCATATTTCTTTCAAAATCATGAAATGACTAAAAATCATTCTATTATAACATGACATACCATTGACATCCTTATACCAATTTCTTTTTGATAACGTAACAATCCTCTTCATTCAGTGCCCAGAGTGCTGGAATTACAAGGGTGCAACACCATAACTGGCCTTGTATTTCTCAAAACCTAAAGATAATTCTTATTTCTGGTCATGCCACTGCTTTATTTGAAAGCATCCATATTTCTCTTTCCCAAGCATGCTTGCTGAAGCATTTAGATTGTCAAAGCCATTTGCATTCTGACATAAGCTTCCTCTTCACCGATACTCTATTAGATTTCTCTGCTGCAAAGAAACAATAACTACTTTTTAACCACCAATTGTGTCTTTTATGAATACATAGATTTGTTATTAGTTTCCTCAAAGTGAATAATTCTTACTTAGCAATATAATCCTCTCATGATTGTTTCATTTTATCCACTTCATAACTTAAAATCACTTGAACTTTTTTCTTTTTATTAGGAATTTGAATTTCTTTTTTTTTTTCTGTCACAATTAGTCAATTTCTTTCCTTACTAGATAATCTTAACAATCCTGGTGTAAATTCCTGGATTCTGTGTGATGTAAGAAATTTCAATTTGGAATTCACACTTTATAGGATAAAGCTTGCATACCAAAAAATATCTATGAACCTATGCTGGAAAGCTTTTCCTAACCTAAAGACAATATCTCATTCAGGTTCAATAGAAACCAGCAGACTAGATACTAAGATGTTCAAAACAAGAACAAGACTAGTTTTGATGAAAAACATGTCACTGAAGTATATAGGATACTTGTTTTTTGAGTAACTGACCTCCACGTATGCACAATGGTGACTGGGTTAAGATTACATTTATTGATCATTTTTATTTGCCTTTCTTTGTTACTATCTCTCTGGGTGGATCACTTTCCAAAGAAATAATTATACTCAAATTATTTTTTTTCTATCAAGTTTGCTATGAAAGAACCAAAATCAAGAGAGATGGAAACAATATAATGCTTTGGAAAGGGCCCCTAAGAATGGAGTTTGGGGACCTGATCACTTGCTGGGCAGATATTATTAGGTTACATTTCTGATGGTAAGTAGAGTACTTAAAAGCCTTGACATATGGAAGTATTTCAGTTTCTACAACTGTATGAACTATGAAAACTTTCATAAAATGTTGGCAGAAAATTAGGAGCTGGTTTAATAAATATTTTATGCAGTTACAAAAAGTGACTAATGTTATGATAAATGAAAATCATAGTGTCTAGTTTTTGTTTACTTACACTGCAACCACTAAATATAAAAATAACAATTCAGATAGATTCTTCACATTGGAACATCTTTGAAAAGCAAGATATGAAAAGGTATAATGTAATTTGTAGTTAGGGTTCACTTTGGTCTTGAAACCCTCCCTTATTTTTCAAAATTTATATTAATTTTGTCTTTTTAGTTAATACATGTTTTCAGCCAAAAAAAGTTACATTCTGAATGGTAAGTTGGTACATGAAAATAACATATTTTAATTCTTTACCCTTTCCCATCTCTTTGCTTTATAAAGGCATACATTTCTGTTTGTTATATTGCATGTTTATTTTATTTTATGTCTTAATTTAGTTATACTTTGAATTTCTCATATAAAAGAAAGTATGCAATATATAAGCTTGTGTGTCTGTTTACTACAGTGGAGTATTTATTTAGAAAACAGCCATTTTTCAGTATTTCGAATTTATTTTTGCTGCTGACTTTAACATTCCTTCCCAATCATATTTGTCTTTCATATTAAAATACACAAAGATATAATCATTTTTTTCTTTATTTGTAAAGCTCTGTAGATCCTACCCTGAAACTCTTCCTGTGTTTGCTTTTCAGTTTACCAAAACTACTTCCAATTCCTCTGGAGATCCTTTCCTGTTTATATTTCTTTCACTCCTGATGTTCAGAATGTACTTTATTGTGCCTTTTCCCAGGTATCACACAGAGAATGAATTCGATACATTGGCTTGTGAAATGTTAATCTCTATGTAGTGTCTGACATAGGAAGCTAATGTAAACATGCTTATATTAGCTCCAAATGAACATAAACATGCATTTTTGGATCTCCTAGATTTTGTTTATGTATTTATGTCTTCTTTTTCCCTAAAATCTTTGCTTTATTCAAAATTAAGCTTCCTGAGGCTGGGGATTTAGCTCAGCAGCCCAAGCACCTGCTTGTTAAGCACAAGGTCACAAGTTCCATCCCAGGTACCAAAACAAACAAAAAAACCACATAATTGTGCTTCCTGGATTTGGTACAGACTTCTCTCTCCCTTGGCTATCTTAATAGTCATCCTTTCAAATGTTAAGTTTTATTCTGTTTCTAATGGACCAAAAGTAGTTGTTTATTTTATGGGGTAAAGTATGTTTTTGTACATTTCACAGGTTGAAGGTTGATAATATCACAGTAATTAGCACAACTGTACCAAAAATATTTATCATTTTTTGTGCAGAAAGTATTTAGTTACATTTATTTTAGCTACTTTTAAACAGGCAGTATGTTATTATTAACTAAACTCACCATACTGTACAGAAAATCACCAGAACATCTATAAATTTTGTCACTAATGCCAGAAAGCGATAAATTAACTCTGTCATATTTACATGCAACTTTTTATCTTTCTCTTATAAAAATAATTCTAAAAATTATTTCTGTAATGTTGTTACCCCCTGAATGCTCAGTTAAATATCAATCTAAGGTTTGCCATGAAATATTTTACTGATGTACTTAAAGTCCCATGTCTCTAGTAGATCCAATAAATCTGGCTTTTTTTTCGAAAAGGCGTAAAAATCACCTTTTGCTGCTATAAATCATTTTATTATTATTATAGTTCATATCCTATATTTTGTCTCAGAGTATTTTTCCTTGTACTTCATTGTGCTTTGAACAGGTGAAGATTCCTACTACATTCAGTCTTTTATGTATGCACTAAATCAAACTTTTATACGCCTAGGAAGATGTAAGCATTTGGCCTGCAAATGGAGGTATATGGTTGAGATATAGTAATTGGCATGAAATTATGCTCTTGTTAACAATGATGAATATATTTCATTGTTTATATAATTAACAACAATAATTCTAAGTGGATTTGACATCTTGATGTTAGTCATCATCATATGATTAACTTAGCCCTCATAAAAGGCAGTAAGAATCATTTTAAAACTTGCACTGAAGTGTTCTAATTAAGGATAAAAGTGGAATTTGACATTGCTACATCTCAGTTAATGATATGTTTCCCAGGATTTTGTCAGTAAACTTATAGAATAATTATAGTTTACACTATCACAAGATTTATTTTCTTTGTTATAGTTGTCCTACTTACATGAGACTTAAATTCAGTACATGAATTGTTTGACTTGGGTCTAGATTTCCACCTGAAATCCCACGTTTGTGGGTCATAGGTTGAGCTTTTTTAGAGGTGGCTCATTGTAGAATGTATTATACTGGGATGGAAGGTGTGTGATTATTAAATTAGTCCACAGATTGTTCTGGCACCTGCCCTAAACCATATAGTCTTGATAGAATATAAAAGGCATAGAAATAAGCTATTATTGTAGTTTGCAGCTTTGTGCTCTCTACCTTTTTTCCTCTGCCCTTCACAAAGCATTATTTCTCCTCTGAGATGCCCTTCTGTTTTACCACCCTGCCCTGGAGCCAACCAACTGTGAACTGAAAGCTCTACAAACTGTAAGCCAAACTAAATCTGTCCTCCTCTAACTGTGGATAGTGGATATTTTGTCTCAGCAAGTGAAAGTAAAAGACATAAATTATCCCAAATGGTCACAATTTTGAAATTCAATTTTTTGCAGTTGTTACTATGATTTCCACTTGGATAATGTCACAGAAAGGAAACACTGCGCTTTCGTTCAGCACTATTGGGACTGCATTTTAAAAAATCTCTGCTGTATTCAACCTTTATCTAGTTTGGACATTTTATTTTTTCACTTCTTTGATGTTATCATGATCATAAAAACTTAAGAATAAAAACATGTTCAAAAGACTCCAAGATAGTCAATTTTACTTTATTTGTCATTACATTGTGCAATAGTCATTTCATCGGCCTGCCTTTTACTTATAAGGACATGATTTTCTATGAATTTAAAGTGAAGTTTCATTTTTGTTGTGAAAATTTGATCATAAATCACATCACTTCCCCTACATCAGTGGTGTTTTAGAGTACTCTGTGTCTCCTCACCTATGGGAGTTTCATTTTAAGAAGCTTCACTTATGTATGACAAACAATGGCCTGAGATTATGCTGAAAATTATAGGAATAAACAAGCTACAGTTTTAAATATTTTTATTATGTTATACCCTATTGTTTAATCATTGTGAAAACCATTAATTCCTCACTATGCCTTATTGACAAATTAAAATTTATTATAGATATGTATAGATAAGAAAATTATTCTTCTTTTGTAAATCCATTTTTTTACTTACTCATTGTAGGATTTGAAATGTATTTCTCATGAACAGTGGGGGACTATAGCAGACAAATGAATTTTTCTTCCATTATATTAGGTAACTAATAAAAACATGGTGAGAAAATTCCTAAAATTATACATAATCAAACTATCGATTTTTCTATTGTATTATATCTATCCAATTTGAATAAAAATTCACAAAATAATACCTATATATCTTTGTGGTCTAAATGATCATTCTGTTAGGTAACAGTAAGCATCTTAATATGACTCTATTATTTTAAAATATAGTTAGATGTGTGAATTAGAATTTATAAATAAGAAATCTCCTATACAAAAACAAGGTCAAGTTCACTCACAAAGACCATAACAGTGATGAAACTGACTATCCCAGCATACTTCCAAAGGCAAAATTATTTTTGCCAATTTAAATTAATCAAGGAGCCAGGTTAAAGCAGAGAAAATTCTATTCCTTGAAATACAGTAAGTACATTTTGTAACTATCAAAACTGTTTTATTAATAAAGCATAAATATTTACAAAGTCTAAAAATATTTTTCTGTGAAAGTTTCAAACCACATATGACTCCAAATATGTTTTTAATAAATATCACTTATGAACATCTGACATAGGTCAAATACACTCAACAAATTTGGGAAATGCTTTTAGTTATGGCACAATATTTTATGAGGCAATATGTATATGTTATTTTTTTCTTCCATTTTAAAAATTATCTTAGTTATATATGCAATAAGAGTGCTTCAAAGTTTCTAAAAACAATATGAACAGCATTAAGAGGTAACAGACTGAAAAAACAATGATACATTTGAAATCAATTTAGTAGTTTATAATGTGGTAAATTAATACTAGGTAGAAGATATAAGATACAAAAATTTAGAAAGAACTTTAGAGTTGACATTTAGAAATGTTGACAAGTACCAGTTACAAAATATATAATTTTTTCTGTTACAGAATGGTGCTGAATATAAAACCAGATATTGGATAGTAATAAAATTTATTGCATCTTAAAGCATGAAAATGTAACAAATTGTGCTTTGATCACAGCTTAAATTATATATTAACAATGTTACTATTTTATGAAATATTCAGTATTAAGCAACATGCATCTACTTAAATATTGCATCAAAATAAAATGTCTTAGAAATTAGGAAACATTTAAATTTAATGATGCAAATACAATCTCTCTGAGTTTGTATAACATAGTCTTACAGTGGAAAAATAAATCATTTAAAACAATGATAGATGTTTCAAAAGAAAATTAAAAAAAATAATTCAATTCAAAATCAATACATGGGAAACAATGAGAATCATCAAAATCAGTCCAAATGAAGTAGGAGATTAAAAAGAAAGGGGAAAAACAGAATACGGCAAAATCATTTGAAAAATTTAATAAGATTGGCCAACTTTTATAAATTAGGAATATCAGTAGACAAAGGAACTGAAGGTTCATGAACTTAATTTTTACCACTATTTTGGCCACAAACAGAAAAGAACAGAACCAAATCAAATTCAGTTAGGTTTAATATTGTTCTTATGGGGAAATTTGATTTCTCATCCAATTTGATTGGTGATCAGAATCATAAAAAGCATTAATTATGTGAAACAA